>WBMW01001000.1:0-333553 GCA_013396635.1 Penelope pileata
TTATTATTATTATTTTATAAAGAACTCTTAGGAAGGTCAGCAGGTAAGGTCTTTTAAATCATTTAGGATCTTGAGACCAAATAAAGGTATTGTATCTCACCCACTGAAATTGGTTTTCACCATTTGATATAGGATGAAAGACCATTCATTTTCTTTCCTCTGTACTCAATAGCTCACCATACACTTTTCCAGCACAAGGAACACACAAGAAATACTAAAATATATCACACTGAAAAAACCAACATAAAATTGGAAATTTGAGAAATACAAGCACTCTTTCCTTCATTCCTCTTGGCTGTCCATCAACTCTATTTTTCGGGCAATACATTGGTTTGTGAAAATTTACATTCCAGAAGAAGATGAATCTGTGTAAGTGAAGAAAAACTGCATGTGGGTTTTATATTACCTAAGACTTTTTCCTTCCCCATCTCCCTCAAAAAAAAACCAACCGACAAAACAAACAAACAAAGAAAAAAACAGCTAAGTGAATATTGAAATTAGAATCACTGCAGCAGAAGCAATACTTAGAAACTGCACAACTGAACTCTAAGGATGAAATTGGTTTCACTACATTCATCTAAAAATTATAAGCTTTGACCATTTTATATCATGTACTCTCCTCTGTAGTCAGAGAAAAGAAATAGATACCTCTTCCAGTGCTAAGATCATCCATTTTCAGGGATGAAGCACCCTCAGGAGGTATTTGTCTTAATTTTTTAGCCATTTTAGCCATTAATGAAATTTTGCTGATTTGGTGTCTCTGAAAATTAGGCTTCATAGGGATGTGAAGGGATATAACAAAAGTTTGAATCTATGATTTTCTGAATTGGTCATAAAAATAGTGATCTGCTGTACTGGTCTTTCACAAGACAGTATGTTGAGGGGGAGAAAAGAGAGGAAATGGTCATGAAGAAGGGCATAAAGGACTCTGATCCCTGGTCAGAGACCAGATGGAACTTTCTACAGACACAGACTTGAATAAATACCAAACTATTAGAAAATCCTTCTCTTTCCACCTACAATGGGTGCCAACAGCCCTGGAAAGTATCCAGTAAAACAATATTTCATCAAAAGATAACTTTTGAATTAAATCCAAACATTTTACAAAACCACACAGACTTGAATGCAAAGAGAAAATGGCAAAGGTAATCATTTTGAACCAACTGTCAAAATATTTATGCTTCATTTTAACTGTTATATTGTGGTTCTTCCTTTATTATAAACTTATATACTGTATACATTTTATATACATATTATTTTATGTTTTATATTAATATACAAAATGTTTTAAACATTGCAAAACTGGATCAAAATGTTGTAGAATTTTTACTTTATTTAAAATCTTAATCACATTTTTTGTACTCAAAAAACATATAGCTCATAGAAATTCCAAAGAAAAGGCATTTATTTTCACCCAGTTCTCATGTAAAATCTCATCTACTACTTAGAGTGCCAAGTACACAATGCTTGAAAACGCAGACAAAATGGATTACATGGCATTTCATTCCATTATTGTTGGAGTAAAACCTTTATTTTTAGCAGCCACTGAAACATTCCCACATCCCTAACAAGCAGTAAAAGCAGCTGTGATAGAAGACAGTTAGGCTGAAGACATTTTAACTCAGAAAAAGAATAGCTATATCACAGTCTGATCTTTATTTCTGTAAGATACTTGCTTTTTTCCTGCTTTAAGAAAATAAGAAGAAAAAAAAAAGCTTTTTTATAGAGCTGAACAAAGTATAGAATCTCCTGTTAGAAGAAACACGGTGCCTGGTTTTGATTCCTGTTTCTATCTACTTTAGTTCAGTTGCCTCTTTGGCAAAAAAGTCTGTCTTCTTTCAGCTTTGGCAAAAAGAACATCAGGTTGTTAGTGATGACCTTGGGCGACAAGCTGACTTTCTGGGTAAAACCATGTCACAGCCAGGGGACAGCTCATGAACTTAGGCTGTCACAGATAATAAGGCAGAGTCATGGAATGTTGGATGAAGATAGAAGCACTCATAGAGTGTAATATTCCAAGTAAAGAGATTTATGCCTATTTAACCCCCAAAGATATATTTTTTTAAAATGGATTTAAATGGCTTTATTTAAAAAAGAAAACAAAAAGATATCAGAAGTATTTCTTTTTAGAAAAGATACTTCCGATATCTTTTTCTTTTCTTATTATTTCAACTTTCTTTTCCCTTCATGTCACCTAGCACTTTGGAAGTTCAAACTCTTGTTTATTCAACATAAATTTTTAAATATCTTCCATTCTAGAAAACATAAATAAGGAAAAAAATCCCCAAAGTTTTATCAACATTTTTTCAACAGTGAATGACAAACAATATGTTTATCAACACGTATTTTAGATTGATGTAGATTGCATTTAGATAGACATAATTTTCTTGTTTTCATTATTGCATAAAGGGTAAATATATCGTTTGCATTACAAGTATAGCTGTTGTAAAGTAGTGAATCAATCTCAAATGAACTGTTCACGCCACTTTTAGTTTTCTACACTTAAGTTTTGAAGTTTGTGGTAGAAGAGCAAGAAGTTTGTTGACTCCAGAAGTGCATGTTTTCAGAAGAAATAACATCCTTAAGTTTAACATTTTCACTCAGTTGTTTGACTTGACAAGTTGTTCACATGGTCCCTTCAATTTTGATATTCGTATCTTCTCTTATGTTATGTTGCCTGGCTGCCCCCCAGGCCGTTGCAGGATGGTCAGCCTGTGCTCCCATCACCATGGTCCAGGAAGAGGGTCCCCAAACCACACCACAGACTGAGAAAGGCTATGCTGGAGTGGACATTCGCCTTGGGATGCAAGAGACAACTGTCTTGGGAATGTGGAAACATTATTAGATGTTAAAGGGAAGAATAATGGCATAGAGGGCCAGGGATGGCGGTGGTTTGGGGAGACTCTCAGATGGAATTACTGTTTCTTTGTGTTTGTTTGTTCATGTTCCAGGTGTTTCTTTTATGTCAGAGTGCAGTGTTGTAATTCGCCATAGATGAGTTTTTATAGCATGGCACTGAGGGCATATCTTATAACCTGCTTCATTGCAGGCAGGCTTGTGGGTGACATAGGAACCATCTGAATGTACAAGTCTTGCTGGGATAGTGTTGGAGGACTGTTTTGGATGAGAGGAAGCAAAATCAGACATGGTTCACATCCACAATGGTTTAGATCCAGTTGTCTGGAGTCAGGTTTATCCTGCCAACAGTTTCTGGATTCTTTTCTGAAGGGAACTTGCTGGTTTGCTCAGGCAATGAGCCCAGGAGCCTGTGTGCAGTGGGGGTGAGCCTATGACTCAGACCCACAAGGAATCAAGGCACAAGGAGAGCATCCACCAATTGATAATTTTGTGTAGGTCCACTGAAAATAATCCTGAAAAAGGAGTTGAACGAGGAGGGATGCTGGATGTATGCAGTTGTAACAACAATTGAAAAGACTTATTGTTTACTGTCAATGTCTGAACTGATTCTAAATTACAGTTCTAATCACTATACATATAAATGATTTACTGCAGTGTGACGGTGTTCTATATTAAGTCACAATAAGACAATCCTTATTTCTCTTTGATTTTATTTAGAAGGCACAGAAGTGCAGAACTCAAGATTTCTCAGCAACTTATACATAACTTACCTGTTTACTAACTTTTCTGGAAATTTCTACCATTGAATAATCTCTGGAAATCCCTTTAGTACTGGAGATGTTGGATTTTTGAAAGGAAAACCCAAGCAGTCGTTGAAAGGACAAGAAATGTCTGGTAAGGAAATAAGTTATAGGAAAGAATTCAAACCTGACCTAAGGCTGTGAATGATGTATTTCAGTAGCCAAGGCTTAGTTTGATGATTTTTGGAAGAAGAACCAATGGGCTCAGTGGGAATCTGTTCAATGACACACTGGGGAAAAACCCACAATATGCAAGAGTCCATTTGAATTTAACTCCATTAGGATGGTAACTGATTCCTATTTTTGTCTCTCCCAAAGGAGAAACTATGGAATCAAGACTTGTAGAGGCCAATACTGTTCCTATTCACAATGAAAGCCCCACTTCAGCTGAGTCTAGATATTTTCAGAGAGCTGAAGACCAGCCTAATAAATTAGAATTCAAGCACAAAAGTTCTAGCAATTCCTTGAGATAACAAATACAGTAAGTTCAGCAGTGAACAAGAAAACTAAAAGTGTGTTCCTCCAGGTGATTACTGGATGAAACTCCCACAGAAAATATCCACAGCACTGCAGGACTGACTGTCTTAAAAGAGTGATTTGAAAGTGGCAACAGAAGACAATGATGGAGAAAAAAGAAACTTTGCTGCAGTTTCTGGGAGGAAGGACTGGACTTCGTAGATTTGAGGGGAAAACAAGTGGTAAGGCATATCACCATAAGAAACTAGACTCCTGGGATCAAACAGCAATAAGAGATAGGCTTTTGTGTTTTTGTGTAGAGATCAATGTTTGAAGTGAATCCTCAAGTTTGAACAGCATTTATAAATTGGGGTGAAATTCTGGGCTTGTGCAATCATCAGTAACATTTTGTTTGACTTCACTAGAAGAGGGTCTCCTCTCAGCATTTATTTTCTTGAGGGTTTGCTCAAGGACTTTGAGTGTCAAGAGTCATCAATCTGCCAATATTATAACCAAACAGTATTAAAAAAAACTCATAATTTTGTTCTCTCTCTGTAAACGAAAGCAATGAAAAAAATAAAATATTAAAGCATCCATAGGTGCTTGGCTCCTGACCTCTGATTTCCTTTTTTTTTTCATTAACCATATGAAAAACAGTTTTTACATCTGAAAAATACCAATACTCAAGAGGTTGTACAGAAACAGATAGTACCTAATCAGTGCATAGAGTATTATTTGTCCCTTTTCTGAAATGAGCAAATTAAGCAAATAAGCAAAAACATGGGTCTTTTGGAATACAGAAAATGAAGTGTATGAGAATTCATAAGGAAATACTGCTGTATGATACTCATTTCCACCACAAATGGGAAATCTTCTGGTCATAAATAAAAATGTATTTCAAGAAAATACGGTAAGCACAGGGAACTTCTAGTTAAAGCCCCTGAATAGCAAGTTTGGGGCATAGCATAAAGTAGAGCTTTTTGGTGTTCATTGGATGTGAACCCTAGAAAAGCAGAAAAATATAAGGGGCAAAATGCAGGGGAAGTGGATTTGCATGGATACCAGCTGAGATGGGTTTAGTGAAGTGCAGTGAGAGGACAGTGGTGTTAAAAGGAGATTGACAGGAAAAATGATGGAGCTACTAGAAGAGAACACATTACCTCCATGGTCTTGAGTTTATGGAAATGGTATAAATATGAAAGGGAGAAAAAAATTCTTAGAAAAAAGGTTTTAAAATTCAGGTAAGGAAAGATCTATCTTTTGAGGCACAGTTTTCTCTGTCAAGGCTTTCCCACCTGATATGGTAAATTTGGAGTAAAGATGGAGAGAAGCACATTTGTAGTGGCAGAGCTGGTTAGAACTCCCCAACTCCCCCATCCTGTGCATACTCCTGAGGAGGTGGAAGTCAGTTTGCTGCATCTACCTGGATTTCAGCCAACTCTGGAGAGCTAAAGTAATTACAATGCCTAATCTATGCTTTGATCACTTCCTTTGGTCTGAATCAATCTTCATAAAGTTCAAAGCCTCTTCCAACCCTGTTTGGAGTAGAATTCCTGACCACTTCCATCTATCTGAAGCTTGTTGTTGGCTCTCAGGGGATGACTCCAAGTATTTTTAGGTTATCTGCACTGAGCTCTCTACCAAGTGAATCTCTGGGAATGTCTCCTCATGGCAGAAGCATTAGTTTGTCTTAACCACATTTGCTTATAGCATGGTAGAGCTCCTTAACCTGATGAAATATAAATAGGCCTGTGCAGCAGAATTATTGTGCATGCCTAATGCCACTTTTCATAGTTTTTGTTCATTATTTGTATTCCTGCTATTCACCTAGTTGCATTTGCCTTCTTATAATTACAAAGTCCTAGTAAATAAATGGAATGAACTGGGGAATGGCAGGGAGCCTTGTAAGGCCCTCTTCTCATGAAACTGTGAAGGGGAACTAATTTGTTTCTATCACAGAGGCACCCAGACAATCCCACCATGTTTTGATCCAATTATAGAAGAAAAATGAGAACTAAATCAACATTTATTCAGAATCGGAGCTGTGTGTTCTAATTCTGGCTAATTCTGTCAAGTGCCTGTTGACAGTGAGAGAAATTACTGCAGTTCATTCACTTTTGTGTTGGACAGCACTCAGTGCTACTCTGGAAAAATATTGTACTTTTCACTTAGATAAGATTCTTAAGATTTTAGGAAATTGAATAGCTCACAGCTGTGCGTCTCGTGGGCCGTGGTGATTCAAAAGGGGTCATGGCAGCCCCGTGTGTTCTCACATGCTGTTGTACTCCAGCCTGTAGACAAATCGTATGTTTTTTTTGCCCTCCTAGACATCCCAGACACCTGAATCTTTTTCCTGATCAAGTTAAACTCATTTTCCCTCTGATTCGTGTGGTAACCAGAAAACTGTTCTCTCTAAGATCAAGAGATGAGGAGCAGGATACTGGTCTAATATATTTTGAATGCGTTTAACTGAAAATGAGAAGATTAGTATGCAAATGTAATTAAATTTGACATTCTTTAATAGACAAAATAGCAAATGTCTTTGCATACTTATGCTGTTTACTCTTCTAAAGTATCTTCATTTCCCTGTTACAGGGTAGTATTAGCACATTGCTTCTTGTTGCAATGCCCAGAACTAATATTACCTGTTTTGTCAATAGCACCTCATTTACTAACATTAATGCTTCTTTAATCGTTCAGACTACGTTGGATAATAAAGAAAAGATCACAATAAAGGAATTGTGAGTTAGACTAAGAGGAGTACTACAGAACTTCCCTGGCATATTTCTGTCTAATGATTTCTAATGGCACTCCTTCATCTCCATAACATAAATACTTATACCTGAACTAGTCACTCTGCGGGACAATTAACAAGTTATGCTTCACCTCCTCCTTAAGTTAATACCTATCATACATCAAATTAAAGATTTCCAAAAAGAAAAACCAAACAACACTAGTTTATGTATGGTTCAGAGAGACGTCTTTGAAGAAGAGTTTGGTTTGCAACTTACAGTGTTAATTTAGCTGAACTTGCTGATATTGCAATCTTCATCCATCTAAGCCCTGCGAGAAAAAAAAAAAATATTAAAAAACCCTGACCATACCTGATCAATGTCGTTATAAGTGCTTTGTTTTGTTTAAAGTGACAACATTCATTATTGCTTTCCTTAAAAATCACCTTATGCATTAACTTAGCATGTCCAAATTGCTACTTGTTCTCTGACAATGATTAGTAACTCTGCCAGTTTCAGATGACTGTATCTTAGGGGTTTTTGTATGATGTCTGTTTAAACAAAGCCTGTGTCACTTTTAAAGCTTTCTAGAAACTCTTGGAATAAAATAAAAGGACAACTTTTCAATTCCCATTACATATGATTCCTCTTCTTCTCAAAGAACTCGACCACAATATGGCAAAGAAATGTCTTAACTAACAAAGCTCTGCTGGAACTTCCCTTCCAATTGTATATTGGATGTATGTATATGGCATTCATGAATATTATACGTATGAAGATTTCCTTCCACCACCCTTTGTTTTGATTTGGTTTGCTTAAATTTTTATTGTGGAAAGAGATGTTTCTGCTTTAAAACTCCCTTGGATTCTAAACTTCCATCCTAAAACCTGGCTTCTACTCTGAAAACTTTAAAAAAATACGAAGATCCCTTTGGCAATGGAGCTCATAATGAAAATATATGGTTAACTACCAACGTATGCAAATGGAATTAGGTCATCTTCCAAATTCTTGGTTGGCTTTGTTCAACTAATCATATTCAACCCTTCACAGTCAAAACGAATCAGGCTGGAAAGGATGTCTTATTGAAACCACTGATCTTAGTGGCATCAATTTGAATAAAACTAGTTAAATTGCAGTAGAAATGGCAAAAGCTTTTGTCCATGGGAGTTCAGTAACAGCTGGAATTTAGCTGGGGAGAAGAACATGAATGAGCTGAAGCATATCTTTTTTCAGTATCACTTAATCCTCTGCTAATCCAAGGATCTATAAAATAGACTTTAAATTAATATGAGTCTAAAACAATCTTATTTCAAAGAGATCACGTAAAGAGTGTTCATTCTCATTCCAGTTAATATTTCTGTAGGTATCTCTAGGCAAATACCCCCTTAAACATACACGTAAACAAAAAAGAAAATATTATTTTTAAAAAAATGTATTTAATGAAATTAAAATGCAAAACCAAAAATGCAGAAGGCATTCTTTCCATTCTAGTTGCTTTGCACTACTTACATTAGGATAGGAAAATTGTACTGATAGACTTAACTACAAAAAAATACCTTAGAAAACTCTGATCAATATCTACGAGAAGTTTTGCAACACTTGGATGAAAAGTGCTATAAAATGTATTATTCTTACTTGTACTCTGACACTAATATTTACCTTTAAGTTTGGACTTTTGGCAGAGATTTCATACTCTGTTCTTATTTAATGAAAACTATTACACATAACTTTCTAGCTGGGAAGAAGCAGAGCAAATATCCTTCACTTACTGTTCCTGTTAGTCCTGTTGTTCTATATTATTAACATCTTGACCTTCTCAAGAGAGACACAGAGACATAAGGCATCAGAATAATATTTGATGTGCTACCATATAATTAAGCTCATTATAAGGAGGGATAAATAATACTTAAGAGAGAGCAAAAGTAGGTGCTTTAAGAACATATCACTAAATACGTTAATAATTTCTTTTTGTCCCTTTCAACCCATTCACAAAGAAAAGGTATTTTATACACAAACAGAATGTACTAAGTAAAAATAAATACAGGAATATTTACAACCATCACTCATTCTTGAGTATAAAGTTGAAATGGGTATAATGGCAAGAACGAATAGTTCAATTGGGCTTTCAGATTTTTGCCAGTGTTTTCTTATACTATTATTAAACTTCTCTGTGTTTCAGCTTTCCCATCTAAGCCACAGTGAAATCAGTCTTCACCCTTCTGGCAACAGTTTTATGAGTCTGATTTGGCATTTGCAATGTGCCTGCCTATGGGAGGCTGTTTAAATGCAAAATACATCTTCTCTTGTTTCTGACTCATTTTGTTAATGCATTAGTGTTTCACCTCTGAATTCTGTGGTTTAACTAATAACCTTGCATCAATCTGCAACCCAATATGATTTTAGTTATGCTAGTTTTCAAGCTGCTTGAAGTATACACAGGGGTTTATCAGGATTCAAAATTCATCTACTAAGAGACAAGCAGAGCTCGTTTGTGGTTTAGGATGACTGTCCCAGTTAAACATAATCTTTTCTAAGCCCTTGTGGTTTTGCCCTCGACTTTGTCACACGGACACTACTAAAATCAATTTGTCTTCTGTTAATCTGCTATTTCACAGAGATACTTGCCAAACTCCACTTCCTTCTGCCTCAAAATTGTCTAAAATCCACCCATCTCTACAGCCCTACTAAGCCCAGATGCAGATACATGCTGTTGTTTCTCATCACTGCTATTTCAGGTTATAATTCTCTTTGATTACATTAGCTCCCATAGCACTTTCAGAGAACTTCCAATAGAACACTGTTGTATCATTTCCCACACGCTGACCTGAGGAGGCACGCATGGAGGTGATGAAACACGACTGTGATGGATTTGCACTGTGACAGCATGGGAAAAAGTGCTGAGTGACTTAGAGCAGCACCCATGTGCAACAATGTCACTTCCCTCATTCAAATTTCTTCTGTTCACTTTCTGCTTTGAATTCAAAGCACTCCACTTGTACAACCTCTCCTTACTTTTCTCTATTCTCATCACTCATTCATTACTCTGTTTATCAGCTAGCCTTTCTGCAGGACTTTTCTCTAGCCCCCAAAAATACTGTCCAATTTTGAGTCAGTATTGTCTTTAGTTTCTCAACTCAGCGGGGGAAAGGATATTAAATTTTACATGCAGCAAAGGACAGCAGAGTGGCGCAGCTTGAATTCTGTCTATAAGGAGCTGATAAAGTATTCATAAAAAGTATCAATGTTGTAGTCTATTTCCATATACGTACCGTATCTCAAAGAAGTGAAAGAGACTGTATTTCAAAACTTGTTCTTCATGGTAAGCAAGTCAACCAAGCTGCATATTTCTTGTGTGGCTACCGCCACAGTAAGAGGTTTTTAAAACTCTGAAGACTGTGAGTGAATGTGATTCTTTTTTCCCTTAACTAGCACTTTGTGTCCAGGGATGTAACTACGGGAGTGAGCAGTTGTTGCTCCAGGGAGAGAGTACTAATGGTGAACAGGATTTTGAGCATTTAAAAGACATAACAATGTAGAGGGAACATTGCCATAGGTAGAGCTTCTGGCAATCATTCTACCAGGGAGAGTTTTCAAGGAAGAGTAGTCTTTCATTAGAAATACAAAATCACAAATGCAAAGCTTCTCCCTCTCACTTTGACAGCTACTTCATTCTGCTATGCTTATCTTACAGATTACATGAAATACTCCCTCATGATGTTGGAAAAAGCAGCAGACTATGGCTGTGAACACTATGGGAAATTACACCTTTTTTGCTGCTGTTCATAGTCTCTGGTGCTTGCAGCAAATAAACTGCTCCGCCCTTCATTGTCATTAAAATCCATATGGTTATTCTGTGTACCATGGCAGGACCAGGCTTCTTGAATGCATGCCTCTTGGAATCATAGACTTTTCTGAGTTCAAAGGAGCCCATAAGGATCATTGAGTCCAACTCCTGGCTCCACACAGGACCACCCAAGATCCAAACCCTACATCTAAGAGTGTTGTCCAAATGGTTCCCGAACTCTGATAGGCCTAGTGCTGTGCGATTGCCCTGGGCAGCAGTGCCATGCCCACTGCCCTCTGGGCAGAGCCTTTTCCTCACCCCCACCCGACCCTCCCCTGACAGCTCCCTGCCGTTCCCTCGGGCTCTGTCGCTGTCCCCAGAGAGCAGAGCTCAGCGCTGCCCCTCCGCTCCCTGGGAGGGGGCTGCAGGCCGCCATGAGGCCTCCCCTCAGCCTCCTCTGCTCTGGGCCCAACAAACCTGGGGGCCTCAGCTGCTCCTCACACCCCTTGCCCTCCAGACCCTTCCCCATCACTGGAGCCCACCTTTGGGACCCTTTTGGCTCCAGGGCACACAGCTGACTCAGACTCAATTTGCTGTCAGTCAGAACTCCCCAGCCTCTGTCCCTTTTGGACAGCTTGGGTACAAAGCAAATGTTCAGAAAGTTTGCAAATTCATAAACAATAAACATCTCACAGCCTGACTTAAAGTTGATGCGTTTAAAGAAGGACGTATAAACAGCAGGGCTAAAATTTTGTGAGATTTAGTTGGCACTGACCTTGCCAAATTACTCACAAATGGATAAGTGAAGGTTCCACATAATATATGCAAATTGAAGAGGTCAAAGCCCATTCTCTGGCTTTGAGAGCAAGTAATGTGTCACATCTCCCATATGGGTGTCTAAATTCAATTCTTCACATGAATGCAGTCCCATCATTCGCCCTGCCTACTGGCAACGGTTCTAGAACCTAGCTCAGGTTGTGGCTGGGTATAGTCTGGAAGTGAAATGACTTGCATGGGACAGAGTCAACCAGAAAGATGAATAAGAGATTAATAGTGTTGGCTGTTATGTGGTTGTGCTGAATGCCAATCCTAAAGCCTAACCCTTTTCAGTTTGCTAGTTTAGAAGTATAAAATAAACAAATAAATAAATATAATTTCCGTGAGTGTAAACAATTTTGCCTATGTTTAAATATTATCAGAGCAATCTTTTCCAATGTGTCATACAGATTTTTTATGCTTTGCCTCCAGCAATCATGTTACTTATAACTAATTTGCTAATTAGTCTATGCCAGCTCACAAATGTTCTTGTGTTATATTTCTTAGTCACACTTGTTTTCACATGGCAGAGAAGACTAATTCTGCCCACCTCAGGAGGTTCTACATAAAATGCTTCATTTCAGGCTCAGCCAGGGTTTAGACTAAATGATTACAATGGTCTCTTGTGAGCTTGCAAGTACAAAAATACTGTCTTAAAAAACCTTTTGAAATGACCTTGCAGAGTTGTGTTTTTTTTATTGTTTTTTTCAGGATCAATTTCCTTTAATAATAATAAGGGCTGTTTATCAATGATAGGACTATTTGCAGAATAGTTTTTGTAGACAATGACGGTTAAAATGTCCTTGAGTTAAATGGATACTTGTTATCATACAGAATGTTTTCTTTTGACATATTAGTATGTAGAGCAGAATGATTTGTAGCTGTATCATCAGAAGGTACAATAGATTATCTCAGCTTGGAAGACTAATCATAAAAAATGAATAAATGCATGCAATATTTTGCAGTATAACAAGAACTACTATTTAAATACTTTGATTTAATCAGCACAGGTTAACCTGGCTTCAGATGAACATTATGTTCTTTCCTGAGGCATCTAAAAAAACTGTAATACAAAAAAATGAAACTGTAACAGCAAATCTCTCTTCTTTACCACTTTCAAAGTTTCTGGACTAGTTACGGTCAGTTTTCTATTTAGAACTAAACAGAGATATTGCATGTATACATAAACATAAACAGATACACATATACATACACATACATATACAAAGAATTTGCAATACAACACGTTGAAATTATCAAAGAAAAATACTTTTGTTAATCCAAATTTTTTTTTTTTTAAGATTTCACATGAGAACAAGAAAAATGCCACCTTTTAGATCAGATTAGTGTTGAGAAATGACTAAATGTCTAAAACTTTAAATTCTTATACACTGGGAAGCCTATTTTCTATAGAATCAGGCTTTAGGATGTTTCTCTTTATAGATGCAACAGCCACACTCCATTACTGACAGCAAAAGTAACCTCAGATGCCAAAAGCTTTTGCAGCTACAGTAACAGTGCAGATTTCATGAGGCATTAATTATACTTAGTAAAGCAACCCATATATGCACAAAGCTGTGAATTCAATCTCTTTGTATTGCAAACAAATATATCTGATGATGTGGGAGGAAAATAATACGTGGGGGGAAAAATAAGGTTATAATTCCAAGGTTTTTCTATTATTAAGATGCACCTGTCAGATGAATATTCACCTGGAGGAAGCAAGACACTACTTTTTCCCTTGCACATTTAAAACAGGACCAGAGGAAAACAGTAGCCTTGCTGGAAAAGAGTTGAGGAGCTGCAGTTTGTATTGTCAGTAGAGTATTTGGAGGTCAAACAAAATTGATTTCAGAGTGAGCTGTAGGACCAACATGTTACATAAGATGCAAAATGCCTGAAATAGCACTATCACAAGCACTCTGTGAAACTGGTGAAAAAGCTATATAAAGGTAAGGCATTATTTATTTACTATGTTGATTCCGCTTGATTTTGCCTCAATTTCTCTTCAAAATCAGGACAAGAAGATGAGTGCCAGAAAAAAAGCAATCCAAGCAATCTACTCCAAAGTCTTTTAGAGAAAATTGTTTCTCTCCTTCATCAAGAGCAGTGATTTGTGGTCATTGTCCATTACACAGAAAATTTTAATGAAATAGGACCTGTTAGAATACCTTAGCTTAGGGTATAAGTGTCCCTGAATACCCTTGCGATCTCTATAGCTTTCATGAAAAAGCAGCAGCTATTCTGCAGATAGCAAGCTGAAGATGAGCTACAAGATGAATCACATTGAATCATGATTTAGAGTCAATGATCTTTGTGAGTCCCTTCCAACTCAAAATTCTATTATTTGATGATTCTGTGAGCCCAGTGATATTAACCAACTTTTACCTGCTGAGAAGTAATGCTGAGAACATTTCTGCTGCTATAGGCTGCCCAGAGAGATGGTGGATGCCCCATCCCTGGAGACACTCAAGATAAGGCTAAGTGGGGCTCTGAGCACCCTGATCGAGCTGTGGGTGTCCCTGTTCATTGCAGGGGAGTTGAAGTAGATGACCTTTAAAGGTCCCTTACAACTCAGAGGATTCTATGATCCTATGATAAGTGAAACCCTTCTCCCCCTCCACCCTCATTAAGAATTATGCATCTAAAAAACTTTATGCCTTGCTTTTTTTTTTTCTTCCTCTTACTGTATTTTGACCCCTCCCTAACAGCACCGTCACAAAATTTCAGATTCATGATCAGTGTATCTATAAAAATCTCTTAACTTTAAGAACTAGGTCAAGGCTCTCTAAGTTAAAAGACATGTCAATCAGAGTAAGATATTTCATAGGACATAGAAGGAAAAAGGGAAATGCATTTCCCTTCTCAAGTAGTAGAACTGTCATTGGGTTTGATTGAGATCCCTGCTGCTTCACAGTCCTCTGCCTCACCTGTGTAGAAACCCACCCTAAACACACAAAAGTGTGCTTTAGTTGAAGGACTCCAGAATCTAGGTTGTCTTTGAGGAAAGCTACATTAAGTGTTCATTTTTACACATCTGCTGGAGTACTCAATAGAAACTAGAAGCTAATCATCTATGTGGATAAACTGTGCTTGGTATCTTTCCAGTGCTCCCTCCTGAGTATGGGAGAAAGAGTTTACCCAGAGCACAAAAGTAAGGTCAGTGCATGGGACTCACAAGTCTCATTTTTCTTCACAGTAAGAAAAAAGCAGAGGAGAAAAATAAGCAAACAAATAAACAACCAATCAAAAACTTAGGGTTCTTTTGTTCTTGTTTTTTTGTTTGTTTGTTTTAAAAGCCATGAAAAAAACACAAAGGGCATGATAAGCTTAATTTTAATAAACAATTCATAATAATAATAATTACTGTTATTGTTATTGTATTGTCTCAGTGTCTTGCCCAAAAAGGGCTTCAAGAAATTTTACCAGTCCCCTATAAATCTCAAGCAGAGATCTGTAGCTGAAGCACTCTTGTTCCACCATTCTGTCATAAACTCCAAAGCTAACATTACGTTAAACTAATTATATACATCCATATTATTTGCACACAATACTTCAGGGTGTGGAAAAGTCAGGACTCATTCTCTGTCTGTGACACCAACTGGTAAAGTCCAACCATTTCCTTGATTTTAAAGATTATCCTCTAGGTGTTTACCCAAAACCAAACCAAAGCCACATTGGCAAGTGGAACTGATCTGTGACCTGTACCAATTCTTTGACCATGCTCAAATCATTTGGGAGAACGGTAATTGGCCTGGGCCATTATTGTGACAGGGATCTTGTTTACAATTTGACAAAACAGACACTGAGATGTTCAGCCTAAATCCCGGTGCTAGTTTATTTATTAGTTATAAATATTTTCTTTGTTTACATAATGGCCAATACTTTGCTTTTATGTTGTGTAGACAGCATAAACTTAGTCCTGGAAAAGTGAAAAAGACCTCCATGGTGTGAACAGAATGTGTTGTTCAGTCTACTTAATGAATTAATGATTAATTCATAGCTTAATCAATCATTTTGTCTCTGCTATCGAGTTTCAAAATACCTACCCTACATGATGCAGATGTTGAGAAAGTTTCCTACTGCTCTGGGTCTGGTGTGCCTCACTGACGTTTCACAAGTTGGTTAAATTGATCATTCTGCTTTCAGCACCAGATCAGTAAATATGCACACTGATGTTGCTGCAGGCAATGTGTTGTCATGTGAAGTTGGGATGTATGGGTTCCCATGTTCCTAATTGGTGAGTTCATATAGTTTCATTAGCATGCTGAGAGTTTTCTCTCCCTGTGAGCATGCCATGCATCTTCCTCCTTTAGAGAACCTGGGATTTATCCAGTGTGAGTTGCTTGGAAGAAATAACCTTTTGTGCAATAACATGAACTTTATATTGGCTTGCTTATTGTGATTTTGTTTAATGATCACGTTGGTTTTATTTAAAACTTTTTTATGAAAAACGTACCTCACAATAAGCCCATAAGACTTTTAAGTATTGATCATGGACGGGCACAGAATTAGAACAGTGAATTTGGACATACTATGAAATTGTGGCTTACTTTTTTTAAATTTTGCCTATGCACAAAAATGCAAAATAAAAAAAAGAGTGGAAGAAAAAAAAATAAGAGCTGCACTGAGAGATACTGAGAGAAAGTTCAAATTAATTGGTAGAAACTATGTTTCAAAGTACAAACAATATTGAGTTTTTGCCATCCACCATGAAAAGGGAAAAGAGATGTTGGATGGTTAAGGTTCCTCAAGTCTAAAAACATTGGCTTCAGAGTTTGTGTGGAGCTTAGGATCAGTCAACAATGATGCAGACACTCAAGTAAAATGTGAATTTTATATAAATTGGGCAGGTATGCTCTGGTTACACTGGCTCTTGTTTGTTTTATTTGTTTGTTTAGCTCATTTTTTGCCACCAGCTGTTGCCCTCTTGATGACATCATTTCACTGAGCTGAAAACTTATGATGTCTGTTCAATGTATTTTGCTGCCACATCAGTCTAGCAGCATAGGAATTTCTGAAGACAGACAATTGCTTTGACCTTACTGTCTTAATGGAAAATCAGCCAAATGCATTGATCTGACTGCTTTCCTATTATAGTCCAAGGGAAAAAGCCAACAACTGAAAATGTTTTTAACAGACTGTACAATATGTTCTAGTATTAAATAAGAGCTTTATCGGTTTTTATACTTCAGTGCTCATCTCGCTAAATGCAATTGATAATAAGCGACTTATTCTCGTTTCTTTGTGAATCCACAAAGATTGTAGTATATTCTGAATGGTTTAAAACCATTAGCTAACCAAGCCCCAGAGCAGCCTTAGGAGGAACACTGTTATAGAAATGCACCTAGGAAAAATCAGAGACAGAATTCACTAGGAGCAGTGACTTCAACAGTGCAAGGATAAGGACGGAGCACAAGAGATGCTGGCACCCACCCTGGATACAGACCATTGTTCTGAATCAGACCACTTAGCCTGGTTACTGTGAATGAAAGACAGTCATCCATGAAACCTCAGAGCATCGTCTATGTCAGTTCTAGAATTCCTTCTGATTGACAGATACTTTCAAAAAACCTGTTAGGTGCAAGTAGAAACAGACTGGAAGTTGCTATAAGGCATGAATTGGCATCTTAATGTGCTGCCTTTACCTTTACAGTTTTCTCCCCTGTAGCTGGGATGTAGCCAGCTGAGAATTAGATTGACAGATCTCAGCTGCAGAAATCTGGTCAATAGGAGGATGTGGTCCGTATAAAATGAGCTGAAGATTTCTGCTCAGTTGCTGGTGGGAATAGAAGAAAATGGCCAATGGATTCTAGCTAGTATTTGAGTTTTGAAAATGCTAATCCTTAATTTGAACAGAATTTTATTCAAATTCCACCAGAAATATCATTTTTGTTTCGATGTCTAAACAGAAGGAAGCAGAGAGTCTTGTAATGACTAGATGGAAGATAGAAAATTCTTGTTCAGCTGCATCAGAGTCAGAAAAGAATGAAATCTGAGAAGCATAGCAGTGAAACATACTGCTTAACCTGGGAGAGGTTCTTTACCACTGTGATAAAATAGAATCATAAAATCATTAAGGTTGGAAAAGACCACTAAGATCATCTAGTCCAACTGTCAACCCATCACCATACATTCTTCCTCAAGTGACTTCAAATCATGAGCTTTGTAGGCTCCTATTAAAATGAGTTTTATGATAACACGTTTTGTACTCTGAAGTACTGTAAAACAAAAAATAAAAATTCAAATAGAGCAAAGAGACGGAAATATATATTATTCCTTTGCTGCTGAGAATCGAGGGCTGTATCAGACCACCTTTCAAGATGAAAAAAATGAACAGGTTAGCAATGTGTGAGAGACATAGCATCAGATCAAAAGGTCAGAAGTCTTCCTCTTCACTGTTTGTTCAAGTGAAGGCATACAAGCTTCAGTAATCAGTAGTGCTTTAATGCAGTTAGTGCATTTAGTGTTTTAGATGCAGTTAGTGTTTTAGAATCATGGAACAGTTTGGGTAGGAAGGGACCTCTAGAGATCATCTCATTCAAACCTCACTGCTGTGGGCAGGGACACCTTCCACCAGACCAGGTTGCCCAAAAGCCCTTTCAGCCTGGCTTTGAAACTTCCAGGGATGGAGCATCCACAGCTTCTCTGCCTACTGCCCCAATTTAAATGAACAAGTATCCACCCATAGCTAGGTTAACCAGAGTAACCTTTGCCAAAAGTCAGCAGTGACTCAAATGTGGCTCTCACTTGCATTTTTTGCACAGTCAGATGGTTTAGTCATCAACGCATCACCACCCAGCGAGATTCTGAAAGGTAGAAATATTTTGTTGCAATATAAAGCAGATAACTGATGTCATTGCCCCAAGAAACTGAGAAGCAGAAGTTTGTAAGAATTAAAAAAAATAAAATAAAAAAAGCATGGTTTTTAGAAATATACATGATTCTCATAGGGAAAAAGTGCATGGTAAGTAGGGGTATAGAATACCCAGGATCTTGAGCACAGAGAGCTTGCCTTGTACACTAAATGAGCCCAGTTATATTCTGTAGGAGAAACTATATGAGCAATGTGATTCCAGCTCTGACTCGGTGTATTCCTAGGAGAAATGCTGAGACATATTCATATAAACCTGGACTAAGAAGACCCTAAAAAATGGATGGACATTAACATGCATCATGCATGGTAGATGACTGAGAACAAATGGCTGCAAGAGCTGTCATTCAGGTGCTCCTAAACAGTAGCAATCCTGCAAAAAAAATAAAAAAATAAAACGTAGATGGCCTGCAGTCAGCTAGGCTGTAGATATTTGAAACTAAATTGGACAAATCCCACCACGTGTGTTCAGTTAACACTGTGAAGAGCTGGAGGCATTTAAGTGAGTGAGTGAACTTATGAAGGCAATTTGCTCAGATACTTCCCTTCAGATAGCCAAGGTGTATATGCTGCTGTGGGAAGCTCTAGCAGAGTCTCCAGTAACACTTCTCTTTCCTGTAGCAGTTTAAAATCTTCTCCTGCAGCAGTAGTAGCAGCTTTTGCACCAATTTTTGCAGCGTTCAAATCTGTAAACAGCAAATAAATATTAGCTGTTAGCAGTGGATTGTAGATTCAAATTTCTTTTTCAATGAGGTAATAAGTGCATCTCTGCTGAATTCCTGCTGCTGACACCCTTCCCCAAGAGTTGCTTATTAAAGCAACATTCAAAGTCAGAACACTGTTAACCAGTAATTTAAAAATTAGAATGTCAGTTTGTCAGTTATGATCTGAAAAGTGTCAGCTCTGAACAAGATGCATGCTCTGCCAGAAAGAAAGGAAGAAAGAAAAAGGGAAAGAGAAAGAAAGAGAAAGAAAGAGAAAGAAAGAGAAAGAGAGAAAGCCACTGAAAATCCCCACAGATTCAGCATAGGGCTGACAGGAAAGGACCAGGACCTACAGAAGACCTGAAGATTTGTAGCATGGCAGATGGAGGGCCAAGATGCATTTGCCCAAATCCTAGGGCATTTCAGGTGGAGCAAGATGCCTATTTTAGGCTTAGGAATCTTTTCTTAAGTTCATTCAGTAGAGGAATGAGCATCCGAATTGGCCTACCTACTTGCCTTTATGATCAAGGCACTGAACAAAATGGCTTTTGTTTTAATAAACAAAAATTTTAGGTTGTGCATCACTTGCTGTATTTTATAAGTCTTCTTTAAGATGTAAGGAGCTCAAGCCGCCACCCCACAGACAGAAGTTGGGCCAAATTTGGTAAATACACCAAAACAGGTATAACATAGCTGATTGTATATTTCTTGGCAAAATAAACATAATGGAGCTCTTACCAAGGCATTCTGTGGTTGATTTTCTCTGTTTTTCTTTTGCTAGATCATATTCATCTATGTTCAAGCAATAATCCCTCCTAGTAATGTCTATCAAATTTCTAAGTGACAGAAGGTGACCTTTTATTTTGGATGAAAGCATGTGTTTGTGTTAGTTCAGAGTGCTATTTCACAATGGAACTGTAATCCTTATTGAAAATACCTTAAATAAATAAACTCTTCCACTAGTAACAAAAGAGATTTTGCTCGTTATTTCACTGATAAGATACTGCTTAAGAGTTTCTTTGTGTACTCTTAAGACAGCTTTTCTCTGCTGACACAAAGATCCCAGAGCATTCATGTAACCCATTTAAAATAATGAGAATGGGCTACATTTAAAGTCCAAAATCAATGAATGATTCTTGGCTTTTAGTGAACTACAGGTGCAACACACAGCCAGTAGATAGTGGATGTGTTCAGGCAGCAAAGGGGAGAACTCACAGCTGCTGATGCTCTTTTGACAAGCCCTCTTCATGTGCTGGTAGTTTTGTGTGGAAGCTGGAAGACAGGATTCTACCTCTACTTCTACCTGAGAAAATGAATGTGACTTCAGGAACAATATTTTTGAAGTGATTTAGAAACTTTGAGGAGCTATGTGCTGTATTCTGTGCATCTTGTTGATACGCTATGAAACTATAGGTGCCACTTCCATCAATCTCTCATTTTTTCAGAAGGAGGAATTACACCACTGTGAGGGTTTGAGTACTACCTCCCTTCCTAGTTTATCATTTGTTAGTAATATTTATATGGAAAGTGGGGAGTTTATAAACCTGCAGACAAAGGAAAGAACCCAACTTCATCTCCCACCTCCTATGGCTAATGAAAGTCAAATCAACATCTCACACCAATTTTCCAGCCTATTTTCTTTCTTCTCAGATTGAGATCTTTTTATTGAAATTGTGCATTAACAGAATTTTTTTCATTGAATTAAATATAAGAGAAAGATTGTTTTATTACATGGTTTTATTCCATTTTGTACTGAGTTCCTTGGAAAACACATACTGGATGAATCACTCAAGAGAGATGTTTGGAGAAAAGCCCACCCTGCAGATCTGGACTAGTTATAGGATTGAGACAAAGCTGCTTGGATCTCACAAGAGTAGGATGCTTGCAAGTCTACTAAGTAGAAAAGATTGAGCATCTGCAAAAAAAACCACCAAAAAGCTGGGCTCTTAATTTAAGTAGGATGTTAATAATGTGAGCAGGAATACTTCCAGGAATACAAATCCCTCCTAGATCCCACTTCAAAGCACTTACATGTTTTTCCAAATCCAGTCAAAAACATTCTTGTTCAAGGGTATAACCTTTTTCCTTGAGATGCATGCTATCAGTATCATCCTATACAAACAAACAAAAATAAATAAAGAAATAAGTTTTAAATTGGTCAAATGTATAATAATTTGTACTTTCAACAAGTCAAAGAATCAGTTTTCAATTTACAACTGCCTGTAATGTAGCAATGTAACTTCAGGTTGGTTGCTCTGCATACATTCAGCATAATAACCAACATAGCACAATATGATAAAACGTTTATAACAATATTCCATGGTTACATAGTAAAAAGTGAGCACTCAAAAGTAATTTAAAATTTAAAATCATTTTTAATGACCATTTATTTAGAATGTTAATTTAAAAGAGAAAGGTCCTCAAATCAGTAATTTCTCTTTTGATAGTGCAAAGAGTACCCTTATGGTCAGTCATTTTAGTAGGATAAGCAAGTAAAACTAAAATACAATGACTATTGAGGACATCAAGTTTAAAGCAGGAAAAACATAGAAATTTGTTCTAAAATGACTTTCTGAAGTGTACCCTTTTGGATGATGTTGCCTTTTGTACAAGTTGGAGATGGATACCAGCTGGAAAGAACTAATTTTGGGATCTGGTGGACTTCAGTCTTACAAATCAAGACTTTTTGTCATTAATATTTTTTTCCTTAGTTTTCTTCCTGCCCCTCATTCCCATAAATCCTTACTGAACAGAAACCGGTTTAGGAAACAACAATGGTATATGCTATGCAGAAAATTAGACTAGCTGACTTTCACAATCTTTTTCATTCGATAATCTGTGAAAAGATTGTGTTTGAAATAATCAAGCTTGCGAGATAGCAACAACGCAAAGAAATGTTCCAGCATTTCCTGAGGCTGGGAAATGAAAGTTCATAATAGCACGTGATGTGTCATGCTATCTGGCATGTCAGATGTCTACACCCATCACATGATCCAGCATGCATGTGTTTGGGAGCAGAGGAAAACGTCTGATGAATCAGAGATTTACAAGCTGCTTCTCTTCTTCAAATGCAAACATGGTAATGCAAAGTACAAATGTTGTGCAGGTGGTGGGAAACAGCAGTTATTTCCCAGCTCAGCTCAGTGTGCCACTAAGAGATGAGGTAAAGCATTGAGATGGGAGGGAGGGAAAGGAGAAAAATGTTTACAACCTCTACCCTAAAAACTAGGAAGGAAGGAAGGAAGGAAGGAGGGAGGGAAAGGAGGAAGGGAAGGAAGAAAGGAAAGAAGGAGAGAGGGAGGAAGGGAGGTAGAGAGGGAGGGAGGAATATCCAGAAACTTCAGTTATTTTAATCATGCCTTTCCTTGAAAGCACCTGAGCATGGTCTCACACCTTTGGTCTCCCTGCAGAAAAGATGATCTCGAGACTTTCACAGCACCTACATATCAAGGGGGATATAAGAGGGGACCTTATAAATGATTATAAATATCTTAAGTGTAGGAGGCAAAGGGACGAGGCCAGGCTCTTTTCAGTGGTGTGTGGGGACGGGACAAGGGGAAATGACCACAAACAGGAGCATAGAAAATTCCACAGCAATATGCATAACAACTTCTTCACGGTGCGGGCGACGGAGCACTGGAACAGGCTGCCCAGGGAGGTGGTGGAGTCTCCTTCCCTGGAGATATTCAAGACCCACCTGGATGCCTACCTGTGCAACCTGCTGTAGGAAACCTGTTTTGGCAGGGGGGTTGGACTTGATGGTCTCTAAAGGTCCCTTCCAACCCTACAATTCTGTGATTCTGTGATATACTACCAAAATGTTCTGTGAAGTCAGCTGTTATGCATGCTTCACGCCCATGTGTGTGAAGAAAAGGCCAACTTTCTGGCCCATACTACACACAATCATCTCTCAGGTTTATTTCCGAAAAAAGTTACAGAGAAACTCCAGGACCTCCTTCCACAGCTCTCTTTAGATCATTAGAGTTACAGTCATCTTAGGTACTGATGTGAGCAACTTCAGAATAAACATTTAATGTCCAAACTGAAATCATTCACACATTTTTCTTGCCTTTCAGTCACCGCTTACTGAGCATGAGGCAATAACAGGATATTTAATTCTCTAACAAAAATCCTAACACGTGTATCAGTAATAGCAGTTAGGGTGGAGGCATAGCATAGGTCATAGTATGTTCCTAAGTGAAGAAATAAGTCAGTCAACATCACAGACCATCAGCTCAGTTCAGGAGCAGATTTAAGGTCATTCGGATAATTTTAAGAAAAATAAAATGATTCAGAAGTTGAGAAAAAATTAAGACACATAACATCATGCCTCCCAGTAGTTAGTCAAAAGACAGTCACGACCACTTTTTCTTTCAAGGCCCTAGTGGCTTTGTTTTGTTCTGGGACAAATGCTTTCAGGATTGGGAATGTTCACACCACCAAATCTGGCACCTGCTGTAGCCTCACTTAGTGGTTAATCCTTCAAACCTGCTCCCCCTGTTTGTGTTCCATGCTGCTCAGCCCTTGACCTTTTTGTTCTATCCAAATAACAGTCATTAATTTTAAATGTATCAGCTTTGCTATAGCCACTATATATATGCCAGTTAATATTTTGAATAGCAAAGATATATGGTAGGGTTTACAATGTTTGCCAGCACCATGACAATAAAGTCACACACCATAGCAAATAGTCATATAACAATTGCAGATAGAAATGATTCAAATTAGGGGTGCTTATATATTTTTGGGTTAGGAGCAGCACTGGATCATTTTGCAGGTGCCTTCTCCTGTCGAGAGTGAGAGATGATCATTTCTGGAAAGTAGGTCAGAGAACCTCAGCTGGGCAGAGAGAAACAAGGATTATTCTCCTGAATTAACTGTGAAATAAAAGCTAAACCTAGGTGATACAAATATTCCTCATTCCCAAATGTTACATTTGTGGGTAGGGTGGATTGGAAACCTCAGGGGAGCTGCTTGATAACCTGAGTGGACATTAAGTAATTGCATAAGTAATCATTTGAGAAACCTGAGAGGACAGAGAAAGTTGTTTTCTCTCAGGTGAAAACACATTGCATAACCACTCTGTGACCACAGAGACTCAGTTGTTCTTCTGGACTATGTTCTACCTCATGTTTGATAGCAGTTATCTACATTCCTGTCTTCTCTTTGTATTTATCCATGTAATATACTTGCCCCCTATGTATTTTACTATGTACATGTATCAATGTAATTGCCTCTGATGACAGAGACCTTTTTCTGAAAAAAAACCACCAAATTTTAGCAGACTGTTTTCTGCATACTCCAGTGACCACAGGTTATGGGCTTTAATTTTAATATAAATAAATCATTTTAATTAGCTAATCTATGGTCTTTCTTCAGCATTCTGTCACAGACGTTTCCGTGTCTCGCAGGTAGAGTGTGAGGTTTTAATTATTCTCCATTCGTAATCCAGATGTAAATATACTGCTAATTTGTTTGAAATGCTGACAAGGAGGTCTCTATAGACTTAAGCCTGATAATTTCATCATTAAAGAGCTCAATAGAGCAGCTATTTATTGCACTGAATTTCTGAAATAACACTTATGCAAACTTTATAGAGCAAACTGTATGTTAACTTTACAGCAACCGAACCACTGTAAGATAAATCTTGATTCTGATAGTAGCTGGAGGTGTTCCTTTTATGCAAAATGTGTTTTGGAATTTGGGAATCTAAGAGATAAAAGTTTGGGTTACATAAAAATCATAATAATTGTGTGTGCATGTATATATATAATTTTAATTGTGTAACATTATGCATATACAGTATTCTATTGCTGCATGGTACTGGTGATTATTTTAATGGAGTTTTAACAAGAGGATAATGGCTAATATTTCTCTATTAGGAATTGAGTTGACATCAGTGTGATTATTTTCAGAAGGGTTTAGGTGTTGCTAGACAACCAAACATCTTTTATGAGAACTCTTCATTCACCAGAAGGAGATTGCACAGCCTGCCCCAAGAAACAGTCAGTATGCAGCTGCTCAACCAACAGGCTGAGCATTACATTGAGTCATTACATGCAGAAAGACTTGTCACCTCGCTTCCATCTAAGACAGCATTGTCCAACAGGTGGCCCTTGGGCTGCCTCTGCCCAGATGCTTTTCTCTTCCACAGGACATGGGAAACAACTTTCAATGAAACAGAAGCAGTCTGTAAGTCTTCATTTCTCCCCTCACACCTGGCACAGACACACACTGCAGCTGCCATTGCTGCCTCTCCCAAGTTAGGGGGTTTAGGAAGGACTGAAGGCATGTGTCATCATGGACACAGCAGTTGAGGGAAGAAGGGAAATATATTCCAAAATTGTTTTCTAGTTTGCACAGGTACCAGTCCAGATCAGTAGAGAAAGAAGTTATTTCGTTTGTCCACAGAGAAGAATACTCATATCTTAGCCAGCTAGAGCAAGGGCATTTCAGTCCTCCATACACAATAGGAAACCCACAGCAATTTATCATATCGGAGGCTGGATGAAGAGAAGGTGAAAGGGAATCTCAGTGAAAAGAAGGATTCAAAGATACTCTTTAAAGATGCCACATCATGAGTAACAAGCTACACAATATTGATTAACAGTCGGGAATTTGCTTGTTCATTCCTCCCACATCTTGCAGAGAGCTTCAGCACAGATAATCATTAAATGTGGTATTTAATAGAATTAAAGGCAAAACAATACCTCCATGAAGAGCTATTCATTTTGTTGCTCACCTAGAGAATAAATTATCTGAGCAGATCAAGGACAGCCTTCATAGTGAAATATTGGCCAAGGAATTAACCTCAGAAGGAGATTTAATTTCTGTGCTTAATTATTAAAGTGGATTTAGACTTGAACAAAAAAAACGGGATCTGCTTCCTAAGGGTTATAAAGGAGGCATCAACACACCCTAGTTATCTTCTTGTTCTCAGATGTTTTTGCTGCCTGGCTACAGATAAATTGCAAAAAGTGACATTAATCATAACTGACTTCACGTATCTTTAGTGATGACATTTACAGCTGAACTAGTGGCACTGAGATCCCCTTACAGGCTTATCATTAACGTGCAATTCAGCCGATATAAACTGACCATCTACATTACTACAAAATGAACTTTGCACTTCAAGACCCTTTTTCTCTCTGCTCGCAATAAGAAGATCCAAGTAACAGTCATATGGCAGATGTCGATGCTACAGATATCTCTGTTTGGTCAGATGAATTTGAACCAACAATAGCTTTTTGCCCTGTAGACTTCATTTCATCCACTTTTAGATCTTTGTGTCAACAGATGAGCAAATAACCTTATGTAATCTTTGAAGTCACTGAAAAGACACAGATATGTTAAAATGTGACTCAAAATGTGAGTCATCTGCCCTGTTCAGACGTCTGTTTAAGGATGAGAGGATTTTCTTCTTGGACTCTACTAAATATATTGAGCAGATCTTCAGAAATTAGATTTCGTATTACAGTAACTAGCTCAGGTGTAGATCAGGTGGTCAGGAGATGTCTCCTACACACAGAATCTTTCTTCCAAGAGATGATGCAGTTCTCTCTTCTCACCTTTTACTTCTTACCTGTGCTGAAGCAGAAGAAAAATGAGAGATGTGGGAGTGACAGTGCATAGAGGTAGCATGGTGCTTTTAGAGATATATGTAGATAAAATAGTATAAAGTAACGTGTAAAGCTCTTGACTGAACAGAGATGAATAGGTCATTAAAACTTCATTAAATGTAACTGTTTGTAGAAAAAAGTGTCAATGACTGATCTGCTGTAATACAGACCTTTCTCCCTCCTGGAGTATATATGCATGTCTAGTAAATCCAGACAAGTGGAGATTCAAGGGTTTTGTAGCACCCGTTTCATGATCTTTGTGTTGATTATTGCTTCCAGTCAAAACTATTTTATTTCCTCTCCCGAACTGCTTGCAATTGAAATTGCTTTTTTAAGGCTGAAAGCTGGAAGAAGTATGGTTTATTCAATGTTGTTTACTCACCCAAAAGGGTGCTTAGCCTAGAAAGACAAAATCACAAAACAACAGTGATAGTATTACATATTATACCTTTATATATTAATTTTATTAGGACATCTATAACAAAATTTAGAGATTTAATGATTTGCTCAAGTTCACCCCATGAATTGCCAGAACAACAAAGATAAAAATCAGCTCTCTCCTGAGTCCTTGACCTGCAATTTTTCACCCACTAAATCATTCTCTATGTGTATGTTTTTAAGTAGCATAGCACCTTGAGAGAGATTTAAGTTTCCTTGCATTTTTCATGTTGAGCTTCTGCTGAACCTTCACTCATGTCACACCNCCTATATGTTTTTAAGTAATATAGCACCTTGAGAGAGATGTTGAGCTTTTCCTGAACCTTCACTCATGTCACACCACAGAGCCATGAGGCATGTTATGACCATCTTCAGCCAGCAGGCTGTGAAGGGGCTGTGGATAGGCCACATGATTTCCTAGACATTTCATCATAAAAGGTTTAATTAGGCCTCATACACATTGTGCCCTGACAGGGCAGGAGCTGAAATATGAAGAAGAAAGAATATACTGACTAGAGAACATCAGAACCATGAAGGGGTAGGATCTTGCATATAGGATCCCAACGAGGAGCTGTGGGAGCACAGAACAAACTTGCACCATGGCTTAAACGCCTTCAGCACCCATATTTGTACCTTCACCTGATGGATTATCAAGTCTGGAAACAAATCACAGCTTGCTTCAGGTCTTCTGTTTGGACGTATAGGTGGCCACCACGTAAAGACTAACACTGATGTTACCTGCAGAGTTGGCTTTGTTCTGGTGGTAGGGTCACAACACTACTGAAGGGGGAATCCTTCTCTACTGGAACAGAGGGAACTCAGTGTCCTCAAAGTTCCCGCTGTGGTTTCCTTTACTATTGGAATCACCTGCCCAAGCCTCCGGGAATTTCAGTCAGTCTGTGTTTTACAGTTTTACAGCTACAAGATGTAAAGGTGAGGATAAGAAATGGAAAACTTGAAGCATTCGACCACTGTGAAGAAAATGTTGACTGGTGTTTAGTCTAAGTAAAGAACAAGAGTTCCTAATTTCTCAAAATAAATAGCATCACAAGAACGTAGCTATTTTCAGTTAGACCATTCATCCACCTGGGCATAATCCAGCCTTCCTTTTATAGGCCAGGCTGGAACATAATTCATCTTCAAAGACAACACCTAAGAGAAACAGTCCTTTATTTAAGAATTGTGCCTTCAAATTACGTTTGAATGTACCTAACCACATGTTTAGAATTAGATATATCGCTCCTAATATTCCTATTCACCAAAGCTTTTCTGTTTATGTCCTGCTAACCACACAGCCGTGCAGTGGATGGGTTTGATGCATTAGGACTTCGGAGATAAGGCCATAGTTCAAAACTTTCTGTCTGATCAGCAAGGGCACTGTCAATGTACAAAGACATTTTCAAAATACCTGGGTATTTCAGTAAGGCAAGGAAAAAAAAAAACATCATGGTGTTCATTGGTAATTCTTTGCTCAAAAGAACAAGTAAGGGGAACATGGCAAAAATCATCATGGCAGTTCAGAAGTTAAAAAAAGTCGGTATTTACTTGTAAGAGAAGCCTAAAATCGAGATGAGCTTGTAAAACTGGTGGGGTTTTTATGTTTCACTTTTTTAAAGTAACTTTTAAATATTCCAGACCTTCTTGAAATTCTTTGGGCTGTAACCAATGGATAAGTGTGTGTTTAGGAAAGTAAGTGACCAATTAAAAAATTAGGAAAGCTCATGACCAATTAAAATGAGTACTTTTAAGAGCCATATTCCTGTAGCAGAATGTTTAATAATGTATTTAAGTGTGATTTTACTAGTGAAGAACATTTATTAGTCCTAAACCTTATCATCACAGGTCTCCAGACGCTGAGGGACATCAGCATAATTCTTGGAAAAATAATTCTTGGCTGTTCCTCTATGGTGATTGAAAACCTGCAGCTTGGTTTTCACTGACTTTAAAGGATACTGGTCCCTGTGCAGAAGTGGTAGTTTTAAGGCTATGTAAGAGATTTTTTCCACTGACATGTTTTCCCTTTTTTTTTTTTCAAATTATGGCAAGGCTACAGGCCTATCTTGTTTAGACATTCTGATTCTGATGCTTAAGACCTACAAATGCTTGAAATGTTTACTGTTTTAAGATAATTTGACCTTGTAGTTAAATCGAGGGGCAGATTGACCTCAACCACATTTTCTCCACTTATGAATAGATTGCAGCTTGCTAACAGCCACCCTGACACTGGTGTTTGTCATCACCATCACCCTGTTTTTTCCTCAAGCCTGCCAGTGCATCTCTGCATGTGACTGTTCCCTAATACACTTGGCCAAGAATAAGCAGATCAAAAAGCAGGTCTTTAATGAATCATCCCTTCTTAGTCGAAACAGGTTAAAGAACACTGCTGACTAGACATGCTAACAGATCTGAGAGTAAGGAAACCTTCAGAAAAACAGCTTGAAAGATGCCTGATCAACCACGCTATTTTAAGTATACACTATTGTGTATTGAGTAGCATTCTTAAATGCTGCGTTTCCCACCTTTACTACCTTCCAAGTCTTGAACTAAAGGATATATTTTATTACGTTTTCCAATTTCTTGATCCTTTTATCCAGAAATGCCTCCAGAAAACTTGTTCCAAGAATCTATGCGTTGAAGCAAAAAAGCAAAACAGGGAATGTTGCAGTCACTAGTATTTTGTGTCTCTTGGGATCTATTCATTTTTAAGGTATCATTCTTTCCTACTAATTGATTATAGTCACTGTAATTGCTAGTACGTGTGTACAGGACACAGATTTTATATCCGACACATCAGGAACACTAGGAACTAGTGAACATTAGGGAACTAATTCCCACCTGGAACAGTGGGTGAGAATTTCCCTACTGAGATTGTTGACAATTAAATGAAGGATGAACAGATAGAAGATACTCTATAACCACTTAGAATACTTCCACTGTATTATCTGTGTGGGGCCATAACGTTCTTCATGATGTTTGAGTGAAATTTCATTTTCTTAATGGACTGCCTAGTTTTGCCTCAACACTCTGCAATTTCTGTTTGAATGCAGCATGAGATATTTCCAAGTATTATTCCTGTTAACTGTCCAGCGTGTCCTCATTACCCTATCCCGTTTTAGTTAGTACACATTAATCTTTTATTCTCTCAGACCTTGGAATCTGCACGTGCATGCCATTTCTGTTAGCGTGGCTTCGATTCCCTAATTTCCTCTATTTAGCTTCAGCTGCTTTTTCTGAAAAGTTATTGGCTGATGTAGAGAAGAATGAATGCCCTTAGGCACATTCAGCAGCATGTTCAATTTGCAAGCAGATCTCTAATTCTTGGTGAAGCCATGAGAGATATGGCCAATGGAGAAAGCGAGCCAGCAGTACAGACAGAACTGGCCCAAAATTGACAAAAGATTTTTCAGATTTGATAAAGGTTCCCAAAATGACATTAGGTCTCTTTGCTGTTATTGGGTATTTTCTCTGTCAGGCTGATGGGCTACAGACCTTCTATTTTATTTGTATTGCAGTTAGAAATTGACATCACATGTTCTGGCAGATAGTAAAATGTCTGAAATATATAGTTGGGAGAAGAACTCCCTATTTGTCTAAAAAAGTGAAGGAAGTGCTAAACATTTAGTAAAATCAAATCTTTCATTTTGACATTCTGAGAGGAAAACAATTTGATTTTAAAACAGTTATTTGTTTAGAAATGTGTCTTCAAAAAATGGTTAAATTGTGACTTTTTAGCATTCCATTTTAAGCTGAGTGTTTCATTTTGGATGAACTCGAGTTGCAGTTTCATGGTTTTATTTATATTTTGTTTATTTCATGACAAAACATAAAAAAAACCTATTTCTTCTCTGCAGACAAGACAGACTAAGCTTGGAAAAATATTGCAGCAATTTTAAAGAGATTTAGGAGCTAAAGTAGTAAAGGAAACAAACTGAGATATGCCTGACTATATATAACTTCCCATCTGTGAGTGTTTGCTGTAATAGTCACTGTGGTCTCCTTTGACAGAAATCGAATCATTACAAATAATGGTTTCTAGAGTCTCTTCATCAGGTAGACCCCTAACGTAGGATGGTCAGACCACCTTCTCTCATTTCTCTCCAGTGACTACAAAGGGCCAAGAGAAGACTGCTTCAGCTGTAGAAGATTATATAATGAACATTTGAAGGAAGATACCTTCCTCTAGGCACTGGACCAGAAGTGAGCAACCATCCTAATGCAACATGATCATCTGATGGAGAATACCAAGCCAGGGTAGCTGACTCTTGCGAGGACACAGCTAAAAAAAAAAAAAAAAAAAAACAAGACAGAAGGTAATAAACACTGTTGGGACATGGTAAGAAGAAAGGTAACTAACCGTTGGCAACTCTGAAATGAGTGCTAAGAAATTTTTTTCCGTGCTTTGCTCTCTGATTCCTCAACTGGATCGTACATATCTTGCAAAATGATAAGGAAATCTGGTTCCATGAAGTAGAAATAATTAATTTAGGAAAAATATCCACATAATTGATGGGAAAAAAAGTAAATTCCAGAGGAAATCTTTCATCTTTTCCCATGAAAGATCACATAAGACATTTGATTGTGGTTCACTGTGAGTTTAAAGACAGAACTTTGATCCTCTGTGATATAAATGTATTTTCAGAAACTGAATGTTGATGTTTTATGGGCTAAATATGTTAGAATGACTCACTCTGAAGATATTAGGTTGGGCAGACATTAACTTTTAGAAACATTTAGTATTCCTTTGTCTGTTGTGAAACTTGGTCCTTGAACGTTTCAGAAATGGAAATGGAATCATGTTTAATAATGGATGGTTAGTTCTAACAATTAAATATTAATTCCATTATTTTTCTGAGAAATGTGTATTATTGGACACTATACATATTTTTAAAAAATTTTAAGATATATTAACTTCCTTTCTTTTAGACTCATATATTGTTACAAGAATTTATTCAATGTTGTAATAACATGATAAATTAATGTTTCTTTACTAATGTGTTTTTCATATGAGAAATTACTTTAAGTGAAAGAAACTAGTGGATGAGATTCCCAAGTTAGTTCACCACATTTAGATATATTTCTTCCACCACAGTAAGTATTTTAAAGATGTCTGGCTCAATCACAAATTCATCTGCCAATCAAAATCAACAGAAGTTGTATTATTCACATGTTTTAACAAGGGAAGGGAAGGGAAGGGANTCCACCACTTGCTTTCAGCCATTGAAAATCACTGCATTTTTCTTTAAAGCAAAAGAACACACGACTACCGGAAGGGATTTTCCTCAAAAACCACTGAAGTGTTTTTTTCTGAAATGTTACACTTGATATTTATACTCATTTTGTTATATGACTTTAGAAAGAGAATTTGCAGAATATAGTTTCATTAAAACCCGAAACCAGAAGCAGGGTATTTGATTTAGTGGATCTCTATTTTCTTTGAAATACTAAGGGAAGAGGAAAGAACTGAGCAAGAAGTTTCCTGTGGAGACAACAGGAGAAGACAGCTTCCATCACATCCTGCTTCAAGCTTTCTGAAGTCCCCAGATTTCCTAATGCAGGCTGCATTTCAGAGTTGCTGTGGCACCACTGCTTATGTTTCTACATGTAAGCAAGAACTTGTACACGTCCCACCAGTATGTCTTTTGGATGCAAACAGCAGTTGATGGGTGTCAGTGCAAACTGCCCTCCTCCATCACGCTGAGGAAACACCCCACACATCTGCCCTATATGACCACAGTTTGTCTTTCTACCATCATTTTGACAGGAAGAAAACTCTGACAGAAGCCATTTAGGAGTAGGTACATGAATTTGATTAGTCTTATCAAATTTTTCTCTGTGTTTGGGAACATATGGTATTTTGATCTTCAGAGCCCAGCAATCTGCTGGCAGAAGCTGTCACAGACACTACAAGGAACCCATCTTAATGACAAGCAAGCCCACCCTCAGAGAATTCATCATGTCACTTGCAATAGCTTACTTCCAAGATGAGGAAGGCATTTGATACACCACCTGGATTGCTAAAGATGTGTTAAATGTGGATGATATTTGCCATGATGCAAGTGTTTTGATCCATTAACAGTTGCACACATCCAGTTCTGAAGACATTTACCTGATCTTCTTTCTACTCACAACAAATAAAGACATGCTGAAGTGTTTTTCCTCTGCATGTGGTATTTGTAGATAAGACAGATATTTGAAAAACTAAATCTGCATAACTGAAGGTACTGTCCTTTTGTGAATTAAAATAAGTAAATTATACTAAACAGAAATAGATCTAAAATGTATGCAAGGTTGAAATACTAAGTCTTGTGTTTCTTCAAATATATTTGTTACCCTTGCAGGCACCCATGAGGAGCTTTGTTCTTCAATCCAAAAATAAATCCCTTGACTCTATCTACGTAAACTCTAAGCATTTATTGGGATATATCTTTCTAAATTCCTTGAATGATCAATAAAGAGTTACTAATATTTTCAGACAGATAACCCAAATATATAATTTTTAATAAACACTTGGCTTTTATATGACTTTGTTCTGTTGGGCTAACACATTCAAATAAAACTCATTGTAATCCTGAAATCATAACATTTCCTCTGTACCCATGGGAAATGTGTTTTGCAATATTTTCTAAACTTCCTGACATATCGTCTTGTCATCTGCCATCCACTGCGTGCATGTTAACTGTTGAAAACTTCAGCAGTTTATAAAATACTGTAACAATGAGTACTGGATAGTACAGTTAGTATTTTTCTTGGAATCTCCTCTTGGAAAAGAAAACCACAAGGAATTAAAGTTGTAAATGAGAGGAGAGTTAGTAACACTGTTTGGTCACAGAAACAAATCACCAAGAAAGTGGTAGATTTTGTTTTTCTTGGAGAATAATGCCTTCACTCAAAGTTTTACAAATGTAGAAATTACATTGTAGTCACAAGTCACACTCATATCAGTTTGCCAAATAGAAGATTTTTCAACATATTTCCACTGAATCAGTATAGAAAAGTGGCCTAAGGCTAAAGAGTGAGATCTTGTCTACAATGGCATTGACCATAGTTTCCATCCCTTCCTTCCTCGCATGCCCTATAGTCAATAAGATTGATTCTCATTCCTGAGCTCCCTATGTCTGAGCTATAGACCTTGAAGTTATGTTTATTATGCTGCTCTTCAGCTTCAGGGCTGATGCATAGTATCTCAGAGACAGAAGTATCTCTTAGATTGCTTTTGAGCTCTCTAACATAAGCACATCTTGGACATAAACTGCTAAGGCAGATTATTTTTTCCCAAGCTCTGTATATTAACTTTTCTAGTTCAGACACATCTTACACTTGCCATGCACTCCTATCATGACACTCAGAACTGAAAATGATATAGACTCCTTAGACCACGTTATTATGACCTTTGAGAATACCTGTCATCTTTGAACTTGTTTTTTGGATATTTGGTTTCTAAGACAGGAATTTCTATAGTACTTGTTGCATTTCGATGAGCATTCAAGTGCCAGCGTCACTTATTTAAGGCATAATTGTTGCTGCTTTAGTATTTTCAATCATGAAATCTCTGAAATGGTACTCCAAATTGTCACACAGGATAGACACAGTAATTAGGCAAAATGTAATCCCAAATGCTAATGATTATTTTAACACAACCAGAAGCCAACAGGCACAAGTCTTCTCCTGACAGCTCAAGGTGCAGTGTTGGGTAAGAAACGCCAAAGAAGAAAAAATAGCTCAATAGCAGTGGCACAGCCCATTCTTCCAACACTCCTTCACTTCCCACCCACCCAAGTGCAACACAATGAGTAAGCATTCTGATATGTTCAGTGATGTGGACAGGAAAAGGAAATCACATACTTCTGAGTTGCCTGATGTCCACCAGTAGTTTAACTAGTCCTAAATAGCACAACTCCCAGACAATGCCCGAGCCAGGCTGAGAAGCACGCATGCACCTGTGACCAGGAGTCTGTTGTGGAGTAGAATGGGCAAACAGATTGGAAGACAATGGATGTCACCATTCCTGTGTTATACAGTCTCAAGGCACAAAGCAATGCATGATCTAAATCTTGAGGCCAACTACCCTCATCCTTAGAGGGCAGCTGGCTGTGCTTAAGGCAAGATCCCTGGTAGGAAGTAGCTATTTGGAAAACACTGGACAGCATTGGAGCTGTTAGAGAAAAAGCTGGAAGAAGTCTTGACATTGGCTCCCCATGAAAAGCCCTGCAAAGAAGACTCCTCTTTCTCTCTGGAGCAGCTGCCATGTTAGAGAGACACAGATGGAGAAAGGCAGGTTCATATTTAGTCCAGCACTTGGTGTCACTCAATTTATCCCTTAGCCTTTAAAGACCTTCCAGCGCAGGCAGAGGCCACTCTCTTATCCAAGATTGCATAAGCCATCTGAGATCACTCGGTGGGTCCCATAGCCCATATATTTTGAAAACAAAAGAACAGTAGAATAGATAACACACTTTTCATACAACTTTATTCAAGACAACTTTTAGCTCACCTATCTAATATTTAGTTTCTTATTATATGCTCAAGTATGTAGGTTGGTCTTGTATTTACTCTGGAAATATATGCATTTCCTAAAATGGAATCATTACATCGTTGACAGGTTGTCTCTTCTCGCTTTTGATAGAGTGGACAGATTAAGGTAGATGTGGTGAAAATACATTTAGTGTTTGATTCTTTTCTTTTGCACCCAAAGAGTCATTTATTTTTAGAGTATAATTTTTATGGTTTTTAAAATCCTTACTCTTTTTTGCTTTGTGACTCTACTAACAACTTTGGTGTCTGTTCTGCTTACTTATCTAGGTTTTTAGTTGTATTACTTTTTACTTTCTTGCTTGCTTACTGTGAGCAAAATAAAAGCTTTCTTCTTTACATGGAAAACAACCGCTGAAAAATTAGAAGAAAATGTCAGCTGCAAAACCCTAGATCCCCAACAGTCATGCAGTCAGTGCAACCTTTCTATTATTTGTCAAATGAAAAGAGATAACGTTTTGGAAAATGTGCAACATGGCAACTGCTGGCAGGCTTCTTTAGCTAGGACCGAGAAAATATTTTTGAAAATGAGGAGAGAAAAAAGATCTTTTTTTCCCCCTCTTTTTAATAACACTGTGGTAAACATGGCTTTTGTTCAACTTGGAACCCCCAGGGCTTAATCCAAACAGTTACGTAGGGATTGTCAACAGAAGCCTGGCAAAGCAAACAGCATCATAGCAGTGTTGTGGGTTTTTTATTTTATTCACAGAAACGGCTGTGTGAGTGTGAGCCTGTGCATGTGTGAGAAACTTTCCTCCTGTCTTACAGCTTTATCTGTTCCAGCAGTTAAAACAACTTACAGGAACTGTGTTATTTTTAGTTCAGCATTTTGCAACATGTAACAGACTTTGAGATGTTAACACTTTGCGGAGACAAAAGGAATAATAATTTTTTCATTTGTATTATCGTCTTACCACAGGTGGGGCTGGTCACACTGTTTGTGATTATACCTGACTAACACTTCCCTTTATGAGACCCAGTTTTCACAGCTTATAGCTTAACAAGACCAGCCACAGGTCACTAAAATTGTCTAGTATACTTTTCTGCCTCTGTTTTCTCCCTTTTCTGATTTTAAATGTAAATAATGAAACATAGAAAACACATCTCTGAAAACTAGAGTAAAAGAAGAATAGTTGCTTTGCTCTTGTTAAAAAACCATCTTTGTACTCACACCCTTCTGTTGCAGGAAAAGGCACAGAAAACTGGCCGGGGACATACTGAGCAAGATGCAAAGCTCTGAAATATCACTGTCTGCACATAGACAGAGGAGAGTACTTAGCAACCTGCTTAGATGCCTGCTTCAGCAGGGGATCTAAGGACCCTAAATTCAGGAGGACAGCTCCATAAAAGTTCAGCCAAATGGATTTACCATGCAAAATGTTCCAGATACCAAAGGAGGAGGCACATCTTCTATACCCTCATCTATTTCAAGCTTTTTTGCTTCTCATCCCAGCTTGTAGGTTAGACCTTAGGAATGTCTAACCCTCAATATATGATGTCTAAGACCTCGATATGTGGGATTCAGACACATCCAAGGAGTGGACTGTATGGGCAACATTCATCATTCTACGATTCTATGTCAGGGGAGATTTAGGTTAGATATAAGGAAAACTTTCTCTCTCAAAGAGTGGTCAGGCACTGGACCGGCCTGCCCAGGGAGGTGGTAGAATCACCATCTCTGGCGATGTTCAAGAAGCGTCTGGATGAGGTGCTGCAGGATATGGTTTAGTAGTTTAGTGGGTAGTAATGGTGATAGGACAGTTGGACTAGATGATCTTGTAGGTCCTTTCCAACCATGTGTTTCTATGATTCGATCATCACTTGAAAAATTTGTCATCAGTCCTTATAGAAAATGGTGCTCCCAGCTCCTCAGTATGGGAGATGCCTCCACTGTCAGAATTCCTCTTCCCAATGGGCACCAACAGTAGTCTTGGAAAAGTGATCAAAGCTCATGGGAGACCCAGGATGAGGTCGTGCTAGTTCTTGGTTTAGAGCAGAAGCTTCAGCTCCCTGCATTTTTTCTGGAAAAGGCAGACATTTTCTGGCATTGATTTAGAGCAAGAAAACAGCTCAGGTTATGTGAACTGTCTTCTGGAAAGGCCGATATTTTCTCTTTAGTTGATGAAATATCCCCATTACCGCAAGGAAAACAATATGAACATCCTTAGGATGGTCAGCTTCACCTTGCCTTTTTATCCATGGCCCTGGAGTGGCTTAACCCCATCCTAAATCCAGCTGAGAAGCTGGTAATTTTCCATGTTCAGTTGGGGACATTTAACTGCTCTTCTCCATGGAGGCATGCTAGAGACAATCCTGTTTTGCACTGTTAGATCTTAATTCCTTTGAGCAGCACATTGTCAAGAACCTTTTCCACCTCAGTGTGAGCTCTTTTCATGAACTCTGTCAGTTCCTGACCCAGCTTGAGGTAGCTTTTGAAAGCTGAAAGATGTTTCCTTTGCATGTCTTCTCAAAGCAGGAAAGTATTTCACTTGGAAGCAAACCACGTTTCTCTCAATTTTGGGCAGGGCTCCATACCCTAACGTTGAACTAGCAGTAACTTAAAACAGATCTGTGATGGCAGGGCTCACATTCTGCCACGTAAGACTACGTTGCCACACTTTTTGAGAAGCTTTGCTCATCCTATTATTATAATGATATATATGTATGACAAGTTGTATTTTAATACTGTTCAATATGAAATTCAAAAGAGCTCAGTGCCAAAAAAGAAGAAAAGTAGAAGACTAAAGCAGCATAATATTAAATATTTAAACACGTTCTCATTTATTTAAAAAAATAGAATCGTCCTGCGCTTAATTTGTGACACTGGCTTAAATAATTAAAATAAATTTATACAATTTTCCAGTGTGACAAAATTCAAATTCATTTCAGCACTTTTCACACTCCATAACATCAGGGCTTGAGCATTATTTTCTTCCCTGCAGTCTCTCACCAACAGATACCTGGGCAGCTCCAGGTGAGCCAGAGTCAGATCAGGAATATCTTCTCATTTGATCTCTGAGGAAGCCTTTGTTCTTCTGCACAGACCAAGCAGTTTCGCCATCTGCCTTGGGCTGCAGAGATAGCTGAGGTGAAAATTCCCAGCTGCCACACCACAGGAAGACTAGATTATTGCAGAGGAAAAATTAAAAGATCATGAAGTGCTGAGAACATGATTAATGATAGAATACAAACCACAGAACCAAGCGTACTGGATAGGATTTGTGTGCTCGAATTGGAGCCACTTAAAATGTTTACGTTCAATGTAAGGTTGTTACATCTTAGAAAGATGGTAACTCCAAGAGAGGAGTCAGCTCCTCTGTTGCAATCACTTGCATTATAAAGAGGTAATATTGGTTTCATCAGCTCAGGAAAACATCAAGGATCAGAACTCAGGCTCGAGCAGTGCCCCAAAACTGCTCATGTTGTTAAAGCTGGAAAGGCTTTGGTACAGATTTGACCCTTGCCTCTCTCCTGCTGTCTCATGCTCTGCATCTCACACACAGTTTGGGGAACAGACAGGGCCACGAGGCTGTAGGGATGAGGGGGGCAGATTTGAGTGGAAGCTGTGTGGGCAAACTCTACCCCTGCAGCTCCCCACAGGTATGCAGAAAAGGCACGTTCTTTTTATGTGTTTGTATAGAACAGCTGTTGTGAATATAGCAATAAAAAGATAATAAAATCCAAGTTTATATAAGACACAGAATTATTCATTAACCCACATTACAGCTTCCTCTCTTTTCCTATGGCTATTATGGCTTGACAGCAACATGAGGAAGCAATAAATTACGCTAAAGTTACTTAATAATTATCAATAATTAATCAAACTAACAAACTACTGGTCCACTGGACAAACATTTAATCTTTATTGGCCTCATTTCTCCCCTTTAAACTGTAAATAGAAGAGTTCCTTCCTACAGCATATTTCCTGTCTAATTTAAATAAATGGTAAGCTTTTCAGAGAAAGGACTTACAGCTAATCCAGCAGGACTGGAGTTCATTTTATGTTTACCAGGCCAAGCATTATGCAGAAGCCTTTGTCTTTGTGGCAGAAGTCCTTTAAGACTTAAAACAGTGGAGTCAAATGCCCAGGAGTTGTTTTGGGGTGTACTGCTTGAGACTGATGGTCCAAAAGAGCTATTGCTCATACGGGGGACAATCCTAAAAGTTCACGGATATACCAATAAACTTAACTTGGAATATTCCTTGCCTCTCTTTAATTCAGTAGAATAGACACAACTCCACAAGAAGGCACTCCTTACAATAAAGCTAGGAAAACTGTGTCACTCAGTATACAGGATAAATATTGCAGATGCCAAGTGTTTTGACCCATTAACATGTAATTCAAATAGTTCTTGATTTTTGATCAGAGAAGTCAAGATAAAGTGAATGGCAAATATTTTGCAGATATATGTTAGTACTCATGCACAAGTATTAAGACATCATAGCAGCTGAGGACTTTGATGAAGAACAGAATTCTCAGCAGCACCAGACTGAGGCTAGATTTAATACTAAATAAAGACAAAACTGCAAAGTTTGTGCTTCCCAAAGTCTGAAAGTATGTATAGAACATAAACTTAGGGGCAGAAAATGAAAGGAAATGGTAAAATGGAACATTTCTTCATTGCTTGCCGTATTTCAAGCATGCCCAGGTTCCTCTTTTAAAGAGTAAACTCCACTTCAGTTGTAACTGAGTGAATACCGTCTGCTCTAGATCAAAATGGAAGATTGTGATGATCATTTCTTGTTGTAATATCAACAAATCCTTTAAATAAATGCAGATTTCCACGTGGAGCTTTTGCAGCTCCCTGTCTCTGTATACATACGGCTGGTTATAGGTCTAGCCATCGAATGCCTGTTCAATGCAATTTGCTATGGTGTTTGAAATCATAAAAGTTAAACATACTACGCTATGGCACTTCTTTCTTGGCACTCCCAGAGGGAGATTTAACAAGTCACTGAAAGAAGGGGTTGCTGAGCATTTCTTTCCCCCATTCAAACACTCTGTTCTTCCCCTGACTACAATTCCTTAGTTACATTGGGTTGAAAGGATGTGCTTTTGTCCAGTTTTGAAAGCTAAGCCATCTTGGGTGTACCTGTTGCTGCACAAAGGACTACAGGGAAAGGCAAGACTCATGGAGCAGAAATACAGCTGAAATGATAAGGGTGGGATTAATCTCACGTAAACTAAATTCATAATAGTCTCAGATTTCATAATCAAGTCACCTTGTGAAGAGATTCAGTCCACTTTGCCTGTCTGCCAACTTCCTATCTAGTGACTGTCAAGGTCACCTTTGGTGACTACTTAGATTTGCATACGCAATTTTCAGGTGCCTAATTTAGAGGAAATTAATCCCATCTGCAGTGAACTCTAAACACCAGAAACTAGCTGAATTTGAGGAGTGCATGGTTTGTAATGCTAAACTGAGAGACATATAGGAGAGAGAAGAAAGAAGACTGTTCTGCCACTGCCTCTAAATAATACAGAATAATAGGATCATAGAATATCCCAAGTTGGAAGGGACTCACAAGGATCATTGAGTCCAGTAAAGATCAATAAAGTCAACAACAGTTGAAGATGCTAAAGCTGTAGACAGAGAAATTACTCAGTGCTGGTTTTTCTCTACTGATTTTCTTTTGCACAAGGCTGTAACCCTAGAAGAGATGGGAAAGGAAGACAAAAGAGATTCAGGAGAAACCCAGTAGCTTGTACAAATCCTTGGCTTAAGATAGCTTGCAATTAGATACGGACTCAAGACAAACAAGCTGTATCAGTTTTCCTAAATTTTGCATGCAGGCTAAGGAGATTATTCAAACCCAAATGCCCAGAGGGATATTATAGACCAAAAATGAACCTCTGAGGCAAAACCTAATCTTCTGCAATTTATGCAGAGTTGGTTATTGTCAGGTTTTAGAATCACTGTGGCACAGAAGCGTGCAGACAAAAGATGTTAATAGAATAAAAGCATCAGATGTGTAAATGCTGACATATTTAATTGTTCATAAATTAGGAAGTGGGGGAGAACAAAGGCAGAGATATCTCTGCTTGGACTCCAGTGTAAATGTGGAAATTATGTCCCCCAAAGGGAGAATTTAATGGGCTCAGTTAAGATCTACTTGAGCTTTTTTTTTTTATGAAATTTTAAAGAAATCATCTTTTGCCACTTGCCCACAGAATGCTCACAGACAATAAACAGCTGATGCTGACACTACAATGTGCTGAGAGACATCTGCTTTCTCTGGGTGACATCTTTATTGAATTTTACAAGAGCTGTGTATTTCAAATGACAAAGAAATGATATTTAGAAGTTAGCACATTTATTTTTAAAATAGAAGTGAGATCTTTATGCGTCAACTGGTCTGCAGCCCTACTATCTCGATCTGTCATGGGAAAGTATTCTTATCCTATAGTAACTTCTAATTAAATTTCTTTTTAGCATGAAACTCTTCAAACCCATGCTTGTGCTTAACCATGTCAGACCTGTCAAAATACATGAAGGTTTGATGGGATTAAATCCAAAGCAGCATTGCTCAGAATGATGTGTCACAGTCAGAAATTTATTTCTTCCTCTAATATGTACAGAAACAAAAAAAAAAAAAATCATTTTGTGGTGGCACTTTGTAGTCAGAACTCACTCCAAACACCCTTATGTCCAGCAATGTTTTTTTCCTTAATGTTTTTTTCCTTTATGATCATTGCTATAGCCACCTCTTATTTTGCTGTTTTCTATTTTTATGATGGCATGAAAATTATTCTGAAAACAATAAATAAATAAAAAATAATAATTTAACAGGAAGAAATTGGAGACAATGAGAATTCCAGAAATCACAGGAAAGTGCATCCCTAGACCTGAAAAATGTTCAATGAATCAGCCATTTCATCTCTCTACAAAACATAGACATGCTATTGAAATGGTGGAAAAATTAGGTTGTTTAATTCAGATGTTACTAAAGCAAGGCAAAGTGAAGATATTTTACAAAATGGTTAACGATGTAGAGTATACACTAGATGCAGAAATCTCACATGGGTCTACAGCTGGCTTTGAGCCATTGAAGGAATTAAGATTCAGATATTTAAATGCAACTTTGTACATGTGGGTTTCTACAGGTGAACCTAGTCCATAATCTCCCATTGCAAACAGTGGAGATCTGATACTGTCAGTGAGGTCTAAAGGGAAATTCAGTTCAACCTAAAGCAAAGACCTGCATTTGGTCTGTCATTCCCCCCATTGACTGAAAAGCCTGGATTCACTATCAACAATGGCCACTTGGGTGCCTAGCTAGCACAGAGTCTTAGTTATACCACATTTTTAAAGATAGGTGGCTGAATCTGGATCTAGGTGACCTTGCTCCACGATTCCTTTAAATCCCATCTTGTTTTGCCTTATCTACCTGCATTAAAAGATTCTGAGGGCTGGCTTGTCCTTGCTGTTTGTGTAGAAGATGTTGTCCAGGGCCAAATTCATCAGATCTGCCTGGGCTTTTCAGGTACTACCAGTAAAAAAAAAGTTCAGTCCAGTTCTTAAGAAAAACATGTGCCTAGTGACATTGGACTCAATGATCCTTGTGGGTCCCTTCCAACTCTGGATATTCCTCTACAAGATAAAATAAATGAAAAGTAGGATTTCTTCAAAATTGAACCCTAACAAGGAAATTTCTTGCAAGGGTCGCTTTCACTGTAGCGGGGAATAAATCATTGCAACAGTTGAAAACAAAGAAGCTTGTGAGATGATTTACAGGATCATATCAGCTGGTTTGCTGACAGCTGGAGTGTAATGCTCCTTCAGTGCTTCATCCAGCAGAGAACCTCAGGACAGGGACTGAAAACATAGGTCAAGAATGACGTTGCAATCCAGATGCCATTAGCAGCTGCTTACAGCATGCATGAAGGCAGACATTCCTTACTGTCTTCTGCCAAAATCTTTGGTTGACCTGTTAAGGCTGTTAAGCCTGTGTTTATTTTGCAGCTAATGTGAAGGGAGACACCTGCGTGATTGTTCTGAATTGTTTACAGGAACAGGCCAAAAATATATACCGATCAATGCCCAAATTAGAAACTTTGGAACAATTATTGTTTTTTTCTCCATCTGCAGCCTCGAAGCTAATGTGCATTTTACCAGCATTGAAGCTGTGTGCTACTATTATTTATTAGCTATTCTGAAGAAACATCTTGAAACGCCAGACCAAAGTCATTTGTGCTAAGTGCTGCACAGTCATAATTTAAGGGACTTTTTGTCCCAAAGAACGAACAGGCTAAAAAATAGATGTACTGAGAAAAAATGTGATGATGAAGGGTCACAAGGGAAATAAGTCTTTTTGTCAAGGTGATCCAGCAGATCCACAGGAGTAAAGCCAGGAAGAGAACTCTCTGAGACAGATCTAGATCTGTATCTCATTCAATATTTATCAGCTAACATTCCTGTGGGACAGATCCCTGGAGTCTGCCATGGCTTCTTTGTATAGAGTCTGCATGCGTGTATAAGAGAGGAAGTAGATGAACCAGCTGGGAAAGAGTCCAACCTGAGCCATGGGACAAAGCTCATGGGCTGCCATAGTCCTTTAAGTTCTCAGGTGACCTGACCTACCAAATGAACACTCCTGACCTCCCAGGATGTTCTAGGAAGTCTATTTGGTTAATCTCAGCCACTTCTTCTTTGGGCTGACACTTGATATGACTGAGGACTGTAGTGAACTAGTATTTTTCTTCTGTAACACCAGAAAAAATGGTACTCGCATCACAATGAGAAAACAAAAACTCCAACTCAGCATTTTTCCTAAGGTAAAACAACATTAGGTAATTAATTTATTAACCATTTTTCATTAATAATGCTAATAAATAACATGAAATTAAATAGAGACATTATGTAATATATAGATTACATTCTCACTTTATTTCAGGAGAATAATTGAAAATTTTCAAAAAACAGGTGAAGAACCAATTATTCATATTTGTATATTATTACATACATAACATCTATATTCAGAACTACTTATATTCATATACATATAGGTCATCTATATTACAAAACTAATGTTTGAAAAAAATTATGGAGAGAAAAGAGATAAAAATAAACCTCCAACTTAGCATTTACTCTTGCTTGCAAAAGTCAGATTTTTAAATTGTTTTTAAAAAGGAAAAACTGCCGAAGTAATTTTTGAATTCCATTTTTTTTTTTCCCCAGCCTCATTTTCACCCTCAGGGAAAAGAAAAAAAAAAAAAAAAAAAAAAAAAGGAGAAAAGGGAAACCTTTTGTGGATTTACAGCTGCAGTTCTAACCTGAAATGAGTAGCAACAGGCTTTGTTTGGGTTTGGCTGGTGGCACTTTTCATAAGCCTGCTGAATGCTTTCAATCAGATAATGCCATTGCTACAATAACAAGCACTCAAAGAAGCATGAAATGGCCTTTGGGTATTTAAAAATAGCATCAGTGCTCTTGCTTTCCAATTTCTCTATTTTACTATCAAAGCCAGGCAATTCTCAAATGTAAACAATGCTACAAAAGACTAACAGTCATAAAGCATTTTACAAGCTGAAATCAAAATGATAGCTCTCATCTGCTGTGAGTCTTGTTTAACAGGATCTGAATTTGCCCCTGTATTTTCAAAGCTGCATAGAAATTTGTAATTAGGCTATGACATTTAATCAATCACTAAATCAGCACAGATGTCAGGACATAAAAACCCAGGGGTTTGAATTATGTTCCAGAAGCTCTTAAATTAATTCACTTTTTATTGATAGAAGGGAGAAATGAAGACTTACTTCACCGGGTCAGTGAGTTTCAATGGTGTTGAACTGATTTGAAGCAAAATATAATCAAATTCATAAAATCGAACAAGCAGAATAAAGAACCAACCTCCGGCTAAATTTACTCCTGTTGTATCCAGTCCCTTAAAAACTGGGTAAAAATGATGTGACATGGCTAGAAGAAATATCATCATCAGGGTAGGGAAAATATTGACTCTTCTTAAATGTTCTCTTCCTGGTAGAAAAGAAGGCAGTTAAAAGAAATTACAAAGCTAAAATTAACTGATGCAGTCCCAAATGTTTCACGGTGCAATGACAACAACCTTTTGAACTGGAAAAACTTGATGTATGCAATGCTTGTCTTTCCCAATAAAGGTGGTAATTCAGAGAAACAGTTTATTGTGGAATCAAATAGAAAAGCAAGCAGAAGCTTAATCAGGCAGACACAGCAAGAGCACAGTGATTTTATTCCTTTCAGCTTACCATCGGATTGCTGAAGAGAGGAACACCAGAAATGCTACACACGTGACAAAGGGGAGTTTTATATAGCAGAGTGACTGCATGGATGAACAGAAGCCACGTTCCACTTGCTATTTGTGTCAGATCGATATTTAGGGAAAAAAGAGTTTGCATCATCACGTTAGGCACCCAAGCCCATGTTAGTCAGAGAAGGCTGGATATAAAGTTAGTCACAGAGGCACCATGCATTTTCAGATGGCTGAATTAACAGAACTAAAGCTACATGATAGCCAAACCTCATTCTATTTTTTGTCTGTCTTCTAAAGACAGCTTAAGGTTAGTTATGGAGAACATGGCTTTTTTTATGATTTTTCTTCTTCTTTTTTTTTTAAGGAAATTTGATTGGAAAAAGTGGGTTTACTATAGAAAGAGATTCAATATTTTACACAAAGTTAAGATTTTTCTCTGAATGTGTATATAGAACATACATACATAGAATATGCAATTTAAGTAGAAAATAACATAGGACAAACATACATATTTAGTGAAAGAACTTCAATATGCAGAAAAGAAAGAAAAGGAAGAAAATATCAAAATATAGAGCCAAAAATATTGCAATATATTTTAGGAATTCTTTCTAACAGCTGAAATATTTAAGACAACATTTAGCTGTTCTAACTTCAAAGACTTAAAAATTTCACATGTAAGTCTGAGCTAGTCATCCCTTGAGCTCGTTATCCCCTGAGTTAGTGACTGGAGAACAGACATTGTGTTTAAATAAATTAAATCCATCCCAAATGTCCAGGCTCATCTCTCAGCTCAGAAAAGCTCAGCTGCACTTTACTGAAATTAGGAAGGACAGAGATAGCTTCACTGGCCTCAGATCCTAGCCTGTGGGATTGTACCTGGGAAATAGCTTAAAATATTTGGGGTTTTAATCTGTCGTGATGTAACCCAGCAGGCAGCACAGCACCACACAGCCATTCACTCACTCCCCACCAATGGGATGGCAGTTACTTCTCTCACAGTGTCTGATATGAAGCTATGTTTTGGTCCCAGAAGAAAAACAAAACTGATAACGCCTGGCAGTGTTGAACCAAGGTTGCCAAGGACACATTTTGTTCCTCAGTGAAGCAGTTAGGAGGCATAAGGAGCTGGGAACTGGGAGGGGGCAGGACCAGGGCAGCTGACCCAAACTGACCAAAGAGCTATTCCATACCACATCACATCATGTGATCTTTATGGAAGGGGAGTCTCTTTCTCGAAGTGAGTGGCTGCGAGCTGGTTGGGTATCGGTCGTTGGTCCCTTGCTTTGTGTATCATCTATTGTTTATTATATATATATACACTGGTATTTCTTTTATTTTCTCTGCTGTCTTAGTAAATAGCTTTTATCTCAACCCACAAGTTCTACCGTATTTTTTTTCCCTAATTCTCTCCCCTATCCCACTTGGGAGAGGGGAGGGTGAGCGAACAGCTGTGTGGGACTTAGCTACCTGCTGGGTCAAACCACAACACCTGATCCAGCCAACACTTTTTTCCATCAGTGTCCTGGGAAAGCAGGACAGTTTGCTCATTGATGTTTGTTGCTGCATGTAGTCACATTACATGGAAGTCCCTTACTTGGATTGTTTTTGTCCCACAAATATCTCTGATGACTACATGAAAGCTGTTCATATAGGACTGTACTTAACTCCTTGGGAAAAATAAAGTTGAAAGAATTGCCTCTAGTTCTGTATTTTGCCTTTTCACATAAAATTAATTTCATGGCAATTGACCACAACATATTCATCTATCTATACCTTAAAAAAATGACTATTGGGTAAAATGATTGAAATTCTCATTCCTATTAATATTTGAGAATGCTGTAACTAAATCAGAAACCACTTCTTCTCCAGCTAGTCATGCTGACTCACTTTGGCCTGCTTACAAACTGAGCACCTGCTTACAAACACTTCATATGTGTGCATGCCACTGAGACAACCAAGGCACATTTATTTCCTTCAATGGGCTTTGAATTAATAATGTAAATAGTGGCTGTGACTCTCATCCACTCAATGTTTAGTCTGGACTGAATATTCCATCTGCTTTCCCTGATTTTTGGCTGAATGTTAATCATTTTAATTGAAAACAAACTCACAGACTTTAATTATTTACTCTGGATCCCCAAAGAGGAAGACAATTTATTCTTGAAGAGTTTTAATCCCAGAGAAACTGATAAAGCCTAATCACCAAGAAGTGTCCTGCACATAATTGGGTGGCTTTGCATTTAAAAATGTGCAAATAGTGGATTACTTTATTTAGCTTTAATTTGGCAGTCAGTATTAAAATAGGAAAACTTGGGTCACTCAACTCAACTTAGGCAATGGCGTTGGTAAAACATTTTATCCTATCCTGGGTGTGAAATGAGTGAAGAGTTCAATTCTTCACCGGCTGGACATGACATTATGTGTCTTTGCATTTTTTTACTGTAAATCTTATGAGTGAAAGAAAGGGAAAATAAAATTTCTCTCCCAAGAGAAATGCTGACTATTCTACATTTCTTAATCTGTTAATTAGTTTTTTGTTATTATTTACTTTTCTAAAATAGATATTTTCCTAAAACAAATTGCTTATCACCATTGATCCCAATGGACTCACAGGAAATATTTTTTTTCACTCTTTTTCTTTAAATAAGCTAGTCGTGTATTTTTTTTGTTCATAGAATTTCCTAAGATCACACCAGCAATCATCAGTACACTTCTACCTTCATCCATAGCATAGACAGACAACTCTGGATGTAGATTCCTCCTGTATCTACCTTGTAGCAAGACGAGTTGTTCTCCACTGATCAGAGATATAACTGTTAGAGTTCTAACAGTAGATGACACAAACTGCCTAGAGCTAGTGCCCACAGATCAGACAAGCCAGTCAGAATCAATGCTTTCCACAGAAGTGATAGCACATGCTGCTACAATCAAGGCTTCAAAACAGTCAAAATTCTTCTGTATTTTTGTTAATCTCAGAGTTTCCCACAACAGTCCTTTTTGGAGGTGAAATTAATTCCACATGGTATCTGCCTGGAAGAAATTCAACTTTATAACCTTGAACAAAATCCCTTCAGACCTTCTGACAATGAGGAAAAGTGACAAACACATTTGCAATTCTCATGTAAAAAAAGTCAGAGTACTTTTTCATCCATTTGCTCAAATATAATAGATTTTCTGAATTTAAGAGATCTGGAAGTGCCTGAGAAAACAGTGTATTGCTCTGCTTTTGAGTAAGGGTATTACTGAAGAAGTGAAGACAACACAATTACAATATCACTTATTAAGAGTTCCACATTGGTATCAGACCTCTTTGAATTTTGGACAAAAAATTGCAGCCAAGCTTCATTTCACCTAGGTATAAACCCCTAAACGTTGGTATATGAGATCTCATAAGAGAAAACAATAGCAACCTAAAGAAGATGATTGATCTCATCTGATGATGACCTGAGGAGTGTCTCACACTAAATGCAGGAGTGGAGTGAGAGCTAAGGTGGCCTTGTCTGTGTTTAACTGAAGCCTGGGGAAAGGGAGCGACAGAGAGCAGATGTATCTGAGCACATCCCTTCCCTGTGTGTAGGCACTACCATCTTCTGTTATGTGCAGCTGGTAGTAAGGCACAACTGGCAGAGAAATAGGAACCTCTATGAGGTTTATGGCTAACATATTTCAGGATAATAAACAATAATAAAGGTGTAATCAGCAACTCCAAAGCAGTGAATTTTAATGTGTTCTCCAAACGAGGGCATTCAAAAAAGCACGTCTTCCAAGATCTCTACTCCTCTGGCTGTTCCTTTCTCCCTATGTTTTTCATGGGTCTTCCTGGCAAACAGAACCAGTAAAGGTGCCTCCAGTTATTTCATACACCTTTCATGCTGATCTGAGAACTTGCTTAGGCAGGTGTAATCTTCCCCTAGAAATGATTTCTTCTATATGAGCGAGACAAAGCTCATTATTAAATCAGTACAGGGAAACTGGCAGGTGATGAGTCCCATTACCTGTTCTTTTGGAACGACTGTTATTAAATAATCTACTGTTATTTTTCTTGTGCACACCACCAGTTGCAAGCTATTTCTTTCTGAGAGATGCAATGTGTAGTTACTCTCCATACTGACAGACTACTGTCATCCTTTACCACTCTAATAATCCAGTTTCATGCAATGTTTGTATCGCTCAGGTCAGCACACCTGATCTGTCTCCCTGTCTTTCTAGTCTATTATTTCTGTCAAGCTTTCTTCTTTTCTTTTCCGTTAGAATATTGCATTTAGTGACTACTAGAACAAAGGTTTTGTTGGTAGTTACTTCAGGGAAATTTAATTTTTTTCCTAGTGTTCATGTTGGAATTCAGTAATGCATGTGCTTAAAACAAATAAGCAAACAGAAAAAGAAACCCTAAGAAAGCTGTTCAAACAATCATTTTCCTTGGCCAATTTCGTGCCCTGACTGTTCTCTCTTTGAAAGATGTCACATCAGCTTTGATGTGTTTGGGGTTCATTAAAGAATGAGACTCAGAATAGAGATTATGTGAACAGCTCCAAAACTGCAGCTTCTATTCTCACGGCAAATGAAGTCAACAATTGGAAATGTCAAGCTGGAAACATACTTCTTTCCTCACTTCTGTTCATATTTATTTATCTCATTTCCTAAATGGTTCATTTGTGACTTGGACTTGTCCGCACTGGACTCGGGTCGAAGAATGTACTGGCATAAATACAGAATTTTTTTCAAAAAGATAAACCAATCTATTGCTTCAAATTTAAAACACAGTAAAGAGGAAACTGAGAAAAATTTAACTGAGTTTAAGTAACAGCATTTATCACTGCACATGGAGGTAGCAGATAAGATTTTCCATGTGTTAGCTCTGGAGACAAGAATTTCTGACACTTGTGATCTGTATGTCTCATCCAGCTTGGTAGCATTACCAAGGCCAGTGCTGAAGGTTAATATCTGCTTGTCAGGTGTGAGCTCAAGGGTGTTTCTAGTTCAGTCTTCTCCTCCTCCTGGTTGCTACCAACTTTTTGGAGGAAGAACTATCACTCTAAGGGAAATTAATTTCATAATTGGTATCTTCATGGAAATTTAATACTGTTTCAAAGATGACATTGAAATTATTCTAGTCTACATGTAGTGGGATACTAGAGGTCCCTGATGAGGTAAATGTCCCCAAAAATATATATGTGCAAATCTCTTATTCTTCTCTGTGGTCTATTCCACTTTTTATTGCTGTAAAGAACATATCAGGGAATTAATGCAGCAATATTTATCTTCAGGTCCCTCGGGATAAGATCTAGTTGAATAGGATTTCTCTGAAGCAAAAGAAAAGACTGCAATACTGGATGAGTCATGGGCAAAACTGCACAATAGTCTGGATAAATTCGACAACAACTTTTTAATTTAGACATTGGTGTTACGAGCCTTTCTCTTTCTTAGAAATTCCCAAGACTGTAACTCCAATGAATTTGGCTCATAAGAAGTTCTCTCTCTTTCATTTCCTATTCATTCCTTCATCTGCCACTTCTTTCCACAAGTTCTCCATCTCCAAATCCTTACCAGAACTTAGTTAGGAACCCTGCTGAGGTAGAAATGATAAGAGAGAATCCATCACCCTCAATAGAAAGCAAACAAAATAAACCAACCAAACAAAAACTTTCGAGATCAGGAAACCTTTATTTTCTCTAGGAGTTCAAGTTCTCTTTAGATCTTTGTTTATAACTGTCTATGTCAAATCACAAATAAAAAGTCACTGGAACAAACTTTAGAACTGAAAAAATAAAAGGCACTCTTGTTTTTGTTTGACATGGTTTTCTGCTTTTAGAGTAGGCAAATTGAGTTCTGTTTATTTAGGTTTTATTTTCAAGGAAAAAAAGTGTGATCATATCTGTTTGACAGGAGCTTGGACCTCTGGAAGGACATTCACGCAGAGAAATTTTATAAAGCTGAAGGAGTCAACAAAAAGATTTGTTTTGTTTTGTCATTTATTGAGTTTCTTATTCTCACTTACTTTAAACAAAAGTATATGATTTCTGGGCAATTTTCCTTTATGATAACTTTCGAGTTTAAGATTTGATTCTTGTCATTCCTGTGAACATCAGAGCACCATATTCATGCAATATTTTCTGGTAGTTCTTTTAAGTTATAAAAGCATCACAGAATATTTACGTCTTACTATTCATGCCTGTAGGATGCTGACAGTAGCTACCCGCTTGCTTCACTGTCTCTAACTTTATATTTTCACTTAAACAATTTACAAGAAAGCCTTAAAAATGACCTGGAGAAAAACTGAATGAATGTGAAGGGTTGTACAGATCTAGGGCTTTGGAAACTGCTGTACTACAAGGAAAAAATATGCAGACAGTGCACTAGAATCCTTTTATTTAGTTCCAATCTTCATATTAAATTTTGGTGTTAGTGCTAGATCTAAGCACTGAAGCCAAATTTTTAAAACCGAGGCCAGATTAAGATTAAGGATAGTTAGAAAAAATATGTCTTCATTTATTTTGTTTTCTTTCTGGTGTTCAAGACTCACAATGCATCCCTGTTCAGTGTTTCACTGTGACCAAGAGATCTTTGGGACTTCCTATAGATAAAACAGGCACCTGAGACATCAAGATGAGTTTCTCAGACATTTGTATGAGTTTATGAGTTCATCTTAAAAAAAGTACAATCCCTTGCAAGACTAGCTTTGAAACCTAAGCCTTGAAAGGCCTGAAAGTCCTCAAAGTTTTTGTCATTAACTGACTGATTGAGCAATTTTTATTTACAGCTCATTCAAAAGGCGAATAACAAGAATAACTCCTGGCATTGCTCAGACAGGAAAGGCTAAGGAAAATGTTACTAGAAAGTGACTCTTGCATAAGCCTACACATTTTCTTTAACAGTTTGAGACGTGATGGAGATGATTAGAAGTTGGTCTGATTGTGAGTGTCTGCCAGATGATGGTTATTCAATGCAGATCACCAATGCTCTGAGTTAATCAGGTTCTCACTGCAGTTGATTGAAGTGCCATGATTGAATTCAGCCATCATACTCAAGAGAAGTTCATTGGTGCTTGGAAATTAAGGTCAAGATTCCCTCCGTTGCAACACTAACATTTGAGCCTAAAGATTATAGTAGAAAAAATACATATTAATTAATGCTGTTATTATTATAAACAGTCTAAATAGTTTGATCTCATTTTCATTAGTTTACATATCCAGGCCACAGATTTTATATATATACTTTTTGGCAGGAGCTGAAAATACTATGAAAAGATATGCCAGAGATTGAAGGGATTTCTTTCACAATTATCAACCACCAGCTACTCAAGCCACGTCTGTGATGTATGGACTTAAGGGACAGCAGGGACCATTGCCAGCAAATCTTGTGATATTGCAAGAAGAATCATTGTGTTTGGTTGAGTGTTGATCAGTTCAGTGCAAATTTCTTCTGTAATGTATAGAGAGAAGAGACTCTTATCTATGGCGAACCTAAATCCAGTTAACGTAAAGGTTAATAAGAATTTTTCTATTGACTGATGTAACTGGAAAAAAAAATTAATTGGCGCAGATTACCTGGTGGAATAATGGGAAATAATTCCTCTTAGTGGAAACAGGAGGATAAGAATAGGACTATCCCAGGTGTTAACTATTACAGCCAAATTAACAAGTAAGAAAAAATAGCAGTAAGAAAGATGGATAAGCCTTATTAATTGTTTTATAAAGGTACAGTTGCATAAATCCCTGGAGGAGTGCTTAGTATGGAAATAACGTACTGAGAACAAGCAGGCTTTTGTATTTCTTTAAGGACATTTAGCATATTCCCTTCCAGCACATATTAGTAATGGATTGTTTCAGGTTTAATACCTTTTTTTTTTGGCATGATTTGTCCTTCTGCCAGATTTGCAGTTCTTAAAATGACATTTACAATTTAACCATTTTCCACAGCAGTGCTGGTTCCCTCCTCCTGGCAGCTGGCATTTGCTTATAATAATGTTTATTGCACAGTCTTCTGGGCTTGTTTTCTTACGATCCCTGCAGTCTAATGAATGGTCCATGACATTATTATGGGCTCACTAATTTCCAAACAGCCATTGTTCCATGGCTCAGTGCTTTCAACATGATGACTGAGCAGGCAGTTACTCAGTCCTAGAAATCTTGGTTTTGATAATAATTTCAATCCATTTCAGCGTCTGGGGAAAGCTGTCATGTTTCTGAGTCAGCATGGACAGGAAGATACTCTGATCTGATGAAACAAAGCACAGAAAGATCAGAAAGTGCAAAGAAATGAATTAAGAAATCATCATGAATGTTGCAAGGAAAAAGGAAATATGTTGCAGTAAAGATCAACCCTGAGATGCTTTAAAAAATGAGAATGTTTGTGCTGATTGCACTGCTATGGTCCCATCTTCATTGTCAGCCACCACGAAGACTTTGCAAAACCAAATATCTTTTTCCCAGCTTTCTTCATTTTGAGGAAGAGTTTAACTTCTTGGCAAGACCAGTGTATCTCACCATCACAGTCTGTCTTCCTCAGTATTGCACAGTTCGCTGATTTAGCATCTATGGAGCGACCTGTGAATCTCTTGCAAAATAAATGTAAATGCAAAACCAAAATAACAGACCTACTCCTACACAGTTTTCAAGTAAGATAAAGTATAACTTCGATTCCAGCTTTCAGTACCTCATTTTAGTCCTGATTATAAAATAAAATGAGACATATAAACCAACAACGTTTTATTTATTCACACTGATATTAAATAAGTTCATCTCCCCCACTTTCTCTTTCCTTACATTAACACATTGGACTGCAATACTAGGTGTTCTTTCACTTAGACATAATTAAGAAATGCAATGCGGTGTCATAAACCTCTCCTAAGGAAATAGCAGGTCTTTATTTGACTATGATTATTGAAAATAACTTTTTCTTTTTTTAACTACAGACAATTTACAAACTATTCATTTTACAGATTATATCTAGGTGCTGAAGACCAGAAATTCATTTCTCTGGTTTAGAAAATAGGCTGCACTATGAGACATAGTGGCAGAGGGGAATTCATACGGTAAGGTTTTCTTTGGCACTGTGTGCAGAAGGAATTTTGCTATAGACGGGTGGCACTGAGGTGCTAATTTCAATACGTCCCTCTAGAAATCTTTCAGCATACTATCATAATTGCACAGAGCCCCATCAGCCATGGAAAGACCACTCTTGAATAGGCTTTTTGGGAGCAGATGAGAATTCAAAGCCTGGTACTATTGTGTTTCCTGCTGTTGTCCTTCAATGGTGCCAGCCCATGTACTGAAAAGCTTTTTCTCCATTTGTTGGTTGCTAACAGCTAATGTGGGCAAATGTTAACTCATTTATGAAATGTCAATTCACTCTCAGAAAAAACATGAATCAGGATTTGAATCTCATCCTGAAAACAATATCTTTCTGAAATACCTTTATTTGTGCAATGCAACCCTCCATACATTTATGCTTTTATGAGAAAAATTTTCGGGACACTTCAGAATAGAAGCAAGAACCAAAGGGCTCTGATCAGACTCTAAAATAGATGACTATAAATTGCTTTCTTAAATCATTGTGGTTTGTTTTGTGTGTTTTTTTTTTAAGTTGATACAGTGTTTTTCACTTGTAATATGTAAACATTAAATATTTAGGATACTTACAATATTATCCCCAAAAAAACAAAAGCTGTTGCCTAATTCTGGTATTCTAAATGCCTAACACAGTGCTTGCTTTTAGTTCCAAATGTTGGCAGCCTCATAGCTTGGTGTTGTATATTTGTTTCCAACATATGGAAATCTTCACCACTTTCTGGTTTAGTTTACAAGGTGTGCTCTGGAATGGCCATAAATATGCATATATAAATTTATATATAAAGGCACACACTCAACCATTCCTGCAGATACTGCAAGAGGTGTGGATTAAGCAATGCCTTTTGTTTATAAATAGGAAGTCAATGAAAACAAGCCTTGTAATCTTGCCAAAAACAAAAAATTGTTGTTGACAATGCAAACAGAGCAGAATTCAACGTGACTAGCAACACATACTGCACCTCTTCAGCAAGATTTCATCAGCCTGCAAAGATTGATTCAACTCTCAGGACAGATGTGTATTAGACCTTCTGTCCTCATACAGTACTTCTCCAAAATGCCTAATCAAGCCATGTTATCTCCTAAGGCTCCATGAGTGTCCACAGAAACCAATGAAAGTTGGGAAGATTACAGTCCCTGCTGTTTGGTCCAGATGCACATCCAGCAGTTCATCCTCTAGATATCTCCAGGAGATATCTCTAGGAGACACTGCATTAAAGCCTTTTCAGTATAGTTGGATATATACACATACTCAAAATGCTTCGATCTGGGATTTTCCAGGTTTACACATTAAGAAGTTGATCAGTTTGCACAGCATACATAGGACTCATAGGTCAAAAAACTTTCTTCCAAGCAATGGAAGGACTTGATATAACATCTGCTCATCAGGCAGAAGCTGACTGAGCTCTGCAACAGACATGGAGTGAGCCTCCTGCATCTGCCTGTTGTTAAAATAGACTGCAGGATGTCCAAACAGCTCCAGAAAAAGATCCATAAATAGTACCTCCATGGTGCTCATGTTTACTGTATTCCCTACTCAGAAGCCTGGTTTCTAGGAAATGGAGCATTCTGCTTTGGTGCTTTCAGAAAGGGAGAAGGGAAATCAAATAATGACTGGAAAGTGTGATCCAGATTTATTCCATGAGTAATCACCCTAAGAAAATGCAGGCCTAGGTAACCAGCCAGCACAGTGGGCAGTTGTATCCAATCCTGCTGTGCTGTTCGCTTCTCCATAAATTCTAGTAGAGAAAAAAAAATCACGTGCTCTTGTTTCCATTCTCTGTTGGATTTTCTCTCTTATTTTTTCCTCCTTTGATACAGCTTTTAGCTCCCAGTTACATTATGTAAAAATATCAAACAAATAGACCCCACCCCAGTAAAATCATTCTGCCTTGAGATGGCTGTTGTACAAATGTATTTCAGAAACAAATATCTTTATGATATTAAACATAAAGCAGTAAACAACAAGCAATAAACAGCATGATTCTCTGTTAAAAACTAGGGGTGTTTTACCATAAAAGGGAATAGAAAGAAGAAATCTCAGAAGAAATATTCCTCCAGCAAATAGTTCTGCTCTCTGAGATGTGTCACTTCCATAATTCATTCTGTGCTCTGGGTGATACACATGACTGTACTGGAAACGAGCGTTTAATTAGTGCTCTAGTACAAATATCAACCACCTCCTGTGTTAATAACTAACGATTGAGGCTGTAAATGTTTATCAGGTAAATATCATGTAATTGTAAGGATCCATCTAACCTGAGGCGTGGAAAATGAGTGTGATGAATTTGCTGGCTCCGTCACCCAGTGTGCCAGGGAGATCAATTGATGGTGTGATGTAGGGCTAGCAGAAGATGCCAGAGGTCAAGGAAATGCCGTAAACAGGTTCATGGGGGAATGAGTTTCAAGCATGGCAGTGACAAAGCACAACAGTGATTTTTATTCAGTTAAGGTCATGAAAAAGGTATTCCACATAACCACACAATGATTTTCACTGGAAACATAGTGATGTGAAATTGCGTAGGCTCAGTCCAGGAATTTGAAGACATCTTCCCACAGGGGTTCAGGGCAGTGCTCAGGAACCACCAGTTTCTAAACATGACGTGCATGGAGACTGGACTCTGTGCAGGTAGAAGTGCAAGGTTCAGGAGCCCAGAGAGACACTGTGCAAAGAGGAGCTTGGTTCTGCACCAAGCAGTAAAGAAGAGAGTAGCTTTGAGGCCAATAAATTTATATGTGTTTTCAAATGGAATTTTAGCACATACTAAAAAGAAATTGCTGAAGCTGAGTCTGGAAGCTAAATCTGCCTCATCCAGGGGACAGTCCTAAATTCATTAACCAGAATTTTGCTAAACCAGCCATAACGAATTTATACATTTCTTTATACAAATAGGCTGAATTTATATAAACAACTACAATCTAAACACAGTGTTAAGCCTCAATTTACACACCGTGTACACTGTACTTCCATTTCACTCACTTTTGGCAACCACCCATGTTCATATCTAAGCCAGAAGGACTTCAGCACTGCACATCTTGAGCAACCCCATAGTTCCCTGTAGGACTGCCATGCCTTCTGCAACGTTCCTTCCATCTCCACTGCCCATGGCCAGGGACAAACCTGGAAAGACAAATAAGATGAATATCCAGAAGATGTTTTGTGCCACCATGGGATGTGCAGTCTCAAATCACTGAAGTGCTCTCTGAAGGGGAGCAGAGAGTAAAGCAGCTCTGGTGATGGGGAGTAGGAGAGGATGATTCTTAGGGTAAGCCCTAAATACTGCTGTAGATCCATCTTGAAGCCACCAAATAAAAAAAGCTGCTTCTAAGACAGCCTTTCAGAAGGACTTTTGTCTCAAGGTGCATGTCAGCGTCTACATATGTTGCTCAGAAATTAATGCCTCCTATTTATTTCCATGGAAACTGCAATGGATACAAAGAGCACAATAACAAGATTTGGTAGAGCAAATTCTCAGTTACAAAACGTTATTTTTCAACACAGTCACCACCATTAGTTATGCATTTTTGCCAACAATGAACAAGAGCCTGCATGCCACGGTCAAAAATCTGCACAGCTGTCTGGAATGTGGCTTGTTTTCACGTCGCTGTCCCCGCTGCTGAAATGCACCACCATCACCTCACTGTGCTCACATCCACTGTGTGGTCTCCATAAATGTTCAGCAAGCACTGATGAACATCAATGGGTGCCATTTTGTCTGCATGGAGGAATTCAATCCCACAGTTTGGCTTCACCCCCACTTCCATGTCAGACGCCATTTTGTCAGACTGCTCCTCAGCTGCCAGCTGTGGCACGGCAACAAAATGTAACTGGATATGGTGGGAAGGTTCAATCTCTGCTGCCATACCACCAACATCTGCCTCTGACATCGTGGTTCAACACAATAAAATAGGAGGCATTACATTCAGAGCATCCTTCGTATATCTAAGAGTGTAGGTTCCGCATCTGTGGCTCTTTCCTATGCCCTGTTGGTTGGTTGAACCACTCCAATGTTTGCATATTGTGGATCCCAGCACAAAATGCTGAACTTGCTTGCCAGGAAACTCTTCTGAACATGGGCTGGACACTCCATGCTGATCATTAACACTAAGTCTAAATCCAGGAACAGAACCGTTAGGAAAGACAGGGAGACAAAAACCCCTCTTTGGCAACACTGGCTGCAGAGGGAACATTTCTACCACTGTAACTAGATCCTGTCCTGTCTAAATCTCTGTGCAGACCTGAGCCATGACTTCACATAACACAGTCTAGATTTGCTGTTGGACATAAAAGCTCCATACGTAACATATTAGGAAAATTATGTACCTCAAAATGAAATCTAAAATGCCTCTGTGTTCTTTAAGGGTTGTAGCAAGCCAGTTAATCAGAAAAAGTAGATAGGAGGTGGGAGAAGGACAGAGTTAAAACTTTCATCCCTCTCCAGATATCAGCAACTCACATAATGCTGTAAGCAAATGATTTTGTCCCTGTCGTCTCCAGAGCTGAGAATCCTTTCCCAGAAGAAGCAGTGACAATCACACTTTCTGAGGACACCCAGGCAAGATTCAGCTCACCATATTGGAGTCCACCTCGTATACGACAGCCTCATATTTAGAACGTGCCTAGGTTTTTCTCATTTCCAGGACTTCAAATGAAAGTTTTATAAAACAGTTCTCTAGCAACCAGACTGTAATTAGCATCTGAATTGGAGAACAGCAGTCTTCTCCTTCAACAAAAACTTTAAATTCATTTGGAAAACAAAGGAGAGAGATGAGAAGACTTGACCCATCTGAGTCCACAGATGTAATGCTGACAGAAGCCTATTACTCTGGGTTCAGACATATTCAGTGTTCACAGTGGTTCACATTGAGGGTAAATCATGATTCTGCAGGCAAGTAGGCTGCTCTCTGGGATGCTTTTTTCATTCCCTGAACTGAATTCATCTGAACAGATGTAGGCATCTTCTTAATAAATCTGTACATAGAAAAAGTGAACACTTTTATAGAGATGTACTGCATAGAGACAAAAGAAAATATGTTGCAATTCGATTTGTCCAGAAGTTGACATTTACAATATGTCAGAAGAATCATTTTTTAAATGTTTATTTCACTTCAAGGAAAGAAAGGAGTCTGAGATCAGCCCAGCTAAAATGCCTCAAGCATCACTGTCTACAGCTTCCAACAGTCAGTCTAACACTCCTTATCAGATCAAGCCCTAATCACTCATTTTTTGCTTATCTTAGTTTATCTCTACCTCAGTTTGCTAACTCAAAGAAGAGATCAGTATAGCAACACACCTCACCGTGAAATAATTCCTTCCATGCTTGTGAAGTTTTCATTTACTGTAGTAACAAGAACCTGGAAGAATATAATACACTTCTGTCTTCAGACCATGGAGGGTTTGAGAAGTGTTCAGTAAATAACACAGGAAGCAGTAGAAAAAGGAAGATAACACATTGATGAGCTGCTCATTTAAAAGAGTACCATTGTACTGAATAAAAGCACGATCCTTCTGAAAAAAAAGTACTAAAATAGTCAAAAAAATATGGTATGGTTCACCAGACAGAAAGAAAAGTTAGGTTGCATAGGCAAATACTTAAAATGCATCTGAATAATGCAAATTGCATGATAGTATATTGAGCACAACATTCGAAACAAAGGCATCACTGTGTTACACTATGAAGAATAGATTCTGTTGCTACATTGAAAATTTTGAAAACTATTTTCTGATTTGAAGGTACAACAAATTTTCAGCATTTACAGTGAATCAGAAACTGAGAAGAACGGTCCTATTTCAGCTTTCATGTATGTAGTTTTATCTCCAGCTACTTTAAAAAAGATGTTTAGAAACTGAAGGAAATTTGGGAGTAGTACCTAAAACTCCAGGGTTTTTGGTGTTTTGATTGTTTTTGTTTATTTGTTTGTTTGTAAAAAATAAAAAATAAAACTAGCCATTACATTTTTCAAGATTCTTCAAAAATAACTGTTGGTAAAAAATAATCATATATCTTTACAATGTCATTGATATCAATCTTCACTTAGTTGTGAAATATATTTTTTAATGAATTCAAGCTTTTCCATCTTCATTAAAGGCACTGGAAAAAGCTTGTTTATTAAGATGGATCAAAAAATATCTCAATATGTTTGGTATACATATGCCCAGATAGGCATTGCATCATTTTACCAAAAGGTTTTTTTGACTGAGTACAAATACTAGATAAAATATATTCTTGCTAGGCTAAAGCTAGCAGTGAAAGTACAGTTGAATCACAACACGAGAGAAAGACTTTGTACAATGACTTTGAGCCCAACCTGACACAATGAAGTTCAGAGGGAAACCTCAAAATTTGAGGCCAATGCGATTTTGTGCCAAGCAGTCAAAATTTTTGTCAAGTTCCATGCTCTCAGTGCATAGAGAAGAAGCACATTTCTCACATGACATGTTTATTCTGAAAGGTCCTGATGATGCACCATGGTGATGACTGGGAGATAACCATGACATTTAGCTTTGTTGACAGTTTAAGTTGGCAATTCCAATCCACAGCCGACTCTGTTCGTCTGAGTGACTGGTGTTGGCAGAGGTGGCGGATAATTTGGAACATCCCATACATGTTGGAATGCTCATGGATGTGCAGCTCCAAGACCAGTTTCAGACACCTCCTGCCATATTATCAGCTGTTTGAATTCTGCCTGTGAGATATTTCCCAGGAGTGTGGGAAATGTGGGCTTCAACACAGTACCACTCTGCACACATGAGCTGACAATGGAGATTATTCTTCTAGTTTCTCTACTTGGCAACCTTTTCAGTGATATGGAGAGAATATTTACACTTATGGGATATGTGATGTGCCCTTTGGCCTTGTTTCTGATAATTGTGCGGCACAGGAGAAATTGTCCCTGTTACTAATTAACCAGCTGGCATTAAAGGAATGTTTTGCTTCATTAAAACCAGGTTGGGTGATTTTTTTCCCTCGCTGCCCCACATGCTGCCTCTGTCCTTTCAACAGACTCTCTTCTTGTTAGACCACAGTTATTAAATATGGTCAGTAACTGGAAAGAAAGAAAGAAATGAAGGAAAGAAAGGAGATGAGAGAGAAAGCAGATTGTTTAATTAAAAATTTCTGCAGAGTATCCATTCCTCAACCTAGTATTTGTCCTGATATAGGAACAATCTTACTTAATCTTTGAATTACTCTTTTTTTTTGTTTTTGACTAGAAAGAGGAGCCCAAGTTTTTTATGGCCTTTGATTGAAGGCATGGCTGTCCAGTTCGAACGATCAGTCTTTTATGTTAGCAAGAAGTTACCAAAAATGATTATCTTTATGATGTTCCCAGTATTAATTTATTTTCAGAGTCATAAAAATGTGTTTGACAACTTCTTGTGAACTTCAGACCTAGAACCATAGCTAATTCTCTGCAAGACACCTTTTCCCCAGCAGACTTTACACAGTCTGAACCAATGCAATCTTTCTGCTTGCTCTTGTCAGATCAGCAGTCACTAATCACACCTCTTACTGTGATACCCAAGAGGTATTCATGCACTCATAGTGACATCAAAGTTCAAGGCAAAAATGAGTGTTTTAATCTGTCTGTTCTCCATGCCTGTCATAGCTTGTTCTTCACGTACAGTGAATGGAGAGAAATAAGGGTTGTATCCAGATAAACTATTCAGACAACGTGCTTTTTCATCTCCTCTGATTACTTAAGCAATCCCTGATTACAGCGATGAGATTCAACTCATGCATTGTTCACCACTCGTAATTCACATTTACCCATGATGCAGTCACCCTATCCACACTTGTAGTCAGTCAGACAGTGGAAAAGAATATAAACTTCCAGGGTGCGGTTCAGAAGGTCTATTTTGGATGTTCATTTTAGGATGAGATGAACTATGCTTTGGATCCCATTCATGGAACTGAGGACCTGCAAGAGATCCCCAAAAAAACACCTCAAATATACTACCTTGATCCCAGATATTTGTGCTTTCACAGTTGAATCATACCCAAGATATGTCAGTCCCTCATTGCTCTCTTAAACGTATATACTTCAGCAGTATCTAATTTTATTTTGTTTGAAAGGTCGAGTATAATCAACTTGGACTCATATCCTTTGGTCTCCATTGTTACCGAAAGCCATAAAATCACAACTGGACTTGAGCAAATCCAGTGTTTCAACACAACGTGAAACACGCTGCCCAAACAAACAATCCACTATCCAAGAAACCCAGAGCAGCCAGTTCCTTTAAATAAGCCCACAACAAGATTTCATATGTACCCTGTTTCTGGATCTCAAAAGTAAGCACTTTCCCCATTTCTTCAGATAAAGATGAAGTTTTACTACAATAAATCTCAGCATTTTTTTGAAAAAATGAATCTTCTGTGTACACTTCCACTTATCTTCAAGGCCAATGGAGTCCTGACAAGGACGCAATGAAAACTGAGCCATGAGTTTTGTTGTTCATGTACCCAAAGGCTCTTTCTGAACATAGGGCACCTTTATCACAGGTGCTGTGTATGGTCAAATCTACAAAACAATCTGGACAATTAATTTTTGAATGAATTGTTCGATGACACATATCCACTATGTTGCATAAACAAGACTGAAATGCTGAGTTCCAACCCTGTGCCATAACTCTGATTACTGCCAACAGATGAACTCTCCATAGCACATGGTTGTCAAATAAACTTAGCTGCTTAGTCAGCTTAAACATACGAGGAAAGGTGTAGTCACACTTAGAAGTAATTGTGACAGTGTAAGAGAAGGAAAATTCCTTTTTCACAGTGATTTCATGTTTCAAAGATGAGGACTGACACAAAACTGAGGGGAGTGACAGATATACCACAAAATCGTGATATCATCCAGAGGGATGTGGACAGGCTGCAGAAATGGGCTGACGAGAACCTCAAGTTCAACAAGTAAAAGTGTGAAGTCCTGAACTTAGGGAGGAAAAACCCCAGGCACCCAGACATGCTGAGGGCACCCACCTGCAATACAGAAAAGGACCCGTGAGTCCTGATGGACATCAGGTTGAACATGAGCCAGCAATGTGCCCTTGGGCAAAGAAGGCTGAGGGTATCTGGGCCTGCAATTAGGCAAAATTTTGCCAGCAGGCCAAGGGGAGTGATTCTCTGATTTCCCTCTGCTCAGCACTGGTGAGGCTGCACCTGAAGCACTGAGTCCTGTTCTGAGCACTCCAGTACAAGAGAGATCTGAACATACTGGGGAGAGCACAACACAGGGCTTCCGAGATGCTACAGGGCCTGGAGCAACTCTGCTGTGAGAAGAGGCTGAGACCTGGGGCTGCTCAGCATGGAGCAGAGAAGGCTCAGGGGGATCCCACCAGTGTCTGTAAATCCCTAGAAAGAGGGTGCAAAGAAGACAAAGCCGGGCTCTGTACAGTGCCAGACGAGGCATTGGGCACAAATTGAAGCACAGGATGCACTTTTGTGCTGTGCAGGTGCCAGAGTGCTGGCACAGGAACCCAGAGAGGCTGTAGGATTTCCTCCTTGGACATCTTCAAAAGCCACCTGGATGTGGTGCTGGGCACCAGCTCTGGGTGTCCCTGCTGGAGCAGGATTGGACCAGATGGACCCAGAGCTCCTGCCAGCCTCAATCAGTCTGGGATTCTGTGATTTCCTACTTTAGTATTTCCCAAACAGCATAATCTCATATTTTATGAGTGTCATTCAACAGTGGAGCATAAAAACATCTGCTTGTGGTAGATCTGCAGTAGATTTTGTTTTATTTTGCTTTGTAACTGTTTTAAATGCAGATAGAAATCAAAATGGCTATCTTTTACTTTTTATCTTTTACATTTTGTAAGAATCGAGCAGTGCCACAGCTTCTTGAGAAGAAAATGTGTGACAGTGCTAAAAAATGTGTTAGCTTGTGTAATACTCTCCCCTGTAAAACCAGAAGGGCACATTTTTATGTAATGCAGATCTGGAAAAATTATCCCAGCTTCTCTCACTGCTCCCTTCCTATTAATCTTGTCTGACCTGCCTTTCAGACCAAGAGATCTGTACAAATCATCAATGAAGGGAGCAAAATAGAACAAAAAAAAAATTTGGAAAGACTGAAAAATAAAAGTAATAGAATGGAACATTTTGTCAGAGACGTGGCAAAATGCTTTTTTTCCTGCTCAGTAGGGTTTAGAAACCCAGCATTAACCTTAACATTCTACTTTGCTAGTGAGAAATAAGAGATGTATGGCTTATTTATTTATTCTCCTTTGTCTCTGAAAATCCCTCCCAGAAACAAGATTTTTTAAAAAATACAGGATGGAGTCAGGATTTCCAAGATATTTAGTCACATCATTCAAGAATTTTCACCATAATTCCTTCTTTTAAGCATTGGCAGTTCTTCAGATTAAGATCTCCATTGCAAGATTAATCTCAATTTTAATATGATACAGAACGTAAGATAAAGAGCAAATGAACTACTACTTCCATAGCCAGTGAAGTGATACCAGTAGCATCAGAACAGATTTTGTGACTAAATGAACAGCTTTTTTCCCAGAGTCCGGGCTCATACTACAGGCTTTCAATCCAAACGTAGAGATGACTCCAATTGCCATTCAAAACTTAGACATCTCATGATACTACCTGCTGTGTCAGAGCTACACAAAATGAAGTTTATGGCTAGACAAGCGTGCTGTCTTTAAATCTCCAGTGACTGTTAGGACAGACTTCAAACTGAAAGCTTCTCTTTCTTGCTTCCTTCCCAGAAGAAAATATAGAAAATGAAAAACTACTTTCCTTCTCACAGTTCCTTCAATGGGCTTTTCTATTCTGAGATGTCTCTCCCAGTCTAGATCTAGCCCAGTTGAAAAAAGACAGGATAAAAGACTTTTGTGCCGTGCTCACCAGTCTTGCATGTCTGGAATAAAGCAACCTAGAAAACTCAGATTTGAGTCAAAACTCAGATTCGAGTCAAAACTGGCTTTGTGCTAAAGCCACAATTTGTAATAAAACTAGTTTATGGGTAACTTCCTTGCAAAAAGTAACTTGAATGAACTTACACAGCTTGGAAGATGTTGTATTATGAACCCAAACAAAGCTCTTGGAAGATTTCTCACTTACCATGTACTGATTCTGTGTAGTACAATGATATTCTGTCCATGTTCACATAGGCAGTCAGACAGAACCTATGATTTTACCACTACAACATGATCCTTGGTCTCTCTTACTGATGCTGGTACTGATATGGCCGAAAGTATTTTTTTCTTGTGTATCTCTTTTGGTAGGTTGATTTTTTAGCTAAGCCAGTTTCTTGGTCCAAGTCATTGTATGTACACGAACACATTTACTTGCAAAGGTGTTTGCTGACAAGAAAAAGACTAGGAGCTGGTTCTAGTTTAAAGTGTTCACATAGCAGCAGCTTTGGGGTATGTCTACTCAGTGATGTCACCTCAGCTTATGAGGAGGTAGGACATAGATTTTGAGGCAACTACCTCACGTACTGCTTAGAAACACTGACCTCCATGTGGAAGTACTACAATCCCTGTATTCCAAACTATTAATTCTGTAGTCTGAAAAGGCAATAAACAAATGCCTGGAAGATGTTATTGCAATTTTTACTTTGTATTTTGAGAAATCCTCATGGATTTCTTGAGAAAGCTAAGAGGATCTTAATCATTTCTCCTCCAACTAGTTTTTCACTTATGAGGAATGGAAACTGGGCTCTTCAGAAGCAACAGCTCATTCACTTGCTATCATAGAATCAAGGGATGATTTGGGTTGGAAGGGACCTCAAAACCCATCCAGTTCCAATCCCCTACCATGGACAAGGACACCTCCCACCAGACCAGGCTTACCAGAGCCCCATCCAACCTGGCCTTGAGCATCTCCAGAGATGGAACATCCACAGCTTCTCCGTGCAACGTTTCAGTGCCTTGCCACCCTCATAGTGACAATTTTTTTCCTTATATCTAATCTAATTTTTTAGTTTAAAACTGTTACCACTTTTCCTATCACTACATACCTTGATAATAGAAATCCCTTCTTATTATGAAGGAATGCAGAACATAACCTGGGTTGAACTACCATCTTTAGATACTTGCAAAGTTTCATGAATGCAAAGGACTATAAATATAGAAAAACCATTGCATCATAACACCAGGCTGATAGCAACATTCAGCCCCGTTTCCTGATTTCAATGAATCTGAACAGCGTGGAGAAAAGCAGTCACAAAACAGCCTTGTTACATCAACATCCTGGTGATTTGGTCTCCTGGGCTTGTTGAAGAAAAAACTCCCAGAAATGTCTTGGAAAAAGAAAAAATGCAAAAAACAAACCACCACCACACCCAAAAGAAGAAAATAAAAAACAAACAAACAAAAACCTGCACTACAACAGAAAAAATAAATTATTTGTAATTATTCATTTCATTTAGTGTTTCTTTGCATTGTCCTGCACGTTCTGTATGCACCAGTTCATGTCACAATTTGAATTTGAGGGGAAAATCTATCATTGTATCCATAAATCTCAATGATGACGAGGCACATTCTTCAGTGCTCTTTTTTCATTGTATTTCATTGTCTCATATGATTTTTCAACCTTAATTGATTATGTTTTTCCTTTCACTGTATCCAGTTTAACGCTTGCCTAAACTGAAGTTGTTTGCTATGACTCTTCAGAAAATTGGCCTTTACAGGCCCCTTAAATAAAGGATGACAACATTCATCATACTTGGAATGCCTAGTGATTCACACAATGAACAGAAATTGGTCACGTGTTGGTATTTCTTCAAACAATGACTTCTGAAGCCTCAATATTGACTCTTTCAATACAAAGAAATTTTGGAAGCTTGGTCAGTTGCTCCCCAGTGTGTTAGCAAATCTTGCTGCAGATCTATATGCCAGTTCTCCAGCTTGTAAGAAGGCCCACTCATGGCTTCAAATATCTTTAATTTAGAAAAATGATAGATGTGCAGGTCTACGTTAAAACAGTTTTGTTGAAGTGACTAGCATTTGTACACATGCGGTAATTGCTGTCTTCTAGTGGAAGAGTAATTAAGGAATACCTCAAAATTCACAAATACTAGCCTGACACTTGAATTCTCTCAATTTTCAACAGCAGACAGATGCTTTGTTTTTCCCTTTGTCTTTTCTTAAGTCCCTTTCCCAACTGTTTCAGTAGTAATAAGTAAAAGGGGAAATAAAAAATACTATTGAGTTCTCCTAAATTGCAAGACACCTTGTCAGTAATTCAGTTTGAGGTGAAGATATGTTTAACATAGATATTTTCATATGAGATGGGTGTTTAAAGTTTTATTATGTCCAGTAAACATCTAGGCAGCATAGAGACCTATTTTGCTAACAAAATGCAGGGATGGGATTCCATTACCTAAATATAGATATATAGCACTATCTGAATTCTCTAGTATACCCAAGATGACACAAGGCTGGCAGACATTACCCAAGATTTACAAGTGAACGCTTCTGGAACACATGAACACCAAGTGAAATAGTCCCAAGATCTCCAAATGTTACCAACTTTTTATCTTCACGCAACTTAATCAAGCCCAAGGATAAGCCCAAGCCTGAGGATGAGCAAAATAGCACTCTGAGCTCCACTAATTGTACTGAGTAGTTTTAAGTAGAGTATAATGGGAGATAACACATCTGCCCTTGTGGAAACATCTATTGGCTAGATTGAGTATGACAGAGACTTAGACATCTGGCTCACATGCCTGCACCAAAATTTCAGAGTCTTAATCTGCAGGCTGAATCATAAACTAAAAAAGAATCTCATCTCCCTAAGTACTAGTGGCCATGTCTGTTCAAATCTCACCTTCTGTCAAGTTGTAACATTCAGTAGAAATGGAAGAGCATGCCCGTAGCCAATTATCTTATGACAATTACTTGGTAATAGAGTGTAAAATAATAGGTCATATCCATGGCACTGAGCTATGTAACATGCTAAAGCTGTTGGTACCTGCTCTTTGAAGGGAGTGTATGAGTTATGGGGGTCAGGACGTAATGAGATGAAGAAATTGAAGCCTGCAAAATTCTTGAGACTGATTCAGACCATATTTGTAGCTTTTGTTAAGGATTATAAGAAACATAGTAGCTTTCTTTAATCACTTTCTATTGCTTAAATAGCTTCCTAAAAATCTCTTTCAGCTCCTGTTTGTACTGAGTAGTGCTAAGAGACAGAATTATTTTGATAAACAGCAAAAACAGACGTCTGCCAGTTGCAGAAAAAAGCAGGATGCTCTTGGCTGACAATCACTGGTCCAATAATCATAAAAAATCTTGAGTGTTGATATCCATCTTAAAAAGCCATTGCTGTAATAAGTTAATTAATATGTCTCGTGGCACCTTCGACACTTGAGTATTGCCATTGAAAAGCTTATAGAAACACAGATGATAAGCTCTAAATAGGTCAACTAATATCTGCTTGTGTTTAAGACCTCTGTAGGAAAAATAATTTAAAAAAAATAAAACAACTTTAATCTTTAAAACTTAATTCCCAAATAACCGTGTGCCAGCTTCTGGATGGATGTTGCTAGCTGACCTGCCTGTGTGAAATGTTTTCACTTGGCAAAATTATAGAACTGAATAAAATATCTTAAACCACACTGAGCAGTGGCATTTTCTGCTGCCCAACATGATGAGTGATTAAATTGACTGGTTGCTTAAAATAATCTTTATTATTAAAGCATGCTAGACTTGGTCCCAGGAAGAGTTGGTAGCATAAACCAACATATAAATAATTGTTTGAACAACAAAACAAAACAAAGCAAAACAAAATAAAGCAAAAAAAAAAAAAAATACCACAGTATTTCCATTGATTTATACCGATTTTTTGATGTTAGGATTAAAAGAAGCTTTCCTCATTCAACAAAGTTTTCCATTTCAAAAATATTTACTCAGTACACACCTTTTCAATGTACAGACAAGCAAAGGGAATACTGACTCACTCTCCACAAATCAGTTTCTAACAAGCACCGAGCTAAGACCAAAAATTGTTCAATATTTGGGAAACTGGAACATTTTGTTTGCAAATATGGGAAGAAAAGGTGTAAAGAAAATATTCTAGTTCTCTGTAGATTCTCTTTGGAGGCTGCTGAGAATGATAGATTTGCCCACTGTTTACTACATTGCATCTCTTGGGATGGCATGTGAAGATCTGAATGATAATGTCTTAGTCTGGATTCCCATAGTGCCAAGGAAAGTAAATGGATGCAATTCCCAGCTTACTCTTTTACAGAAACTTGGTAAGTCATGAGTCATGAGCTTTGTGTACATGTGAAGTCCAGCATAAGAAAAAAAATTTCGGTATTGATGGCACCAGGCCCACTTACAGTACTTCATACTGTGATAACACTGAAAGATCACAGATGAGACAAGAATTACATTCTGCTCAATCTCATATGAAGGACTGTGTGAATTCTATTGCAAATAGGTTTTTTTACATAACTCTAGTGGCAATTTAGGATTTATTAATATTTTTACTATAAATCACAAGATTAGGTTGTACGATTTTTAGTAGCACTTAATCATCAGCCAATTTAACACAGTGATTCAATGGAATTTGCTACAATCAAATACAGTGATTTAGTCAAAGATTTGAGAATGACAAGGTTCCCATGAGACTTACTGTAGGGTATTGGAGGAGAGGTTTCTAACTCAACGGTACTCTTTAGGACTTACCCTTTGTTTTCATTGGCTCTCAGTAGATGACTGGAACCTGTTCCAAAGAGGGCTTCTCTCCGTTGATGTCTGTCAGTGGTGAATCTCAAGAAGTCTGCCGTGAGATATGTCCCAGCCCAGGAGGAGATCAAGGATCACAGCCCACTGTGGTCTGCGAGAGCTCAAGGAACTCATCCCTTAGGGTCATTATTTATAGGACCACTTTAGTCAGAAAACTTTCTATTCTGGCCACACTCCAGGTGAGGTAATCCTGGAACTTTCTCCCAACCGTACAATTCCAGTACTCCCCAGATTTTGCAGTTCTGGAATCTCTCAGATCAGGCCACGGTGCAAGGAGCAGGAGTTTAAGGTATGATCCTAACTGACCATAGCAACTCACTGTACTCGGATTAAAGGCAAGAATATAATGTGGGCTTACTCTGAGAATGTTAACTGGTCCAGGGGGGCTGCACCACCACAGACTCAAATAGTTGATGGAAATGAATATCTATTCTTTTTGTTATGTATATAAACAAAGAAAGGAGGAACAACAAGCAACTTGAGCAAGATCACTGAGAATTTCCCTGGCAGAACTAAAAATAGCTGGAAGAATTTTCCTGGGCTCAATCTGCTATCTTCTCTAACACCCTTAGGTACTGTACCTCCAAGTCATTCCTTTCTTCCAGAATTTCACAACTTTAATCTTCAGTTTTAAAACATTCTAAAAGATAATGGGGGTTGATTGTGTAATTCAACATGCACATCAATGGCTTGTACTTTTTATTCCTCTCAATTTTCAGTATAGAGACTCTTAACACGAAGAATGACTGTTCCAACCTTAATTAAATATTGCTAATATCCCTCAATTTGGTGATTATGTTTGATTTTTTTTTTAAAAAAAAAAAAAAGAGGTATAAAGGAGCTTTACACGTTTTCTGTAGCAGTAGCTGGGGAGCAGTTGAATTCAATACTTTGCTAATACCACGTACATCAATCTCTTAAGCCCTCATCAATAGATGAATCAACTCTTATTAGCAAACTTGAGAGGGCAGGTCTCCCTGGCAAATGAGTCCAATCAGAAGATTAGTGTCTAACATTCAAGGAAAACTCTTTGCTTACTCAGTAAATTGAACTATCCATCACGTTACTGAACTCAGGCCCAACGGGCATTAAGACAGACAGAATGACAGTTCCGTGAGACATATCTACGTTCTCTTTGAATAAATGTAAGATCAGCTTGTAATTAAATGTTTTGGATACTTGCCTGTGACTATCCTCTTCTTGGTTATTCACTTGTTACTGCTATTTTTAAGGCCATTATTCTTTACCGCGTCTGTGTTCAGCAAAGGTGTTTGCGACACTTCCAGTGTCATCCAGGAGCTGTATGTTTCCTGTACTACAGAAAACAGCTACGTGAAATGGGGTAATTAAATGGAGTTCAGTTCAAAGGACAGATAGAAGTCACTATGGAATGCTGAAGCTTCCATAGTTCCCAGAGTTTTTCATTTATGTTTATCTCTAATGAAAAATACGTAAGATGTGGAAGGCCAGTTTTAGTGTATTTCCTCTCTTCCTTTAACTGACATTTCACCACCTAACTGCTTAGCTGAAGGCTGAAGTACTTCAGTGAGTCTCTGGCTGTAGAACTGCCTGCCTCTTTTTTTTCTGAAATTACTTTATAAGGCATGATCACAAGATTAGAATCACCTTTAGGAGCATCTAAATGGATAAATATTGCTCAAAATGAAATAAGAGCAAGCAGCTTAATAAATCAGGGTTTTACAGCATGGAAGAGAAGATTATTAGCTATTTTGAGAACTTCAGAGGTTGTTGGTTAGATAGGTGCATGGATATACCAAGCTTTACTAGGCTGCTATCTCTGGTAACTAGTGCTACAACCTATGAACAGAAATGCAATCAAGATCAGAGAAGAAGGAGAGTCAACAGGCTAATTGGTGTTGAAGGGCATGATCCATGTTTTCAAAAGTAGCCACACTTTGTAGATGATAAAGCAATGTTGAATACTAAAAGCTTCTCAAGAAAGTGACTCATCTGTTCTTTTTTCTACATCCTCCACAGCTGCCATGTGTTTATGCTCAGCTATGAACTGCCATTTCGGTATCTATCTCTGTCATATCTGTCAGTACACTTCTGAAGTGCTCAAAGGCAGTCATAGCAAGAACTGATCCAAAAACATGCAAAAGTCTATTAGCAAAGCAATGTTCTAGACTTGTCCTCCCAGAGCAGCCACTCAGGAGTTACAGCTTTCATACCCATGCAGATATCAAGACTCAGACATCAGGCTTAACAATGTTTCAAGATCATTTTAATAGCAGAAAGTTTTGATTAGACTTTGATTTGATACTCCATTCAGGTCCATTACACTATCTGGCTGTTGCTTAAACTAAGAGACTGAAGCACGGAAGAAACAGTTCTGAGCTCTGGAAATGTCAGAAAACTGTCTTGGACTAGGAGCAACCCAAGGAATATAAATGCATGGAGTCCTGTACACGCTGAGGAAACCATACTTTAGTGTTCCTGTGAATTCCCTTCATTATACGTGACAATGACAGCAAAGAGAAGGAGAAGAGAGGAATATCACTGATATAGCAAGCAATTCTTGTCTCTAACAATGTACAAGTCTCCCTGAAAGGGAAACTATTTATTCTTTACTGTCTCATATTATGTTTCCAAGGTTGTTTCTTAGGGCATAGTAAGGTAAAAATTGTGGCTTTTTTCTTAATATCTGCAGCATTTTAAATAAAAACAGCTATTGATACTATCATTGCAATAATCCTAAACTTACTTCATTTCATTTGTTGCTTATAATTTTTTCAATGTTTTCGATTTGAGTTACTTTGGCAGAGGTCATAGTAAATACTGATAAGACGTTTTTCAACATACTCCCAGATGGAAACAGAATGATTCAGCAAATCATCAGTTCTGTAATGATTTAGATCAGGGATTCATAATTTATTTAGTATTTTGAAACATATTTAGCAAGGTTCCTACAGTAGTTTAGAAACAAAAGGCTAATGTTACCCTGGAGAGAAGTTATGGTGAATTGCATTTGATGACTACACAGAACTAAGCAATGGATCTTCAAAGTACCCCCATGAAATAATTGGGAGGTAGTTCAGAGAAAGCAAAACAATAAAGAAATTTGTTTACTAGGACAAAAAGAATTTGTCTCCAAGCAGTAATCTAGAAACAGATCTTGATTGCCAGCCAACTGTTTTAGCCATCTGAACAAGCAGCAGCCTGGACACAAAATACAGACACTGAATTATTTTGTGCATCTTAGTCTTCAGAGGTGTCATTTCCATCTGCCTGCATCCCTTGTTTCAGGGCTGTCAGGCTGGTGGTTGTCTGGAACAGGCTGACAGTTGTATCTCAGAAGGTGAAATTTGCTATCCTCACCCTTCTGAGTCACTGGATGTGCTCTGACTGCTGTCCTCAAAATGTCGTCAGACATTAGGAAAGGAAGCAGTTTAGTCAAGGAGAAGAGTCTCTGTGCACTTACCATGTAAGAAAGACAGAAATATGAAATAAAAAGATGCTGAGAAAGCAAAAATAATCTGTATGCACTTCTGGTGACTTCCATCCAAATCCAAAGAGGCTTTTAGGTGCAACAGTTAGCAGGACTTGTTTTACATTTGCAAAGTGTATGTGACAAGTACACTTGTTATAGCTATGCAAAATATACTAAATTGGATGTGAATGTACTTGAAAGTTTCCTCGCAGAACAGGAACAGAGACCTGAGCAACCAGAACCTCATGGAAAAGATAGGGGAATTGAGCATGGGAGCACTCACAGTGAGAAGTAAACCAGATCGGGTGAAGCTTTGCTGCACTCAAACACATGAACAGGCAGCCTTGGGCCTGACTGAAAATAAGTGCTATTTGTCTGCTGTGGAGGATTGTACCAGATTCTGCTCTTTTTTTTTTTTTTTTTTTTGGAGTGCATCTGTGTTCTATTAGCCTGTTAGTTGTGTGATCCAGCTTGATGTTGACCATTGTGCCTCACAAATTTATGAAGATCTGGTGTCAGACATGAATGTTGAAGGCTGGACCTACAGAAATATTCCAAAGCTGGGATTTGGTTTGTAAAGTGGAATATTTAAGTTAAGGTGCATCCATCTGAGCTGTTTTTTAATTTGCATTGATATGCATTGGAGAATTAATCAATATATGCAGTGGAGTCTAGACAACAATTCAGCTCTCACTAAGAAAAACACATATAATGCCACTTGAGATGCCATGGGGTATTCAAGGTAGCCAGCCAAACTAAGTGGGATACACAGGAGACTCACACGCTCCTGAAATGGTAGCTGAAGGCCGACAAAGATATTATAGAGCATCTCCAATTGCAGAATCATAGAACAGTTTGGTTTGGAAACAACCATCTTACAGACCATCTAGTCCAATCTACCTGTCAAGGGCAGAGACATTTCCCACCAGATCAGGTTGCCCAAAACCCCATCCAGCCTGGCCTTGAGCACTTCCAGGGATGGGGCTTTCCTCAGCTTTCCTGGGCAATCTGTTCCTGTGTCTCATCATCCTCATTTTGCAAGATTTCTTCAGACAAGCCTGCTAAGTCTGAGTGCTCATCAGCATTCACTGGCTAGATTTCCACTAACTGTAACGTGATCTCAGACACCCAGATCTCAGGCAGAGCCTCACACATTGACGTCTAAATTTGTGTCAAATCTCTGACTTGAAAAACATCTTATATGCTTATATTGTGCATGAATCTTACATCGTTCATCCCCATAACCTTGAATTTCATGGTACTGGTATTTCATGTTACCACTTCTCATGGTATGGCAGAAGTTTAGAAGTTTAGAAATTGCCAGTTGCCTCGGCACCATTCGTGAATGGAAGTCCCTGAAAAGGTTTTGTTGTGGATGTCCTTGATCTTTGAAAACCTGAGGTGAGTCGAGTTCAGCTCATTCAGAGCTTGGGAAAGGTGAAGTTCAAACAGAACATGTGATAAGACAGCTGCAGAAGTATTGGACCATGCTTCATTTGCTGAGAATTGTCATTCCATGGAGATAGCTCCCTCAATCTGTCCTACTTGCTCAATGTTTATCAAACTTCATGATTTATGAAGCTTTAATAATAGAAACTTTATTTTTACTTGAATTTAAAATAAAGGAATACTAATTTCTGAGATCATTTTCCAGTGTGTGGGCTGCAGGATTTAGCATCCTTCCCATCCATCTCAGCCCCTTCTAATCCCACGATGTTGCATTCTCCTCATCTGTGCCCAGCCACGTGCAAGAGGTGCTGCTGCAGAATAGGAAAACACCCCAGGGATGACTGCTCCAGACCACAACATTCTCTTTCTCAGAAAATTTACTTGTACTCTGAATACTATGCAAGGAGGATAAACCTTGAATACTCGTGTTCTCTCTTAGCTATAATGATTGCCTGGTGTTTGTGGTTCCCTGGGATTTTTTATTATTAACAACCAGAGCACTGCTCAAGAAAACCAAGCAATGGGCATCCAGCTGTAAATACACCAGTGCAGAGGTGAAACTCATAAAAATGTCCCAAGACATTTCTGCAAAAATGATGAAAAATATGTATGGGTTGAAAAACATCTTCCGGTTCATCATTGAATGCTGCCAATGTGTGCTGCATTCCTAGGTTGCTTGCAGCCCTCTGACCCTCTGGGCAGGAGCAGGAGCTGCACTGCCTTTAAAGGCACTGCCTTTCAGGTACAGCTGCTTTCCAGACACTGGAATGAGGCAGTAACGCTTGCCTGATTAAAGTCTACTTCTTGTTTGATTAAATCATAACTTCTAGGAGTGTTCCTTATCTTGCTTTTATAAACATCACAGGGTGGTAAATGCAGCTTATTCTCTGGTAGCGTGTTCTAGTAGTCCTCAGGCACACTGACTTAGGGGAGCTGTAAATCCTCTGTTATTTTTCGCACTCTCAGTCATTTGTTCCTACTATGTGTTTTCTTTCTCCTGCAAAAATGGTTTTGGCACCCAGAATCTATGAAGGTGGACATCCACCATTTATCATCATATGTGTGTCATGTTGAAGAGAAAAACGATCCATTTGTAATACCTTTCTTCATCCTCTTCCTTTTAGAATCCTCTTTTCATCCTATTTCTGAAGAGTTTTCTCTGTAGGAGAAATAGTATTTAAACAATTACAAAATCAAAGAATAATTCTAAAGCTTTCATGTAGAACTGCCTCCTTCTGTTCAAGCCCATGTAATTTCTATGCTACTGTAAATGACATTCACATAAATCAATGTCTGCCTCTGTTTTAAAATGCTTTGGCTAGACATTACATGGCATTTAAGTGCTGCTTTCAGTCTTGGGCATGAAGACAAGAAAGAAAGTAGCACTTAAATTCCCAATCCCAGCTCAAAACATATTTAGAAAATTTTTGCCCAAAGCTATAGCTAATCTAAACAAGGTAACGGGTGATTGATACAAACGAGGGAGTTAATTGAAAACAATTGCAACGTTATTAAAAGTAATTCGAAACCTGAGTCACATCACATTAAATCTTGCTGCATATAGCACTTTTGATAATTCATGATAAAAGAAACCTCACAGTTATCACTGAAACTGCTGATATACTGAAAACAATGTATTGGATTTTGTTGTGAGGAACAGAGGATGGGATTGAAGGTCACACTTCAGAAACACTTCAAGGTGGCTTCAGGTGAGATGTGTGAAGATAGGTTAAGATAGGTCATGGATGTCTAAATTCTGTCATAGCCAGCAGAGATCTGGGACAAGATTGTCTAAATGCAGAAACAATCAGTTATTCTAGGCATAATGGGGTATTTTACCTAGGGTCTAGATTTTCCCCCAGAAGCATGAGGATCTCTCGTACATCCTATATGACACCTGCTGTCCTCAAGTACCCTTGAGCACCCTAGAAAAACAACAATAGTCATATACATGTGATGTATTTCAAGATGTCTATCTCCAACTTGGATGTCAATGAGAAAGGAGGAAGACAGAATAAAGAGTATCTCTGTTATGTAGAAGAATATACAGCCTACCAATAAATATATTCACTTACACTCCATGGAATATAAATAAATAAATTGGGCAGAGAGGGTCCCTTGGCCAGATGGAAGAGCCATGCCCAGATCTATAACCATGTGAAGCATCCCTTCTCTGTATTTTAGCCAACCAAAATCAATTCTACATCGTCTCTTAGGCACATGGGGGAGTTTTCCTAAGGCTCTGACGTTCTACATGTCCACAGAAGTCTAGAAGCACTGACCAAGTCATGGTGAAATGTTGCCTTTCACATTCTGGATGTGAAATAAAACCCTTTTGTGCTCTACTCCTACGTCCTTTGTGTGGCTTCAAAGTACAGTTATGAACAGGTATTCAAACCAGAAACATCTACAGCTGTTCAACATGACTCTGCCCTCTTTGCCCAAGCGTTTGTGGCGTGGGAACTGTAACCACAGCTTACTGCTCCTTCTATCAGTAGATAGCTGAAAACCCAGAGATTAGTTTTAAAGCTGCTGACAAAGGCACACTGGAGCTAGGCTACAGGACTATGAACTGAACTGAATTCAGAGTGTTCATGCTGTTACGGTGCTGATTCTGCTGCAGGAGTTCTCATGCAGGATTGGTAACTTCCTAAGATACTCTGAATTAGATCCTGTACAGTTCACTGTGACCCTGCATCTCTATCCCAACAGAGAACAGTTTGTATCAGGCCCACCATATTCATTACAAGTTTTTGTGTTGTAATAATACTGTTGGTTGTTATTGATTAGGACCTGCAAATTACTTTATTAAGGAGTATATTAAATGAAGACACAATCCCTGTATTTTCTTCCATATTCTGTACAAAGGTGTTACCTCTAAGAGTCTACAGCTACATAGCAGAATTATTTTCTTCCAGATGTCTCTGAAGACCCACCTGTCCATAAAGTCTGCAAATAGCTGGAAAGTAATTGATCTATTTGTGTGCCAAAACTGAAGTAGCGTAAGCAACTTTTTCTACTCCATTTTTATTCCATAAAAAAAAAAATGTATTATTTTCTAACTAACTGAAAATTTACATAAGCTCTTGGAGTTGAATAAAATATTTTGTTTTACCTGAAAATAAAATACTAAATTTTTCAAGTCATTTGTGATTTTACAAAAATACATTAAATTTCAAAATGGAAAGCTAGTTTGCACTGAGAAGAGAGTATGACTTTGTTTTGAAGAAACACTTTGTTATTCAGGTTTCAGAGTTGTTCATTTTTCCTGATAAATTCAGTAAATACAAAAATAACACTTTTCAATACTTCATTGACCACCTGACTGCATTTCTGGATAGAGAGGAGAGTGGTAAAGGCTGAATGACCAACTTCTGCCTGCAACTACTCCTATTATTCCTGCAACAATGGAAGTTCATTATGAAGTCTTCAATAGCAGATTGTGGAGGAAGGAGAAATGCTAAAGCTGCTATAACATCACTTTTACTAGCACATAAGTAATGAGGCACAGCAAAAATGGGATAGCCTGGCCAACTAGACAAGTAGAGCTTGCACATGCTTGGAGCAAAATTAGACCCTGCTGCACTGTAGATACTCATGAAGATAGCTGATAGCTTCTGGAATTAATCTGGACCATTTCAAGCAACAGATTTCCCTTTTCTCTCAATGATAAGAATTTTTCCATTTCCCTTATATCAGCCATCCTCTATATCCCTAGCAGTAACGAAATTCTCCAGTGATATTTAGATGTAAGACGATTCATTTTGTCCTTGGGAAAACATTCAGGAAAATAGAGAACTACTTTCTCTGGCAGCGGTGTAATCTACTCATCTGTGCAATTTCTGTTTGTTGTACAAAATCCTACAGCTTCTACTTATTTTCTTTGGCACTATTGAAATTATTCAATAATTATTCAATAACGTTGAAATAGTCTAAAGTAACAGTTGTCTGTGTAACACTTGCCTTGCAAAGTGGTTCTCCATGTTCACATCAGCGATGTGCAATGACGTTTATACCATTGCAAAGTACAAAGCAAGGAAATATGTGAGATGTGGATGAAGGGAAGTGGTGAAGTCCATTCACTGCAAAATTTGTACTAGTCTGGAAAACGGACGAGAACAAGTGAGAGAATTTCTTTGTGAAGACTTTTGCTATTTAAAGATTACTTTGCCAAATCAAAAGTAGTAAATTCTAGTTATCAGCAGACAGAAAGGTATGAGTTTGCTCAGCCTTAACAGGAGGATTAAGTCTTTCCTGCAGCTACAAACTTGTTCCTAGCTTCTTACTACAGATCATCTGACCTAGAGTAACTAGATAAGCTGCAGTAAACTGACATCTGGAATCATTCTCTCAAACTATTCTCTCGAAAACCAAAAACTAGACTGCTGTTAAATGTCAAGGACTCAGAGACTGGCAATAGATCAAGTTTGCAGATTAATGAGAATCTTTAAGAATTCATTTTCCTGATGGAGAAATTATTCAACTGCAGGCCATAGTGAGTCCCTGTGGTGGGGATGAAGTTACATTACTTTGTGGTAAAACAGAATTTAATCTATAAAGGCTGTTTATAGACTTTATAAACTCTCATTCTTTACATAAACATGAATAATTCTCACTTCTGAATAACCATGTATTGTTTATTTTTTAGTAATTGTAGTATGCAGATATAAGGTCTGTGGTGGGTCTCTATCTAACTTTATGTTCTTTTTATTCCTCTAACCTCTTTTATCCATTCTACACGGAAAGTGAGTAATAGTATGTTGGTACTTACTAATGAGTCAGAAATCTGTTCAGGAAAATTGGCTTTTTCCTATTTTCATGGGACTTTCACTGCAAGTGCATAGAAACAAATTGGGTGTTACGTAAGCTGCATTTTTGTGCCAAATACTTGTGTAGTTTTAATCCAGAAAACTTACGATGGGAGAATATTCTGGCAGGTAGAGCTGAACTGAATTTGTGATCTCAAATTTCTTCTGTGTCTTTAGGCTGACTATGCAGGACATAGCTATATGAAGCAAGAAGCTTCTATCCAAACCACAGTAGAAACAATTCCCTCCTTGCTGTCACGAAAATCTGGAAATTAATATTAATTTCTCCTCTAATAAGCTGGATGCAGTGAGCAGATCTCTGTTGACTAAACAGGAACCAAGATGATGATCCTAAACAAGAGTTCTTTAGCTGCTAAGATAAATCCCATTCCAAAAGCTTAGGTGAAGTGCTTCTTCCTGGAAAGGTGTACAAATAACATCTTTTTCTTCATCTTGCTTCTGAAAACTCCACAAACATTAGCCAGCACTTTTAAGTGATGAGTAGCTGCAAAAGCAGCCTTTACTCAGCAACTCCTAAATCTTGTAAAAGAATGGGTAGGTGGGTTAATTTCAGCCTCTTCGTGGATCTGCTGTATTCTGACCAATCTGTTTTTAATGTCTTCATTTACTGAAAAATCATCAGGTTCCAAACACATAATAGAAAATGCTAAAATCAATTTAGAGCCTTTTTGGCATGATGCTCTTTCTGTGTTAACCATGTTAAAGTTTATTTCATAGATAAAAACCTTTTTGTTGCTGTTCTTATAATATTTTTTAAATATTTAAACAAGAACTTCCATAAATGTTATTTATTTTTTGGATTGTATCCTCTACACACAGGAGTGTGTTGTACTTTTCAGAGCATAAGGCACTGCTACTATTACTCCTACAAAGAAAATAAACATTAATTGGGGTGTGAGTAACCAGTATCACTTCTTAGGAGATGAAAAATGTTCACAGTTCTAGCTATAGTCAGAAACAGAAAATTTAAAAGTGATGACCTTTTAGGATCAAGGTGAAGATGAAGACCTTGACCTGGGTGGAAAATTTTAAAAATCAGGATTTAAAAAATCTTGGAGATTAAAAATCTGACAGTGAAGGAAGAAAAAAGCAAAAAAAAAAAAAAAAAGATCATAAAGATTTTGTGCAAAACTCTTTGAAAGTGTAAGTTCCTACGGAGTAGTTTGGGGGACCCTGCTGAAAACCATTCAGTGAAATATATATGTATAATTTCCAAAGCATCTTTCACCTGCAGATATTTTGGTCCTACTATATAGCTTATTCATCCAGCTAACAGAATCCAGCTAACAGAATATTCCATCTATTTTTGCCATTAATAGATAACACGATTATGGAATACAAGGTCCAAGGATATTATAATACAAGATCCACACAGAGGTGAGGGACTCATTATTACAGATGGAGGCAGTAAGAGACAATCTTCTGCTTGGAAGCTGAAAGTATAAACAGTCAGAGTAGTAAAGGAAATAGGGACACAGAGAAGCTTCTCTCAGAGTCACTTCTAAACTCATAACAACAAAGTGAATGTGTCCTCCAGTCTTTCAGATTTGAGCGTCTATTTTGTCTGTTTTGCTAGCTTGGCTCCTAGATGTGGTACCATTAAAACCTATTTCCCTTTGCTCTGTTGCAATCAGATGGCCATGCTTGGATTTGCAAAGCAAGAGATGCAGTTTTTCTACCAGAGATATTTTCTGTGCCTTTGGAATGGGAATAATATGCAATGCAAGATTGGCCCGTACAATATGTTTCCCCCAAACCAATGCAATTTATTAAGAGTTTAAGAATGCAACACTTTGGGAAAAGTCTTTAATCTTACTCCAGGCATTCAGATTTCCATATTTTCCTTGTTTCTTAGACATTTTAATTTAAATGACTTATACCGCCAGCCTCACTTGGGTGTTCTGAAAATCATTCACTCTGGACTGATCATAGGTTTTCCTTTTAGCATTTTTTTTTTTTAGTATCCAAATTTTGAACTTTTAAAGCATTTTGAACTTCGTAACTGTAATAAAAAAATATATAAAGTATTATTGTAACAAAAATAAAAAGGCCAAAACAGAAAATGGCCTTTATTTATTTATTTATTTTTTCTGCTGGAAAACATCAGGCTGGCCATTTGAGGAATTTCAGAAGTGTGAAATAGTTTGAAGGTGGAGATTTTCCCTGCTTGACACATCGTTTCGAATAATATCCATTTTGGCAAATGAACATTTCTTTTAAATCAAACAGACTGTGTTGGATAACTTTCACATGGTCCTAATTAAAACTGTTCCAAAAGACTTTGTGTAACGAACCACTGTTTTCTTGTATCCAAGCCAAGGAGAAAACAGCGTTTGGAGCACACACCGTGTGGATCATCCCAAACTCTCATGGACAAAGCTAATGACAATCATGTTCCGTTGTCTACACACGTGGCAACTTCTACAGATTAATGAGATCTCCTTCTGAAAATATGCACAGGCCACGTTTGAATTACACAGCCAGTGCTCAGACCTGGATAACATATAAGCTTTTGCAAGAAAATTTACATGTGTATTTAATGCCCTCAAGATCTGATGTTGATGTCACTGTTTCAGACTTTCTGGGGAGTTAGAGATAAAGCATCCAGATTTCCTGCCTGAGGACAAGTATCTCCAAATTTACGAGCTTCTCTCTAACTTTAATATAGCCAAAAGCTATATAAATATCTTCATTAAAAAATAAACCTAGTATTATCAAATATAATCCCACTGAAATAACAGAGGGGTTATTATAATTATTTTAATTAAGTAGCACATAGATCAACTGGAAATATCTTAATTCACTGAGGTTTCGTTACAGTTAGAGTCTGAAACAAGCCCTGCAGGGCCATTCTCAAGGCTGCTGCAGCTCAAAAGTGGTGAACTGTAGACCCCATGGGGTAAGACTGCAAGGAGCTAGGGAGAAGGAACAAGCACAGTCCCTGATGGTAGCAAATTACCTATATGCCTGGTTACTTATGCTGCAGCTTAGCTCACCATCAAATTTCCCCCTTAAGAGCTTGAAAACAAAATCAGAAAAAAAAAAAGAAAAAAAAAGAAACAAACAAACAAAAAAGGTTTATTGACTGTGACTAGAAATCATTATTTTTGTTTCGGTGAGGAAAAAACGTCGTTTAGTCACTCCTTTGCGTTCTTTTTCACAGCATGGAATTCTGCCAAATGAGAGATCATTAGCTCAAATAGCTGCTCTGTTCCCACCTACTTATCTGTCATATGTGATAGGAAGGAATTACACGGGATGAGGAGATTCATCTACGTCATGGTCTGCTAAATTACATGATCTCAGACATTTACAACTCAGTACAAAGATTAGATGTACAAATGTTGAACAAATATTTGTTAGCAATAGGAATGTTTTCTGGAGGAAACAATCTCCTTGGTCTTGTATTTGTACTGGTGTGGCCAGACAGGTAACCTTGTCTCAGTGTAAGAAATTAAAGCAATTATTAAGGTGCATTGAGTTCAGGAGTAGCTATGCAGCATTGTTGTGAGTGTCACTGTGCAGCATTTTACACAGTCCTTTTTTCAGATTTCTGCAAATTTCACAAAAGGGCCCAGAGATCCTTTAAGTTCTAACTAAGAATTTGAATTACTAATGAAATTTATATACATAAATCTCATAAATTTCTGAAGATGACCTGGTCCAACACTCTGCTCAAAGCAAGGTCAGCTTGGGATTGCTGAATGCCACGAGCAGCTGATTTCCAAGTATCTCCAGGAATGGAGATTTCACAACCTCTCTGACTCCCAGTTCTCTAATTATCTTCACAATAAAAAGACTTTTTCCCCAAAATACAAAGTTTGTCACAACCTCTGTGTTGCCTTTCACCTTGTCAGTATGGAGCTCTGAGTAGATCCTGCCTCTGTCTTCTTCATGCTCCTCATCTCTTGCTGGAGTCAATAAAAGAAGATAACCATAGGGAAAGAGAACATGTCCTTAAAAGTACAAGTGCTTGCTGCTGAGAGTTCAGTACTCGGAATTTCCTTGTCTTAATAGTTTCTTTGTTCAGTTAAGAAAAACAGTACAAGTAGTTTTAATCCCACTGTCTAATCATCCATTCAGTCTTGTCAATCCAGAAAGGTTTAAAAAAAAAAAAAAAGAAGAAGAAGAAGAAAGAAAAACCAGTGGCACTGATGTAGCTATTTGGAGATAAAACGAGGGAAATAATTTGTGCGTGTGTGTGTGTGTGTGTGTGTGTTAGGAGCACTGGCAGCAGCATAGCCTTGGGCTATCTGGCATCACAGTGGTCACCATCAGGACACACCTTGCTGTGCAGTTGTTCTCAGATATCTCCCTTCTTCAAAGCAACAAATCTTTCTGTACCTGCATGTCTCCCAGGTAAGTCTTTTTAAACAACCAGTGCTTCAACAACTGAACATTTCCCCCCTGGTTGCAGTTGATATTCATATGTTTTGCTGCTAGGATTGCACTCTGGTCAGAGCAAGCTTCTTCCTGGCATTTACCTCGTGATGTTCATGGACTCTCAGCCCATCTTTCCTTTGCTGTACCAAACAAGCCATATACTTTTGCAACATTTTGTTCTTTAAGTGTTTTCAAGTTTTTCATTGTAGCTGTGAGAGCTAAAATTACTTGACATGTTCTTATCTGTTCCATTCTCTTTCAATTTTTCCACTCTAAACTGGGAACCACAAAACTGAAAATTTGTTGAGTTCTATTCATTTTCAGCAGCGAAGACATTTTTATAACAATCACCAAATATTAAAAAAGTGAAATATCAGCAAAAATCCAGCATGATTTTTAGGAACTGGCTGTGATTTTATTTTTTTTTCCTATTCTTCTGTTATATGATTTTTTTAATATTATGTATATGACTTAATTCAGGTTCATTCTACTATCATACGCCATTTATTCAATTTCCAGACCTTGACAGCAGTATAGATAGGTAACCACCTATCTCGGTCCAAAGCCAACTGAAGCCTTGGGGAGAAAAAAGATCAGAGGCAACTCCTTCCAAATTGCAAGCTCTACAATTTAATTGGTCTTCTTCCCATGACAGCTGGGTCATCATTTGTAACACTGGCTTCATTTTTCCATTTAAATGGTCACTTAATAGATTGTCATACACAGCAGAGTGTATATAAAATGATTGATTGATTTGACATAAAGTTCCCAATCCTTATTTCAAACATTGGAAAATTTGCAACTAAATTTGCTGTGGTCTTGAAAAATTCCTTCTGAAGTAACCTCTCAGCAATCTCCCAGCGCTTCCATGACCGCAAAGAAAACAAAAGCTTTGACTGCACTACAACATAGAGGAAAATTGTTGAAAGCTCACATTTTACAAATATTTTAAATTGCACTTTTGCACGTACTTATGTACAGTTTGAAATACTGATTTTGGTGAATCTACAGAAAATGAGCAATCTCTGGTGTGTGGAGGCATGTCTTGGATTACATCCTATAGAGCATGCAGGAGAGAATTAACAGTTCTCAATCCCCAGCTCAGCTAATTTCCTCTTATCTTGCTTTTCCTCTGTCCGAAACCACAAACTGAAATGGTTTGTGACATTCTTGCACTTGTTGGTCACAACTGATATTATAATGCATTTCCATCTAAAACATGAAAAAGCTGAGCAGTAAAAATGAGAAGCAAAAGATAGAGAGAAGAAGAAAAAAACTCAAAGCAAGCTCCTGTTTAATTTTCCTGTTGTAAAGTTTGTCTTTATTTCTCCTTGTTTTGCACCTAACTTTTAGCATTCTGTTTTATTCTATTATTTTTTCCATTGAAGATATTTCTGCCCAATAAAAAGGCTGCATCACATATTCTACTCCTAGGTAACAGAACCTTATCTGATTACCTGTATTTTAAACAACGGGGTGGGAAGGTCTTCCTTGCTCTTTTACATTCCTGTGTGCTGTTTCCTTTAGTTTGTTTGCTTTGGTGCATATGAGAGTCCTACTGAAGGGATGTTATTTTATTTCTTCCTCAAAGCATGTTTGATATTTTGTATGATAAGACTCTGCCCAGATCAGCTGTTTTCAAAGTTTAACCAAAAACAAAAATTAAAATTGTTTATTTTATTGACTGAAATAGATCTGAAGTGCTGTAGATGAAATGAGAGAAGAGCAAAATGGCAGTGGCTGAGGACACCTAATTCTCCCCACTAAGTATAGAGAAAGTCAAAGAAAGCTTTGACCACAAGTGTTAAGTGAAATGCATTTTCTTTTGAAACTGGTACTTGTCTTTAATCAAAGTCATAAGCAGAAAAAAAAGAGAGATGAAATCTTAGAGAGAAACAAATAGAGAGTATTTCTACAATGTGTACCATAAAGGGTCTTGGAAATCTTTATTACAGCAAATTTTAACAGCCTTTCATTACGCATCCCATCAATTTCAGCTTCAGTGATATTTTGTTTTGGATGTTATTGTGTTCACTTTCCTTCTTGATATTGTTACCATTTTCTTTCTGTGTTAATTATTTTTTCTTCCCATATTTCCCAAGAATGAATTGTTGCAGCTGTGGAAAATATTCAAAATTCTGTGCCTAAAGGTAAACAGAGCTGTTGGCACATTCAAATTAGCAGATGTTAAACCACAGCAAATGCTCCCTTGCATTAATTGTGGCAAAGACAATAACCTACGGAAATTAATGAGCATCAATAAGACTGTAAATAAAATTACGGTTTAATCTAGCCCTGAAAGAACGAAAAAGAAGGAAACAGAAGGAAAGAAGTAAGGAAATTCAGGGGAACAAAAGGAACAAAGTTGTACAAAATCACAATATCAACCCCTAAGTGCAACTGTGTTCTAAGACAGCTTTGGAAAGTACATGTGGGAAAAAGCAAGAGAGCAAAGAAGGGAGAAACAATAGAAGATATGTGAGAGGATGCTGAGGAGAAGATGCTGTCTTTTGCTCTAGGACATTTAAGATTTGATTCATATGGAGGTAGTTTACAGATATCATTTCTCAGTTGGCTCCATGAAACCTGTAAGGGACTTTCTTTGTATTGTCAAGAAAAAATGATTGTGAGAAAAATGATAGAGTGGCATGAACCACAAATGCCTTCTGTTAATAAATGAAAAACAGGAAGTGAGGTAAGCCTCTCTGAAACTAGACCTGCCAGAAAGCCCCGCAAGCAGGACAAGCAATCATGAAACAGAAGAACTGGTTTATATTGTGGTCTTTTGTTTTTTCCTTTCTTTCTTTCTTTTCTTTTCTTTTCTTAGTATCATTTTGATTGGAAGTGGATATAACTTTACAAAGCCTTTGCAATAAGCAACTAGAATTTAGTGCAGATAATATTTTTGGGCACCAAAGAGATTTCGTTTTGCACAGTACTTACATTTCACTCAACGTGCAGTTAATCTGTATGGGGATTCATAGGATTTAATAAACAAAGCATATGTATTATTTTAGTAGTGAGACCAGCTCTCCTCCAGAGAATCAAGCTTAATTTTAGTGGTCTGAAAGATCAATAAGTTAGATTTAGTAACATCACTACTTTTGAAATAACAAGTAAGATAAAACTATCAGCTACAATAAAATTTCCCTTCTTCCAGTTTACAAAATTACAGTCTTTCATCTCATCTTTTTTTCTTCCATGACATTCCACTGGTTTCATTTATTTTTTCCCTCAGCTCTTTGTGGTTCAGACATGTTAGAGCTCCACAGATGCAGAATAAATCATTTAATGGGATCTGGGCTGCACCTACCGAGGCTGAAGGCAAAAATCCTGCTGATGACCAAATCACATCTCTTGTCACACTTCCAATCTCTTCAGGCCTTTTGCCTTCTTATTAGCTGCTATAACCACTGTCAGTCTCCCTGGGAAGTTTTGTAGAAGTTGCAGGAGACACAGCATGATCCAGTAGACAGGTCACTGTACTTGGGGTCAGGAGACTTCAGGTCAGTCCTCGAGAGATAGTGGGTATCGCATCAACTTGGATTTGTATTCTTCACACATACTTCATGGCACCTCTGTCATTTCTCTCTCTTCCCTCTCCTAATTGCCTGCAGTGTAAGCTTGCTCGCTCAGGAGCTGTTTCTCGCTGTCATACAAGAGCTTCTGTGTCTTTCTGTGATTTTTTTTCCAGAATACAATCAATAACTTCATTAGGCAATTAGATGCTCAATTTATTGAGAAAAACAAGCACTAATCCCAGAGAAAGGTTCTCTGCAGCTTAGTCTGAAGGACTACAGCATAGACCAACAACTAATAACTAAGAATAAATTCTCTTTCCTTCTCTGTTAGACTCTCGTGCCTGCATCCAGTATTTGTACAAACTGATCTCAGCCCTAAGGTGTGTAAGCCTTGTCTGATGTGTGTGAATCTGACACTGCTACATGGGCAGTTTGAGCAAGTCACATCGATACCTGCTCCTGTTTTGCTGAAATATAAGTTTGAAATGCATGTTCACAGTATTTTTTTAATGTGAAAATATTAAAGACATGAAATACAGAAAAAGAGAAGGGCTTTCTTGAAAGGCTGTATGGAAGTGCAGTACTTCTCTGCAATATTCACCTCAAATATTTATCCTGCTTTAGATTTCACTCTTTACTGCAATTCCAATTAACATCTCTGTCCAAAACTGTCCCAGGCCTTTCATTATTTCAAACTTCAGACCTCCTCATACGTAGCATTTTATATATATAGGTTTTATGTTTGCATATAACTCATTTGCCCCAGTCACCACACATTTTTTGCTTCAAAGCAAAATCCATGATCAAGTGCCAGAGTTACCATCTGTCAGCTGAAGCGTATTAACAGCATGAGCACTTTTTGGGTGTTGACCCATGCAGCTTCAACCAAAGATTGGAGCATTTCCAGGTGTTGCTCTTCTTCTGTCAGAGGCCATCATCACTGCAGAGCAGTTGGGTAAAAGGAACATGTAAACTAATGAAAACGAACAAAAAATTTAGAGCAGACCATGTGCTGGAGCAGATGAGACATTCTGGGCTGGTGAGGCTTTGTGGGTTCAGTGCTGCTCACCAACTGAAAGTGGTCACCTTCTAAATTGAGTGTATTCAGCTATGCTCACTCATCTAATAGATGTGATTGAGCAGTTCTTGTGCCCTGCCCCTATTTCCACAACAGAGGGTATTTACCTGACTTCACCTAGACATACTTTACATGCTTTGGTTATTTTGCTGTAAATCAACACTGAGATAGCACAGCAACCAGGCTATGGGAGATGAACTCGAATGAAGCAGAGCAGCAAAAAACGTTTATAGTCTGCTGTGCCAGATGGTTGTAAAGGATTTTTTTTCCAAGAAATTTTCCCAACAAAGATTTCTGAGAGTTCTCATTAGGGGATGACAGCTGCTCTCTAGACAGGGGACTCCCCTCACCCCAGGAGCGTGTGTTCGGAAAGTGTAGCATAGTTGCTTTTGGGACTAGTGATAATGTATACCCCAATATGTGGGAGGATAATACTGTCCTTAGGGTCTAGGTAGAGAAGACTCTTTTTACTAAGGAGTACCATTTCATTATCTTAGAGGGAAAAGAGAATCAGAGACAACTCATTTTTCATAATGACTTAATTTTAGAGAATTGACGTTCTTCAATATAATAAATACAACTTTGGAGGATGCTAACATATTATAGCCAATTTAATCCACTTTCTAAAAGCACTTTTTGGCATCTTTGATTAATTGCCGTAGCTTTAACATTTCTTCTGGCTTTATCTTTCTGGTTTCACAATGAGAAATAAGAAAAAAAATTAAAAGATATTTCCTGATAGAAATCCTACAAGACGAAGGTATCTGTAACAGTGTTTCCAAGGTAGCAACAGCACAAATAATCTGCAGAAGTTGTTGTTAGGGGGTTTCAAATTTTAATTTCTTTCATAGCTTAACAAAATTGACTAATGCTAAGAAACAGAGCTGAGAATAGTTCAGCCTGACGATGGACAGATTTCACATTTAAGCCTTTTTACATGACTCTCCTTCCCACTCAGGCAACCTGTCGGTATTTTGCTCCATAAATGAATAAATATTGTTGCTCTGAATTCATCATGCGGTTCTTCTGCTCACTTCTCTTTGTCTGTACATTGACTCCCATATAATTTGATTTCAACGTATCTGTAGTTTAAGATACAAAGTGAGGCAAAGAGTGTGGCCTCTCCATCTGCCTCCAGGCCGCTCCGGCCTTGACCCATTGAGGCCCACCCCGTGCCTTGGGTCCCTGCCCAGGCTGGGGAATGGGGCTGCTGCTTTCTGTTTTGCAGGCCAAGCCAGCAGCAAAGCTGAGCACACATCACAGAGACACACAGACAGAGACAAGACACTGACACAACCAGCCAAACAAGCTGCCCCGGCCAAGGGCTGCCTTCAACAGCACTTACACATTTTGACTGACGTAAAACAGAGATACAGATATCCAAGATTCCTTCCTCCTCCTTCTGCACACCCCCTGGGTTTGCAGAGCTCTGCAGTTCCCACACCCTCCCAGTCCAGGTGCCCCTGATTCACACTTTATCAGCTGCAAAGTCCACATGGATCTTTCTGGAAGCAGTGCCCATTGTTTGATTAGCCCATTGACTAGTGTGACTAGGGGGGCTGTATCTGGTCACTGCCTCCCACCTTAGAAGTCCTCATCCAGATAATCCCGCTGGAATAAACATTCCTACAGTCTCACATGCTGTCATACATTAGAATGACTGAGCAGACTTGGCTCCCATCTCTGCCTCCTTTTCTTATTATCCCTTGTTGCCTTGGGAAAGGACCTTGACTGGATATCCTTAGAGGAGCACTCTCCTACTGCATTCTCTTACATAAGAAAGTTCTGATGCCTCTTAAATGATGACTTTTGGGTAAGCCTGCTGGTGTTCTGATGTCAGATAAGCATCTACTCTCAACTAAGTTTCATCTCCACAGCATAAAAAAGCACAAAGATTGGAAAGAGTATAGATTACATATGAGCAAGCTAGCTTGAGCACAGAAAATTGTGTAATGAGATTACTGCTACCTGAGCTGGAACAGCTACTTGAATGATTACTCCTGGTTGGCTTACATGTCCGTAAAAAATCAGACATATATTTTGGAATCTTTGAGATATCTGAAGTTACTCATCCTAAATATGTCAGAAATTATGCGTAATAATTGGCATGCAAAATTTCATGCCCTTCACTTGGGCGTGGGAGATAATGACCGTGGTACAGAATCTTTTTTTTTAACATCAAACAAGATTTTTATGGTATCTATATTTTTTATGCATTCTCTAGCAATTTCTAGCATAATTAGGAGCTGGTTTCAGCTTTACTCGTAAAGGTGTAAGCTATTTTCCTGCAGTCAATTCACAAGAAGTATGAGTTATCAAATTTTAGGCTATTGCTAGTTGGTGTTTTCTTCTTCCTACTGCCTGACTACTGTAATGTTTGATTTTTGATGGTCTTCCAAAAGACAAGTTCACAGGATTAACAAAGAGGTGTGCATCACTTGTGGGTGCAGAGTTGTACACACTTTGTATTCTTGATGCTAATTGTACAGAACTGTGCTGATCAGGGGAAATATTTCATCATCTCTTCAGGGGCTTATGATATCATATCCCAGTATCTCAGAAGACCTTTGGTTACTTTCCTTTCTGTCTGAGGCCAATACATATATGTGTGAAGCAAAACTCTACTAAGAGAACTGCCTGAGCAACCTTGGCTGGCACTGGCTTCACTACATTTGTAAATAACATCGAAAGAAGGAACTGATACACAATTTTTTTCATGCTTTTTAGTATTGTTACATGTTAGGAATGTACTTCATGGTTGTTCCAGGCCTGTTCTAAGTTGGATATTTATGAGCTTTCTGTTATTCTCAAGTCAGGGCTACATGCCACAGGAGTGCAAAGCCCTCTGTAAGGTAAGCCTCGCGAGGAAAATTTTATGCGAGGTCAAATTGCAATTTGAATTTAATGAAGTAGCTGCCAAGGCTTCAGTTATTACATTGAGGAAGAAAGAATACGGACTCCTTGTGTGGAATTCAGTTTGAGATTAAGATATCTACTTTTAGGCAACTAGATGCAGACATCTATACATAAATTAGGCTTTCAAACTCCCATGACAGTCATTAAGAACTGAGTCAATATTAATCAGTAAAGTTTACAGCATGATTCAATTTGCAAACAAGATACTTTCTAATGAGCTGAATAACCTTCCAGAATCCATTGACTCCACTGACCTTCTGTATTAACCATTTATTAGTCCATTGACATCAACACAGTTTTGTATACCTACCTCACATAAAAGACAATCAAAGTTAAAAAGCATAAATAAACCAACTCAATTGAGATGTCTATAGCAGAAGGTTTCATTGGGCCATTTGAAATGAATGCTGTAGATTATCTGAATCATTCAGATGAGTTGACAGAGGACATGCAAAATTTTAGAGTGGCAGCTAGGGTCATGTGGGAAGTTTAGGGACATCTATTATGACATTGGATGCCTATATAAAGCAAGTAAATCAAATGATGTCTTAATATCTTTCTCTTTCTGTTCTTCCTGCCCTCTATTCCTTGTGTTTATAATAGAGGAGAGTTGGAAACTTATACTTGCTCCAAGGAACAGAAGATGCTGCAGTTAGGGCTCATCTGAGAGCATTTCCTGCCAGCGTACCTTGATGTTAACATACCAATGACTGGCCAGTTCGCCTGCTGAGACAAAACCTAAAGCTCAGATCCAGGCTCCTCACAATGTGGGAAGATGTCTGTAGAATGCAGGAGTGACAAATTCATTTCAGTCTTGGCTAACACCCATCACACTCATCACTGAGGATTTGCACTGTGCTAGAAAACACAACTTCATGGAGGCAGAGGGCCTCATGAGTCATGAAAGTAATCAAACCATTAAGTTAAGAGCTGTTTGTTTGGTTTAAAAAGAAACACTGTAGTACCACAGTGCAGAAACACTTTCTTTGGTATCATCTTAGGTTTGCTGCCTGCCAGAAGCCCACATTCAGGACATGAGGAAGAGGCTACTGGGTCTGATAAAGCCAGGGGACAACTATTCACTCCTGCTTTAGTGTCCCTTCCAACTTCAGCCATTCTATGATTCTATGGTCTTACTTCTATACGTTTCATAGAAAAGGACCACAAAAATAAAATAAATAAATAAATAAATAAATAAAAATAAAGGAAGGAAGGATGGAAGGAAAAGAAAGAAAAGGGAAAAAAAGAAAAAGAAAAGATGCCTACTTATTATTCAGTGGATGTTTCAGGCCCAGAAATCTCCTTCTTGGGAAGTTTACAAATGCACTCTGCTCTGCTGAAGTGACCTTTACATGCCAACAGAAAAGTGTCACTGCAAAGACTACATGACATCAAACATGTTTCCCATAAGCAAATTCCACCTCATCACTGAAATGTCAGCAGGCAAATCTTTTGAAAGGAATGCTGATGGGCAAAGTCAAGTTCTATTGCACCACAGTGCACGAAATGTCTTGATTGAAATCAAATGATTTTAAATGACTGAATACCTTTTGACTAGTCTCATAGACAATACCATTCTTTTTTCCAGTGGTCAGTTTAGATTGGGTTTCTGTCTGCAAATTATGAAATACATCAAGCATGGAGTATATCTTAATTTCAAATGAATGTGACTTCTGTGAAAATCAGCTCTTATAGGTTTTCATTTCTACACTTACTTATTCTCCCCTCTATCCTTATGTATAAATAAATATAATTTCTAGGAAATTATGGTGTTTCAAAATAATTTCAACATATTACTCTGAAAACAGCTTAGTTAAGAAACAAGAAGGAGCTTTTCTATGATTCCTCAGTATTGGTAGCAGATATTATTTTTCTTTGCACATATATCTTTTTCTTTTCTCATGGACAGTAATTACTGTATTTTCTGAAACAAGTTGAAAGGCAGACTCTGTCCCTAGAACCTGCCTGATCCACATTATCATATCTCCCTATTCAGGAGAGTTACAACAACTTAAATCAGCTGAAAATCTACTCCCATAAACTTTTCAGTGCAGCAAGATATAATATATACATCCATTCCTCTGTTTTAAATAGCTTTCTCTCTCACTGCAGTAATGTGGAAGCATCATAACAAGAAAAGAACAAGGCACTTGCTTCCTTTCTATCTTTATGAAGGATTTCTGTATGTGTTGTTAAGGTAACCACTGTGAATCTGTGCAATTCGTTGAAGAAACTATTTCATGTGTGGAGTGACAAATACTCTGATATGAACTAACAAAATAAAACAAAGTCATAGTCTCAGAAAAAAAGTTCCATGGAAGAAAGGAGTAGGGAAGATTATTCCTTTCATGCTCTTTGTCTTAGTTTCTAACTGAAACTTTCTCTCAGTGTCTGCTACAAAGCTGTGTTTTGGTTCTAGAAAGAAAACATGGCTGATAACACCCGGCAGCGCTGAACAGAACCAAGGACATTTGTATGTCTCTGCCAGGAGAGTGAAGAGGCTGAGGGGCCCGCAGGGAGCTGGGAGGGGACAAGAATGGGGCAGCTGACCCAAACTGACCAAAGGGATATTCCATACCATATGGCATCGTGTAATATAAGGAAGGGAAGTGAGCGGGGAGGGCCCGTTTGCTTGGGGATTGGCTGAGCATCGGTCGCGGTCGGTGAGCGATTGCTTTGTACAATCACTTGTTTTGTATATAATTATCATTACTGTTATTTTACTCTATTTTCCTCTTTCTGTTAGTAAATAGTTTTTATCTCAACCCCCGAGTTCTACCTTATTTCTCGATTCTCTCTCCCATCCCAGCTGGGAGGAGGGGGGAGTGAGCGAAAGGCTGTGTGGGGTTTCCAGGCCTGCCTGCTGAAACCAGAACACTCTTACTTTTAACTTCAGCATAAAAAAAAATGAAGATCTCAAAGCAAAATAATGGCTTAACTATCTCTCTCTCATTCACACACACACATATGCAAACACACATCCACTTCAAGACCATCCTAAACAAAAAGATAACCTGAGAATGGGCTTAGAGCAAAATACAGGGTGAAGCAAGATGAAAAATCATCTGGAGTAAAGGCAGAGAACACTTGATAGCGTGCCATGACAGATCTAGGGCATGACAAAGTAATTGGGGTGTTGCTGCAAATTTCTATTATTTATTTCTATTATTTATCTGAGAAAGTATGGGGGAAAAACACTTGGATTTTACTGTGAAATACGAAGGACATAAGTGAAGATTCTTGATTTAGGTTATGTCTACACTGCAGTCCAAAGGCGTGATGATAACTCCTGTAAACATATCCGGTGTAATATTAAATCTGCTTTCTCCAATTCTTGTTCAACAGTTTTCAGTAGAACTTGCAAAGCCCTCCTGAAAGTCCTGAACAATATAGATTTCATCTCCTATATTGATATCCCATACAGTTATTTTAATGCTCCCTTGGAATTACATACACAATTATATACATAAGCTATAAGGTCACCTTCAAATTGCATGGTTTCATCTTGTTTTCCTAAAGAATTGGGCACTTCAAGTTATTTATACCTAGAAACCAAACAAGGCAGCACGACCTCTGTGGCTCCAAGTAGCAGTTATTCCAAGAGTGGAATGCTTGCTGAATACCAAGGCTTAAGATCATCCCCACTCACATATGCTTTTTACACTTTCCCACTCCTGACATGTATTCAGAATTCATCTACATGCCACTTTCATCATGTCTCATTTCTTACTGAAAGTCAAAAGGATTTCTGTTCTTAAGTAGCTTTTGAAAATATAATGTGTACTCCTTGGGGGCTTGGATCCCTTTGGAATAAAACATGACAATTAAATCTCTCTCATCATAATTGCAAAAAGATGAGTAACAGTCAGTGTTGATTTATCAAGTGGAAATCGTGTTAAGAAAGTCTAACTATCTTTTGCACTTTATCACTAGGAAAGAAAAAAGTTGATGAGATATACAATGACATCTTCAGGACTTCTAACAGTAGCTCATGACAATTTCGTGAGAAACTCAGGACAATCTGGTCTTGTCACTACTATAGACTGTGAATAAAGCCACTCTGTACCATTCCAAAATGGTAGTTATCAGGATTACAATATCAAATACAAATATGCATCACATGCATTCTATAGGGTACTGTTCTGCCTTTGGCTCTTGCTTGATGACCTGAATGATCCAAAAGAGTAAGAAGATTATGTTTATTAAATGGACAACTATAATGTTGGGAGGGACTGCAAGAACACTGTAGAACAGAATACACGTTCATAATGATCATAATACAGAAATATATATATAAAGAAAAAAGAATGAAAAAGAAAGTGTAATATAGCACATCTTATTAGTAATAAATGACTTTGCATGGACAGGGTATTAATTAGCAACTGAGGCAAATATTTTTCAGGAAAAGCAGTTAAAATTGGTGAACAAAAGCGACAGTCTAAAGAAGGGACAAATTGTTAGGCTATGTGTAATCTGCAATTCAAAAATATCTTAGTGTAAATATACTCATGGGAATGTAGTAATATGCTTATATAACATTAATCTGAATAGTGAGCTGCCTCCAATAACATCGAGATAACCCAGAGATTATCAAAAAGGAGAAGCTTGTGTTGGTACATGAGAGATGAAGCCTGCGGAATGGTACTCAGGACCAGACTTGGATGTAGGAAAAATAGAATTAATTGTTGTGCTAAAATAGTCACCAGTGCTAAGAAATTAGCAGGAAAAAGTTGACAAGTATTGGACTCTGCACTCAAATAAAAAGGAACATCCACTCAGAAGGGTCCATACGACCCCTGAAAATACCACGGGCACACTGTTGATCATCACACAGAAATAAATCTCTGAGCCAGAAAATGTTTAGATGGCTTTTTCAGTTTCCACTTTGATTATTCTACAGTCTGGTTTATTGTAGGTTGATATTTTTAAATGTGAAAAATACAGACATGAGAGGAACAGCTGTCCTCATTAATTTATTTAGTCTCTCTTGAATTTTTCATCTTCAAAATATGGAAAAAATGAAAACATGGAAACATTTGGTTTTACATTTTTTTCAAGAAAATCATTCTGATTCTAGATTTTGAAATTCGTTACTCAACAACAAAGTAATCCTGATTGCTTTTTCTATGGTTCTGTAGTCCCAATAGGAGTATAAAAAAGTCTAGATTATTTCTGTTGTAAACAAATACAACTTGTATAGATACGTACTGGGAATATCCCGTAGGAGAATGTGTTCATTTTATACTGGCTTTAAAAGTAGAGCTGCCCTTCTAATGCAAATGCCTCTGGAGGAAGAAATGTTGATTCACTTTCATATGAATTACCTCTGTGTGCTTCTGTTTGTGCGTGTTTCATTTTGATAAAGCAAATTAAGCTGAGAAAAACTTTCCTGAGGGTAGAAATGTGGGACAAGGCAGATATAGCTTTCCATTCAGAATTTAAATATAGTGGGTGCCTTAGAAGCCTGATAAAGACAAAACACTGTACCTCCTTGAGACATGATGTGCTCTGCTCGTAGTGATGGGTGCTCATGTGGTTTTGGGTCTTCAGCTTGATCTACGGGAGAAGTCATCAATGCTCATCTCCATTTATGTTCCTCCCTCAAAGAAGCATGTGCTTGGTTTTGGTCACTAGTCTTGATGCCAAAAAGACCTTACCTCATCACATCAGTCATGTTATACCCCCTGAGTAGGACCACAGCAGATTTTGCCTGAATTTGAGATGGAATGGACAGCATTGCCTGTCGTTGAAACTGCATGCTCAGCTACATGAAATCCAGAAAACTGTTGAAGCAGATCACATACCTTTCTGCACACAGAACGGAAAGAGGAAAGAAAGCAGGTACATTTTTCCTGCTCATCTTGCAAATAAAGTCTATTTACCAGTCAGACTTGTTATACAACATCATGGTGTCAAAGCTCAAGATATTAATGAAATGATAGCAGCTCTAAATTGGGTTCACTGGCAATTGAAGTGGAGAAAGGTATCAATCTTCCTTCTTACTAGACCTTACTGTGTGTAATGGAGTCTAAGGTTGGGAAGGGCATGTTGATTTTGATGTTTACTCCTCTCAGACAGCAAATGCAGAGAACTACAGAGGTGATGTAGGCACGGCCACCTCTCTCCTACTGTTCTCCATTCTACCCTTACAAAAGGAACAAAACTTGAGTCAGCAAAATATTCCAGTTTGAGAGAACACATCATCTGCAGATCGGCAATTCCCATGGTGCGGACTGAGAATGGCACCTAGGTCTTCATATATATGTGTATAAAACTTCTGTGATTTACTAGTAAGAATCTTTGCGGCAGAACAAGGTGCACTCAGAAAACACGGGAGAAAAATAAAACAAAAACTGACCTTGCTTGGAATAGCAACATCTTATATATGTGATTTAAATCACAGCACAAAGTGATTGAGTTCCAGCAGACCACATGGTACAGCCATTTTGTCAGGTTCACATCAACCTTTTTGACTTAGATAGTCAGCAAAATGCCAACAACTTATACACCAATGTTAGACAAATTTGAGTTATACCCCCAGAAATGAGTAACTATGAAAAGAAAACTTTGGGAAACCTTAGTATAAGAAATTATCTTCCTACTTCCATATGTCTATTTAATGAGTAAAAGACAATCTACTTTAAATAGTGGTGATATAACTGCTCCTTTCTTTAAGAAATCTGGTAATTTCAGCTTTTCCACAGCTTAAAAATTCCCTGGCCTCCTAACTGTGGATCATAACATCCTCACTTCAATATGATATATATAATCTGACATCGAAGTCTAATTTTTAGATGCATAAATCTGAATTTGTCAGTATGGATTCCCTTTAAAAATAATGGGGAGAAATTAATACCTCCAGAGGGCAATTCATTGCTGTCTAGCACAGGCATATAGTGGTCACCAGGAAAGTCAATTTCTGGAGGCAACATTTTCTCTCTATTTTCTCTGAAGAGTGTTTAGGGTGACCACCTTAGAGTTACACACTTAGTGTTTAGATGTCTAATGTCATGAGGTATGAACGACCACTTGAGTTGCCTGAACCTCACTCTTTTGGTTTTGTGAAGTGAGAGACTGTGCACCGGTCATAAATGTACCATAACCATCTAGTAACATATTTCTCCTAAATATTACATCTCAGATTCCTTATTTAAATGAATTATGACTTTTTTTCCTTAAACATTCATTAAGTAGGAGGTTAGCATGCAATAAAGGAGATAACAAGAAATATCTTTTAGAGAAAACCCATTTGAATTAGGATCTTAATGTTCTGTCATTATAAGTCACAGACTTCTCCAAGGTACAATTTATGGTGGCTTCTACACCTGTTCAGTTCTCATGATGTGTTCTTCTTTATTTATAGAGCCGTGTTACAGATCTCATTTTTCTAAGTTTCATCATTTTTTTTTCTCATAAATATTATTTCCACCCTAGAGAACCATGAACCTTTTTCTCTTATTCTAATACATCCAAGTAATGTGATAGTTACCCTTCTCACATCAGGAATGTAATTCATCTTTCTGCTATCAACCTTATTCTATAGCAAATGTTTAATGTTTTGAGCAGAAGGGGAAAATGTTTAAAGGGAAAGCTTAAGAGTGTTTATGGGCCAGTGTAAAGGGAATCTATATCCACTGGAGCGTGCTTGAAATATCACTAAAAATTTACATTTAGTGTCCTTCAGCTTTGAATAGGGAAAGATTTACATTCAGTATTTTTAAGTCCTTACTTATAGGAAAGAACATGGGTAGTGAAGACTATTAGATGGAGAAGCAATGTGTCCAAGTTCAGAGGGGATTAACCTCTTCCTTGAGTATCTTATAAAGTGGAAATGAAGAATCATGTTGTAGACAAAACGTAGATATTTGTGACACAGACATCCAAATATGAACTATTTCCTTTAGGTCAACGGAAAGAAGCAAGACCTTTCAGAGGGCAATTCCTTCTCATGTAGACTTCAAAGTATCTCAGACAAATCCTGTCCCGAGGTCTCTTTTTTCTCTCCACTGATCATTACAAGGGGCTGCACTGTTACTAACTCATTTATAAATGCCTACCTCACAGTCAGCTAATGCCCAGTGAAATGACTGTCACTCAGTAGAACTGTTTTTCTCTGATCCATTCGCTGCTTAGGAAAATAAATGAACGATCCTCTCATTCTCTCAAATAACCCCCTATATAGAGATGAGTTGCCTGCCAACTATGAAATTATAGGAGCTCAACAAGTTATAGCGTCTTGTAAACTCACTCACTGAGAAACGTCCAAATGGTAGCGAGAAAATTTAGTTAGTGAATGTTGTGGTTTTAAAGCAGGTCTGTAGCACATCAGAATACTCTTAAGCAGATGTTAGAAATGACAATCTGGTGAACTGCCAAACTTCTGACCAAAACTGCTCTAGGATAAGGTCTGGAAAGCCTTAGTCCATATCTACACTGCTGGATGCATTCATGACAGGGAGATTTCTCTGGTCAGAGAGATGATAAAGCATATCTCACCTGACAAATGTGAGTGTGATAAAGTGATAAACGATAAAGTGTAGCTCACATCCATTCTGTTTGAGATTAACCATCTCAAAGCACAGTGACGTATCCACCTGACATAGCATTTCATCTGTGTCTTCTCTGGGCTCTGTAAAGAGCTTCTGTGACCATAGGAAATTATTATTATTCCAAAAAAGTATTTGGATTTTTTTCCCATTGAAAGTGTCTGATACAATGTGAACACTGTGTTACAGCCCACACAGCACATATTTTTACAATATGAGACTATGGACATGCATGGCACATCCAGGAGTAAGCTAGGCAGTTACACAATCACTGCAATCGCCACAGTGATGTCTGCTCTTTAACAGAAATAGAACTTACCTGTTAGCTTTTCACTATGACTTTTTGGCAATGAAATCACTAAGGTGAAAAAACAATAGCAAATGATCTCCCAAAGTAGAAACAACTGAAGTTTGCTCCTTTGTTTTTTCATAGGAAAAGTCACAGAGGTGTGTTCTTTGATGCAGCAGGAAGGCACTAACCACATTCTGAAAGCTGCGTAATAATTTCTATTTAAAAGGAAAAAAAAAGTAACACTGCAGCAGATTTGGGATTTGGGTAGTGGGACTAGTTTTGCAAAAACGTCTTTCACTGGTTGCTTAAACACCACTTCTGTTTGACCACGACACAGTATGTTAAAAAATGAAAGGTAGCAACACCATTGCTTGTCAGTGTTTCACACAACATGTTTTATTTTTGGCTTGCTGCTAGGCTACAAAGTGTTGCCTGTCTTACATGGTTCAATGGCTTCAAAAAAACAACCAGCAGAGCCTCTCTAACAGGGACTGGATGTTGAGTAATGTTTGCAAATAGTGAATATTAAACGGTACAGATATGATTGAACTTTAGAATTCAGCTTTATGTTTGCCATTCATTTTTCATTTGTTTTGGAGGAGGTGTTCAACCAAATACTAATGATGGTATTTCAAGTTAAGAATCACAACTTTAACTCACAGATATATTTATCAGAGATCAAATATAAAATACCACTGTATGCAAACTTTCAGAAAATCAACCTTTCAAGAAAATTATTTGTGCTTTCTGTAGTTGTTTACCAATTCCAAAACTGTGGCTTAAAATTCACTCCCTGGAGTTTAGGCAATGGGAATCTTTTTTGAAATTGTGCTACAGCAAACTGAATAGCTGGCATTTTTCTCATTTTATGTTCACACAGTTATCATTGGTGAAACCAATAGCCAAAAGTTTTTCCATTTTGCAAGAGTCAAATCATAATTTGTCAAATACCAACATCCACAATAACATTTACTCAGAGGATAAGAACAAGATAAGAACAAGATAATGGGGCTGATTCTAAAACTTCACTTACTCAGGAGGCTGAAATCAGACATATTGGACGTTCATCAAACCAACTGTGTCCACAGATGAGCTCTTTGTGTCCTTTTGAATATAAATCAGTAACAAAAAGAGTCATAACTTGGCCACGATCCAGGGATAGCACTGGTCAAAAGTGCTTTGAGCATTTCAGAAACGAGCAAACCCTTCACATGGCCCATTTGTTCAGCAATGAGAGCTCTCCAGGGAATATACTTCTACCTGTCCATGCCACCCTGGACTTGGACCACCTCCAGACCCTCTACCATGTGCAATGCAGAGGGTGACAGCCAGCAGATGTCACTGCTGGAGCATTGGGCTATGAGACACACAGTGGGCTGTCTGGAAGATGAGTTTTAGACCTAATGGCAAAAAAAAAAAAAGAAAAAGAAAAAGGCTACTTATCCTCTGATTGTACAAGAAGAAAATGCAATTGTGCAGAATCACACAGGCAAAAAGACATCGAGCTTCAGGATTTATTTATTTAGTTATTTATTTATTTAACACTATGTAGATCTTTGTCAGCAACAAAATGAATCTGGGAGAGAGAATTTTTAGAGTAACATCATCTGTCTGGAAAATGATGCAGCAATTTTCTTCTCTGACACACTTTTGTGGCTATTCTGGGGAAGAAGGAAAGTGTAGGAGAGTGGGTACAGCCTTCACTGTTCATTTTGCATTCTGATGCTTTTACTGTGAGAGTGTTTACCCTGTGCAAAATGCAGGGGCTTAATGAAATGTGTTATGGATGAAAGATGCTCACTGCAGGTTCCACTCTTCTTTTCCACTTGAATGCCAGGAGGACACCAGAAAGTTTTATCTTTCAGCACAGTCCCAGGTGTACAATGGTACCAATGACAGCATGGTCTCAGCAACATGGAGCTCAGCACAGATGTCCATGTGACCGTTAGTTAAAGCTTTCATTCAGTAAGGTATAGACAAAGCTAACCAGGATGAGACCTTTCCCCTTAATTAACCATTCTTACTCCAAAGAGGCACAAATGTCTTCAAACTACGAACTCCAAACTCAGAGGTTTGCTGTGATTATTATTTTGGTATTAACTTGCTGTGCAAACCCAGAACAAAAAAGATGGTTCCCACCTCAGAACTTAAAGAAAAAGAGAATTATATAACAATAAATAACAAATAAAATAGTATAGAAAAGGGAAAACAACAGAAAACTCGAAAGATTTTGTACATAAGATTGATCTGACTGAAAATAGATTGTCTCCTAGGCTGCCTTTTAGGTAGAGGAAATCTACTCAGGATATTCAGCGGAGTGCAGGATGCTACAGGTTCTAAACTAAGCATCTAAAATAGATTGAAAGAACTGTGCCGTGGGCAGATTGTTTTTTTTTTTTTCAATCCATTTGCCGTAGAAGGAGTACTCTATCTTAGAAACACCTGCAACAGTGGTGTCTAAACATATAGCAATCCCACCAAAAGAAGCATAAACAAATGGCTGGCCCAGAAAATGCAGAGAGTGAAAAAGTCATTTCCACCAGAAGTGAGCCTAAAAGTGTCTGCTACTCGACTTCTGATGTAGCTTGGTGATATTTGTGTCTAAGGTGAGCACAGTCTGTTCTAACTGTAGTATTAGTGCTAACACTTTAATCCAAAGCTGAGACCCTGACAATTTCTCCCAGGAAACAGTTTAATTTTTTTGATGACCTTTTAACATCGAGATTAGGTTTTTCTTTTCACTTTGGCATCAGAAATCTAGGTCAGTTGTTTAAGCTTCATTTGCATTAAATTTTTTTAACTTCAATGGGCAAGACAGGTTTGGAGAGTGAAATAAAAATGTCCCATTTGGGTGTGAGCACCTCAAACCATGCACTGTTCACCAATCTTTTTGATAACCTGTGGCACATGGTACCCTCACTTTGAGGACTGCCTTATTTCCACTTGCCTAGATTCACCTTCCCAACTGGTGATCATGATATTTTTCTGATTTTTCTTTCTTTAATAAGAAATCCATGTATGTCATTTTTCTTCCATTAAAACTTTGCAAATTATATCCATAAATCTAGAAGAAGTCTGATTCATCAGTGCTGTTCCACAGATCAGAGTAATTGCTTGGAGGTGGAAAGAAGTAGAAATATACTGACTCATCAAGACAAGGTTTTTAGTGAACTGTGAGCCAGGATTTTCCCCTCATTTATACCAATAAAGTACCTTTTACAGTGCCTTGCATGCAGCAGGACACAGAAATAATTATGAAATGGATCTGATGTCCCCATCCTTGGGAACACTCATAAAAGAAAAGTGCTTCAAAAATAGTAACCAAGGCTCCAGTAGTATATAACCTCTTCCTAAAAACTCCTCCATAATCTATTCCCATGACGTAGGCAGCAAGTGTAATAGCCATGTGCTTTACAATCCCCTAACACAGGAGGGGAAACCTGGCCTTTCCACTTAAAAATACTGGCAGTAAAATAGCTGCCAGACTTGCTACATGCCTTTAATCATAATAAATGGAGAAATTTAATTTCATGTTACTGGCTGGTCTGAATGCCTCCAAGGAGAGAGAGGCTGCTCCTGAAAGTGGTGCGATATTAAAGGCTGTAACACGATATAGGGTGAGCACATGTTTATTTTCTGTTGATTCTTAAGCTGGAGATGTTGTGCCAACACTGCCAGCTTCAGATCAGGTGCTTAAAAAAGTGGTTCACAAACCTGTGTGTTATAAAGTGATCTGATCTCAATTAAAAACAAAAAATTAAGCATTCAGAGACAATAATGAACAATATAAAGATACCCCATTTCTGGTCCATCCTACTTGCTTTGGGGCTGATAAGCTCTTGGTGGGACTGAGACAAGGGTGTTCTGCATGGATTTGAGCAATTTTGAACATCGAATGCAGCAAGAGGAAGGCAATAAAGTTTAGATTCTTCTGATTCTCCATGCAAGCTCTGTAGCTCACAAGTCCTCTGTATAATGCTTCCAATTAGGACTTTGGATGCCACAAAACTGTAATTTTTTGGTGTTTAAATCATGCTCTAAATTTTACTATATAGACAAATCACATAAATAAAATGTACAGTGGAATCATTTACTTTCTTATTATAGCTACAAACACACTAATAGGCAAATAAATGAATGCAATCAAACTGAATGTTCTCTTGGTTATTTTGTGGGAGGTAAAAATCATCTGCAAACAAAATCACGATATATTCTCTGAGTTTGAGCTACACGAATGTGTTGAAAGAATAAAAAAGGTAATGAAACCTGTCTAGTACAAAACTCATTTTGATTCGGAAATGGAAGAACAATGCATATGGGAGCTCTATACAAAATCTTTGAGGATACGTGTGTTAGAATTTCAGGGGGTTGAGTGACATAGGATCATTGATGAGGTGCTATGGGATATGGTTTAGTTGTTTAGTGGGTAGTAATGGTGACAGGAGGACAATTGGACTAGATGATTTTGTAGGTCCTTTCCAACCTAGTGTTTCTATGATTGTATGATTTGAGAAATGATTTCTGTTGCTGCCTCAGATTACCATCTTGAAAATGGACCATCTTCTACAAATGGTCTACTAATCAAAGAAACTTCAGAAATTCTTGCCTTACATTGCCATTTTTTTCTGAAAAGTCATAATGTATCATAACATCTTATGTGGTTTTTGTGGTGGTGTGCTATGCAATAACACAGTGTATTTAAGAAAAAATTAAGAACAACAGACAAAAAAAAAAAGCAAACAGAAAAATGGAAATAAAGGTGGTGGTAAGAAAAACAAACCAAGCCTGTATAGATTCCTTAGATAATAGCTGTGAATAACTGCTTTGTAAAGGGCGCTTAGGCATCACACCTCCTAACCATTTAAGCATCCACCACCATCAGTCCGGGTACAGGTTTTCCTACACAAGGTTTGGACAGAATTAGGTTCTTGGAAAGGCGTTCTAAAAAAGGCAATGCATCTATATTTCATCATTCACCTCAAATAAATTCTCTAGTAGAGTAGATCACTACAATGTTGAGATCTCTGCAGTTCTCTTTCTATCTCTCATTGCTGTCTTGAAGTTTGGCCTTTCGTTATAGGGCTTTGAGCTGTAACAGTGTTCGGAGTTTCTTGTGACTTTGGCAGGATGGAGAAGAGGTGTGGAGTGAATGAAACAAAATCTGATTCATTTCACGTAGTTGCAGTGTGGATCCCGTAACACTGAACGATCTCAACACCAGTATGTGGTCCAGGTTATTCTGTTGCTCTGGAGGCAAAAGATGGACCTGGAGGAAGGACCGTGGAGGATTTACTTTCCATGAGGAAGGACTCAAGACTCCTTTCCACCTCAAAGAACTGCATTCCTGGCTTCTCTCTGCTCCTTGGGCAGAGAAGCTAAGCTCATAGGAGATGGGAAGAACCAGAGTTTTAGTGTTTGCATTTATAAATGATTTATCATCTTTCACTTGGAAACCATATGAGATGTTATAAACATTAGTCTTTAACTTAAAAAGTACCTTACAGCTGTGCAAGGAAACAGGTTAGGGGAAAAAAAAAAAAGAGACTAGACGTGGATATCTTTCTTTTCTACCCTTAGTGTTTGCCCAGCTAATTAAAAAATCCTCTCTGAATCAGGATGCTCCAGAGGTACCACATTTCAGCCTGAGCCTTAAAAAGCCAGATATCAGCAGCAGGAACCAGCAGAAATACTTAGGGATGTTTACCACTGGCATCTTTAGACACTGTTGGAGTTAGCTGGCAACTCAGAAGTTGTCTCAGGAATATCAATAACTCACAAAAAGTGTGCTTGGGACCTTAAAAAAAATAGGAAAAAAAAAGTTAAGAGTCTAACACTTTTTCCAACTAGAGATTTGGTGTGAGACAAAAAAAAAATCTTTATGCACAATGGCTATTTTGTACCAATATCTGCAAGCACATATTTAGTTTGTACTAAAAGAGACCGCAAGGCAACTTGCTTCGTTCTGAGAAGAAATAAGTTATGTACTGCAGGGACAAATTAATCAAAAGGAATTAAGTTAAATTCATCAGCCAATCTGGACCTAAGAGAATTCACGGATGAAGGAAGTGTATTTATCTCACTGAGCTCAAAACCTCACATACACATGAGCTCTAAGCCCTAACAGATGACTCTCCTGCTAATATGATTCCTTGAAGCTTAAGATAACATGAAGTATCTTGGAGAACAATTCAACAGGTTCAGCTTAGAGACCTGGAGCTAAACTCTGTTCTCAGGGGTGTGAGTCACAGTAGGAAAGGAAGAGCACAGCAAAGTCATCACTGCCTCTAGAGCTCTTCATGGACTTTCAGTCCTGTATGGCCTCAGCCCTTGAAAATCACCAGCTGAACTGTGGAAGTATGCAGTGCCTTGTTGAAAGAAAACTAAATTTCAGGGTAGTTTTCTCTGGAAAAATTTGTTTGCACAATGTACGGTAGGAAGAGTCAGAAGATCCTTCTAATATGCTGCCCCAAGTGAAGAAAAGTCCTTGCATGGATCAAAAGTCTTTATTGCACAGGTGATAATCTGAAATGAATCCGTAGTAGCTAGTATAGATTTTGGAGCTTAATAGAGAAGAATGTCATGCAGAATCCCATTGCAGACTGCTGCAGGGCTGCCTATTCCACACGTGATAGCAGTCTACATTAATTTTTCACTGACTAGAACAGTGAAGCCACTAATGTTATTGCTTTGTGACTGCATTAAATGTGGTTCTGATTGATTAAAGCCAATAGATTTATATGGCTGGGAGCTGCAACAGGGACTCTGTGTGGAGCAAGGGCAACAAGATCTAATGCAATGGCTTTAACGTTGTCTTTTCGCCCAGTGCAAATATCATATATGTAATCACATCAAGAGGAATAAACTCAATCAAAGTAAATGCTGTCACATAACTAGCATTAAGCAAAATCATCTACAAATAAAACAATCACAGGCTGTCAAGTCTGATCCATGCATCTTTGGGGTTGAATAAATAAAGGCCTCAAATCTTGTCAGCGTTAAGCTAATTTTCATCCAAAATATAATGGATGGCTCTTCCAGGGAGACATATTGCTTGTGAATTTCCACCTCCTCCTCCTTCCTAGAAAACCTATGCCAATGCAAAGGGAAATCAAACCAGTTATGCTAAAAGAGTTTGGCTGATTTTATCTTCTTTTTATTTATTCTTTGCCATATTCTCCTTTCTCGTATCAGTATTTTGTTTCTTCATGGAGAATTACGAGGTCAAACCACTTTCCTGACAGGATCAAGTATCTGCTGCACTGAGAAATCAGCCTTAGCCAGGTGCTAAGGAGAGGCTCAGAAATGCCTCTCTGTGGCTGCAGTTTACACCCGTGTGAGATTTCCTCCTCATCTCTGATCATTACAAACAGCTGTAAACTCTGAAACCAGAGATATTTGTCATTAATGTCATTCTTCTCTCATTCTCGACACCATATAGCTGTTCAGTTGTTTCAGGGAATTTGTTAAGTTCTTTAACCTTGAAAAGTCACTTCCACCATAGCTACATCTTTGCTAGGACACTAAATATGCCAAGAACACTCCCAGGTGCTGAATCCAGTTGCCACAAAATCACCCACGTGTAACATTAAACTGTTTCAGTCACCAAGAAACATTATAGTCTATGAAATACCTATTGAAATAGTCCCTGTCTTGTGCTTGTACCTCAACTGTATCTCATGTATGTCATCCCTCTCAGAGAGGGATACATGGACCACAATTTAACAGCACAGTTATATTCCTGTGCCACCAAAGGCTTCAAGGTGCTGTTTAATATATCAGTGTGATGTAGACTGAGAGGTCAATAGTCTAACAATGGGTTGAATGAAAAAAGAATCCCTTTATTTTATTGTTTAGTTCTCTTATGTACCTGACTTTATGAGAAACAAAACAGTGTTAGACTATTTCTGACTCTCCTGTTATTTTACTTCTACTGGTCAATAATTATTATATTTCTATTTATGAAAACATCAGTCTTTTCCTAGAATTTTGGATTTGTTTTGTTGTTGCTGTTGTTGTTAGGTTCATGCCATATCCCTCTGATCTTTGAGCACTGTTTTTATCTTTCTTTGTATCATTTGGGTTCTGCAAATCCTTTTCAGGACAGAGTAACCAGTACTGTCAAATGCATACAGAAGAGATCAGCCTGTAGTTCATAGAATCATAGAATGGCTTGGGTTGGAAGGGTACTTAAAGATCATCCAGTTTCAACCCCACTGCCATTGGCAGGGTTGTCAAACACCAAATCAGGCTGCCCAGGGCCACATTCAACCTGGCCTTGAGAGTCTCCAGGTATAGGGCAACCTGTTCAACCTGCAAACTTGCTGAGGGTGCTCTCCATCCCACTATGTCATTGGTAAAAATATTCAAGAACATCGGTCCCAGAATGGACCCCAGGAAGGCTGAGGCATTAGTGGTGCTCCAAACACCATCTGGGAAGAATGTGGTAGAGGTGGGAACAAGCACTCAGATCAATCAAATCCAAATCTATTCTATTTTTTCTACATTACTAAAAATGCAAGTTAATTATTGCATGCCTGATTTCATTTGTATTTCATTTGTATACAATTCTGTGATTCTGTGATTCTGTGACTACGCATACAGGTGCAAAACTGATCTCGGATTTGGGATAACTCAAAGATCATTTTTTTCCTCTTTAATTTTTCTCCTGGCATCCTGGCCAAAATCACCAGGGGAATAAAAGTCAATGGCAAATCTCGACTATGCTAATTAGCCTCAGCTTCGTGAGATAAAGCCTCAGCAATGAAGGATACCAATGGCAAGCAGATGATTCACAAATGTTTGGGGAAGACTCCATCCAAAAGTCTTTTTTTTAAAAAAAAAAAAAAATTCTATTGTACTCACTGGATTTTATTCAGAAAAAGAGAAAAGGAAATTCTGAGAAGATGACACAGTTCACAGCACTTACAAAATGAAAAAGAAGATGAAAATTTCACGTAGTGAGAGCAAATGGAAATGTTTTCGTGTAAATCTATATGTATTTAGCTAGAAAATCAAGCCACATTCAAACTGTCAGATCCAGCATTCCTCAAAATTACAAGAGGGAAAATGTTGTTTTGTATTTATCACACAGAAAGCAGGCTAAGGCTTAAGGGACACAGTCTGCAGGCCATAGATTACTGGTTTCAAGCATATCAGGATGCTTTGGGGAGAGTACGATTAGTTCCAGTGTTGCTGCTTGACCTTGCAAATGGACACCAATGGACTCGGTGTTAGTCTTCTGTCTCCTTTTTGCAGGCCATGTACATTCTGATGCCAGGATGCCTTCCACAGATTAAGCAGAGAAGTCTGAAAACCTTCTTTTCCTTGCTTCGGAAAAAAATACTTTCATGAAGACTAAACTATAACCTATCAAACATAGCTCATTTATATGTGTCTGAATTTTAGCTGGATGGTTTTAAACTAAAAATGGATTAAGGTTGTTACATTGCTTTTTCTGTTCATTGTTTGGCTCCTACACTTAATGCTGTGCAAAAATAACTTTAGTTTTCAATTTTAATATGCCACGCACACTGCAGTATAAAAGGCATGGATGTGATTTATGATGTACTGACAATGCTCATATTACAATAAAAATATTGAGGCTCTATTATGAAACATTTCATTTTAAAAGTTCACAGTCCTAATAAACAAAATTAAGCATGGTGACCTATAGAATATGTCATCAAGCTAAAACTAGGAAAACTAGGAAATGAGATTTTGCATTACAGCTCCCCACACGTGAACTGTATTCTGCATAGGAAAGTGCTATAATGTGCCTCTCGTTCTATTGTTTCCTTCTTCATTAAAAAAAAATGAACACAACAGAGGAAGAAAGCTGGGACTTATAAGCAGTGCTTTCTTACTAAAGAAGAGAAACAACACCCACACACTGAAATCCTTAGGATATAAGACAGATATCAATGCATTCTTCTCAACGCCTTGAACAACTCCAAAATGTGAGCAATCAATACAGCGTCCATTTAAGTTGCTGGTTTAAATCCACTTTTCTTCCAAGGGGAATGAACTTTATTGTTTTTCCTACTTTTTGACTGTTTTTGAGTCAAGGTCAAACTGACCTCAAGCATGTGAAAGTGGTAAAGTTCTGGGACAGTACATTGATAAAAGCAGTAGATTTTTACGGAATAGTGTAAACTACTTTTAGGATTGAGCTTGATCGACTTACAGAAGGGATGTGGTTGTGTGTAATAAAAGACCGGAATCATTATCTGTAAACTTCTCTACCATTTCCTTCTCTCTGACCTCACTCCACAGAGAAATATGTTTATTCTTCCTGTAGAATGAATATTGAATGAAGGAGTGGTTGGATGGACCCCAGCAGCACTTCATCAAGTCTAGGCCATCAATACTCTCATAGTCATCAACCTGATCCTTCTACATTTCCACTTCTCTCCTAAAACACATCTGGAGACACTGTATATTTGATAGCACATCCCGATCTCTGGAAGTTGAACATCTGTGTATTTCAGGCTGTATAGAATTCTAAGCCCATTATTCACACGGAACAGAGCCCCTTATCTTCTTCTTTGGAAAAGCATCACACTTTCGTGCACAGCTCCCACATTTCTCACCCATTCTACATTCTGGGGTGTTCTGTGACAGTTTTGCACCATTATGATGACTCCACATATTCCACTGAGATGTGAGCAAAAGAGCATAAGAACGATCTATTTTGAACATACATATCCATAATCTAATTTTTCAGAACAAAATGCAACACAGGGCAAAACACCGTGAATGGCGTAACTCTGAGTTGTGTCTGGTACATTCACTACTTTATCTAGCCAGATATAATTTACCCAGCTAAATAAAAATATCTTCTTGGTCATTCTTTGTTTAACTATCAACGTAAACATCACAGGAGACGTTTCCATACCATGCTGTAAACTTTGCTGTGCTTTTTCTAAAAATGATTGATGTTAGGCTAGTGTAGCACTTTCTAGTGAGTGGAAGATTGGCTGAAATGATAAACAGTGGCTGTCACTTTCTGCCTACTTTAAGGACAAATTTTAATATACGAAAAAAAAATTCATGGCATCATATTAGTGACCAAAACTTAATTTTATGCCAGGATTTGATATGGACTTGAATATTTACCCCACACTCCATATCTCATACCGTTATTTGAAAGATGAGAATAAAGACATCTTTTTTTATTTGGTTTGGTTTTGCTTGCATAAATTTTTAATTCATTCTAAGATTTGTGCCCTTGTGGAATGAAAAAGAAAAATCATTCTGAATTTGATCCAAAGCTGAGTTTGAGGATGGATGAGCTGAAACTGTAAAAATGTCGTGAGTTAATCCCAGCAGATATTTCAGGCTATTGCTTCCCCATGTCATTTTAAAAGGCAACTTTGCAAGGCTCTCAATAAATAATGAAATTAGCAGCAACAGGCATTCACATGGCATTTGGAAAGAGTTTCATTCTAATTACCTACCAACCCATTGGACATGGAAACAGAATTTTACACAGTTGGGAAGCCGGCTTTCTAATGGAATAAGGGGTTTCATGTTGCATGTCACTAAGCTGGATCTTCTGTTTGAGAGATTTTCATTTGCAATAAATTTATTGAATCTCTAGCGTATATAGAAAAGCCTTTGCAGACAGCATTTTCTAAAGAGTTTAGCAAAACTAATGTTGAAAATGATACAGTTCCTGAAGAAATTAGTGAAGTTCTTCTGTTTGATTTGTTGTCTTTGAGGTAGCCAGTCACGTATATTCAGTAAAATTTATAATTTGAAAAAAAAAAATGAAAAGAGTTTTCTATAAATGTTGAGGAAAGCGAAGACGCTCGCTGGTGTATTTTAAGCTAGTTGCTCTCTCAAGGAGATGAGCAACATGTGAGCCTATGAGCAGCCATGTGCAATGATTACCAGGAGAAAAAGGTGCAAGGCATACAAAGGTCAGGAGACAGATCTTGTTCAAAGAAAGTAAGATGATGAAAAGGTGAGAAAAGACCAATGTGAAATTCAAGAATTAGAATACAGACAAGTTTAGGACAGGACATATGTACTGATGAGTAGCAGGAGCTGAATGTTAGAACTAAACAAGATGAAACTAGGAGAGAAACAAAATTTTCTGTTGTCATTTGATAACTGCTCAGCCAGCCTCCTACACCTGGCACACATGGTCAGGCTCACTGACTGCTCCTTCCTTAGCTCATCAGGCACTTGAAGCCTGGCATCCCTCGACAGAACTACTGCTGCCAGATTACTGGTTATGGAAACCGCTAATCCAGATGAATGGAGGTCAGCAATGCGAAACTTGGATGGAGAATCCAGCTGCATTGCTTGGTTTCCAGGAACCATCTTCACCACAGTGTTAGCTAGAGCTCTGACTTGCCTGGAAGCCATCTCTTGTCAAGGCATGAGTCTGTGTTTTAAACACAAAATGGCACGCCTTAGAGGGGAATTTGAGTAATGGAATAATCTGGGTTGGAAGGGACCTCTGGAGGTAATTTGGGGCAATCCCTTGAGTTATGGGTTAAGCGCTATATGAAATGAATGGAGTGGCAGCTCTGACCTCCCAGCCCTCTGAGCATGTACTGGTTTTATAGCACAATTACTCACACAAGTTAAATCAGAAGATGTCAGTATGAGTATAACAAATTTAGATTAATGCTTCAGTGAACACAAGGACATATCTCTGAAGTATACTTGCGCCTCTGTGTTCTCCTTTTTTGTAACTTCTGCATTTTTCCGCTGTGCCTTTTCCATCCTGACTTTACTGTGTCTGCCTTTATTACCTTTACTACAGCTGCATTCAGTCATTTAGATAAATACTGTGACAGCAAAGAGACCTATAATTTGGCATATCAACCAATGTATGTACTATCGTAATATTCATTCACATGCTAAATGCCATTATGTTCAGCAATAAACGCTTGGGAAAAGGAGAAGGAAGAGAGATATTTATGGTTGTGGGATTTATCTTTTCGAGAAACCATTGCACGTGCTGGGGCCCTGCTCTCCAGGAAGCGGCTGGACATCTGCCTGCTGATAGGAAGTAACAAACATCTTCCTCTTTTTGCTTTCTTTGGGCACAGAGCTTTTGCTTTCCCCATGAAGCTGTCACTATCCTGATCCATGAGTCTTCTCACCTTCTTTCTATCCTTCTTCCCATCCTACAGGAGAGTGAGTGAGAGGCTGGGTGGGTCTTTGGCTGTTGGCCTGAGTCAACCCACCACAGACCTCTGCAGTTTGTGAACAGTTAAAATTTGATGGCTGTAAATATTTGTCCTGCAAATTATGTTTAGAGGAGGCTTTACACTGACAGTGTGACTCCTAGTACATTTCCCTTAAATCTAACTAATTCCAACCGAGCAGTTTGCTCAAGTGATTAACACAATTAAGAATTATGAGTTATTTACAGAGCAGTACATCTGCATCCTTTTAGTCCTTATCATTATTAATTGAGTCCACCTGGGACACGCACAAATCAAAGTCTCTGAGTACATACATACGAACAGACACACATAGAAACAAAATCGCTACACAAAAATCCTCCTTAATTCATCTTAAATGTGATCCTACAGAACAGTGTTCTCTGTGGCACATCAGCTTCGTTTAATCTTGTCAAACAAAATGAGAGGTTCTTCTCTGGTGTTTTTCATCAAAAAAATCTCATTTAGACTCTCAAAAAAGAGTCTAAATGTTTTTCTGCTGTTTCTCTTCTAAGGCAACCAAATTTATCCTAGTTTTTTAGAATTGCAATTTAAAAAAAAAATGAAGTTCAGATCATCATCTTAGATCTATCAGGAATACAAGATATATAACAGCTGGCCAGTAACAACGCTGTGAAACAAAAGCAGAGCGAGTCTTGTGTGACAGGATGGGGACAAGGGGACTTGACATGAAATGTACCCTGGAGTATAAGAAAAATAAACAAGACTGTACTTAATCTCCACCTCCTCTTTCTTTGTTTCTGGTTGCATTTCTCAATTTTTTCCAGGTTTTGAAAGGGGAAAGAAATAAGGGAAGGAAGGCAGTCAACACTGCTAAACAGTGCCTGGTGAGTATACAAATTTGGTCTTTCTTAAAGAATCAGCATGTAAAATTTTCTGTACTTTATTACACAGAAGCCTGCAAAAAGATCTTTATCACAGTAATATATACTGGAAAGTGAATCAACTAATGCTTACAGTTCCTTTCATATTAGGGAGCATAGCAACTAAAGTTTAATTGTTTATTGCTTTAAAAATTTTTGTATCTGTTTTCCTGGAGGAAGATGGAGGTGGTTTTTTTCTCATTAGTTGGTTGGTTGGTTAATTGGTTGTTTGGGGTTGGTTTTGGTTTTTTGTTTGGTTTTTGCTTGTTTGTGTTGGGGTTGTTTGGGTTTTTCTTGTTTGGTTTTTGTTTTTGCATTGTTTTGTTTTTGTTTTTGTTTGTTGAGACTGAATTTTCAGGCCTCTTATTAAGGAAGAAACATCACTTCACTCCAACTACTAATGGCCCTGGAAATGTTTGGGGCCTATGTATTCAGAGCAGAGACTGAGCTCAGAATGATTGTTTCCTTACTGCTATGTTTAAAATCTGTATGAGTACCTTCTCTTACAATTTTCTCTAACTGCAGATTACAGTATTTTAAAAACATCTTCATATTCTTCCTCCTGAGCATTGTCTGCATCCCAGATACGAAAGTTTCTTCAACTCCATTACCGCAATTTATGTCTGTACCTGATAGTTAAAGCAGACGTAAACCTGAGTGAGGGTTTTCTCATCTCTGTAAAGACTATGGCATTCAGAGCTTCCTGACTCACACTGTTTCTGCTGTCTGTGAAACACTACGTTGATGCAATTTAGGATCATTGCAGTTGGAGAGTGAGAGTCTTTCAAAAAACATGACGCACTGTGTGACGCCAAAGAAATTGTTTCCTCTTTGACAGCCTTCACGTTGCTACCTATAAAATAGTAATAAGGGCACTCCTCTTAGCAGTAATAATCCAACTGAGTCTTTGAGCCTTCTGAAAACGTATCTGTGAAGCAGGGAGGAAAACAGAAATACTGAGTGGAACCTGCAGCAGAGGTAATATGTTCCCGTTTAAACTGGACACTCTCGTGAACACATACTGCAGGCTACATAGCAGAAAATGACACAGTTAGGAAATGAAAACTCATTCCAGGAACATCTTTCAGCAGTTCAGGGAGTTGGTGTTGAAAAGGATAGAAGGTCCTCATATTCTCTGGGTCTTTATTAATGCTCCTTTAAAAGTGAATAGTCCATCTATTTGTTTGCCTAAAAATCTGTAAAAAATGAGTTTCTGACTGCAATGATTGTGCTGCCATATAAAAAAAAAGACATAAAATGGCAGGAAATGATGTAAAGTGACATAGAATGACATAAAATGTCATAAAATAATACAAAATAAAATAATAAACAAACAAATAATATTCTGGCCAACACTGAAGCATAAATTAGCTTAGGCTATCAGAGATTCAAGTAAAAACTCACTGTGTTCCTTCCATCCTCTTCCGAGGACCAAGCAATAGCCCACCCAATTTACAGTTCAATGTTGCTTTTTATCACTGAATTTCAGTTGGACTTAGTACATCTGCAGAAGCAAAGACATTTATATAGAGATAACAAAGCCTTATATATATATATAAAAAGACATATATACATCTATGTACACGCATAGTCATATGTATACACACAGACACGGACTCTAAAGGTAGTGAGGTAGAGTACAGCAAATCTTTAGTGTGTAAACTGTCCATAAACTCTCTCACTTCCTCCCAGATGCTCCCATGTTGATGGAGAAAAATTGGATGAAAATGTCAGTGAGATAAACAGTTGGTTCTGTGTGCTTTCATCTAGAAAAACGAAAGGCCATTTCATTGACAGATTTTTGAAAATGTGGAGTTTTGGGGAAATATATTTCAGTATACAAACTTCCTTTCTCACACACTCACTTGTGTAGAGATCCTTATCCAACAGTGCTGTCTGTCCACATTCTCTCCAAGCTGCATCTGCGCATTTTGAGCACATCTATAGACGAAAATGATGAATTGTGCAAGAAGCTTGGAGTACATAACTTTGGATAAATCAGTTTTTTGGCTATGTCTCATGGGGTTTTAGATGTAAGGTGTTCTTCTTTGCTTTTTAACTCTTCTGCTTTTTTGGCTTCCCACTTACAAACCTTAAAGTATGCCTTGTTCTGTTCCTACAGCACTGCCCTGTATTTTGTCATCCTTTAGTATGCAGAGGAGGGAGGTTCCAGCTAAAGAGGTGAGCAGCTGAACTTGATGTTAACTGAATCAATAAGGAGGAGAAGACATTGAGCTTTACCAAAAGAAGGGTCAATTACTTTAGGTTAGCAGCTTGAGTTTGAGCTTGACCCATGACCTCAACGATAATTAATGTCACAGTTGGACTACGAGTCCAACTCGTAGGAGTCAAATGTGCTGTTTTTAATGATTAATATCACAGCTGACCTGAGCTCAAAAGGTTCACGTGTTGCCTGAAGGGACATTTAAATGCTCCGTGTTTGCAGCTGGAGGTTTTATATATGGCGGATTGCAAAATCACAGCATTGAGAAGACTTTTAATGTACTCCTAAGACGGACAAAAATATTTGAATCTATGCTTCTGTTTCTCATGTGAAATATGCAGTAAAACATGAAGTACAGCCTCCGTGTTTCAGAGGGAAGCTAATAGGCAATGCAATGAGAAGCTGCTCGCTGTTGTATAAAAAACAGGTTATGTACTCAGTAAAAGAAGTTCCAGAAGAGGAGGTGCCAGAAGAGATGACGGTACAAAATATTTCCTTCATTACATCCCATTTTTCATAACTGTTATTGGCATAAAGAGACACTGAGTCCTTCTACGTTTTCCAAATTACACTCCAACACTGGCATCCAAACAGGTGTCAATGCTGACATCCAAAAAACCCCTCTATCGGTAGTCATGTAAACCCAGAGATACACACATCCACAACACCATCCCTTTCCATCCTTTCAGATTTTATAGACACCTGCAGTGTTGCTCATGCCTTGAGCTGGACTGGTTTGATTAAACTAAGAGACACACTCTTGTGCTTACATATCACTGGAGTCCTAACGCTAGCTGGAGCAGCAGATTGAGCCCAATCTGCTAGGCTAGTTCAGAGCCAAGCTATCACATGTGGACCCCGACTGGTACCCTATAACAAGTAGAGGTAATTACTTTCCTTCTGACCACAGCAGGGGTGTTAGACCTGCTTTTGATGTAATAGCCTGCTGTTCATAGCACAGTCTGAGACATTTTAAGCCTGTATTCCCCAACAAGAGATTGCTCTAACAATCAAAGCACAGACGAGGAAGAAGAGGGAGAAAATGTATGGCTGACAATGCTAACTTTTCACAATATTGATGCCAAAAATGTGGGGACAGAGGAGAGCAGTCCAAACACCAATAGGCCAATAGCAATTTATATGCCTGCATTACAAAATATCAGGATTCAAATGCAAAGGCTTTAATCTACAGACCACCATATCTTGTTATTAGAATTTTCTTTTAATTTCTCTGCACAGAATTCTATACACAAATTATCTCTGATTACGTGCAGAAAAAATGGTTCACCTCTGCCTTCCAAGAGCACTTTGGAAGGAAAGTGTCTTCATATTCAGGTCATGTGCTTTCTCTAACCACACCCTATTACCTGCATGTCCCTATTGCTACACCTCTGTGCCCCACAACAAAACCTGCTGGACAGCGATCTACCACCACGGATGCTGTCTACCATCCTCTCCTGGAGCACCTCCTGTCAGATGGGAGCCAGGTGATGCATTGCCAGGTTTCTCTCATGAGGCAGGAGTTCCTGATGATCCTGCATCTCCTTGGGAAATGGTTGGTAAATAGGGTAGCCACAGTAACACCCTGTGTGCTGACTGGTCTGGGAAACACTGCATCCAATAACTTACAATGAACAGGACACCCAGGCCTTTGTTGTTTTGATAATCTAACACCTCTCTCTTTATTTCTTCTGGAAGCACAGCCATAACCTCAGAGTCCAGAAACTGAGAGAGCAACTTTAACAGTCTCCCCACAAGAAGAGATGTATTGCATGCTACACAATCTGAGGATGGAGACAAGTGCAGTGGAGGCTGAAGCATCTGGAGATATCGATACACGTCCTGCTGAGGGTGTAGGCATGTCTGTTTTCACTGACCTCCTTCCTTTCAGGGATATTAGTCCCAGTACTGCTTGAAAGCAACAGTGATTGAACTGTTGCTCTTGGGGAAAAGCTCCCTTCTGGCCTTGCAGAGGTTGTGGGGATTTACAGAACGTGTTTTACTTTGTGTTTGCCATAGGCTAAAAGGCAATCAAGAGTGACTCACGAAGTGGTGGAAATGTAATCACCTGTGAAAGATCTCAGAGTACCCTCTAAAATTCACTACTTTTTCTCTTAAAACGTCAAGAGAAAATGAGAGGACAATAAACTTTGCAATAATAATGAAACTTTATCATCTATCATGTCTGTGAAACTTACATTATCTTAAATATCCTAAAGTCACTTAGACTAGTCATCACATAAATGAATGCCGTTAGCATTAAGAGAAGTGAATTTCTGCATGCAGATCATTGTAAAAAAAATTGGATGTATTATGAGGGAAAAAAAGGAAAATATTCATTTATATGATGAATTGTCCAGAGATAATGTACTTATTGTCCTAGTAGTGCTCAGAGGTGTGTACACAGAGGTACAGAAAATATTTTCTCTGTTCAGAAAATGGAAATGAGCAGACATCTCAACTTGCTTGTCATTGCTGAGTAGCAAAATGATGTTGCTTTTATTTAGAAACTAAAGTTGAGCAACTTTTTGTCTACTTGCACAAGGAGAAAAAAATCTTCATAAAAATCTAGCAGCCAAGACAGGGACAAGAAGTTCTGAAAATAAGCAAGTGACAATAGCATGTTCTCAATTTCTCTGTAAACACTATATGATGATTGAGGCATTTATGTGTCAAAAAAATGAAACAATTCAGTTAGCTCATCTTGTTACCTGAGTTTGCTCACCAGACTTGCTTTGTTCTCTTGCTACAACCTTGTGACTTAACAGGGTCATGATGCAGAAGCCTAAGAATGGTCCCTCAAACTATATTTCCTGACATTACTCACTCGGTAAGAGCAACAGGATGAGGAAAATGTGATAGAACATAGAGAATAATGTACATGAAGGAAAACTTTTCTAATTTTCCTTTGTGATACTGATTGCTTATGCCCCATTATAATTTAATTCTTTAAAAAATCAAACCTTTGTATGTCTTTTTTGTCCTGTGTCAAACAGAGATTATTTTGTTTTTCTGGTAAGAAAAAAATGCATTGTAACTAATATTTCTAATTGTCATTGAGATCTTCCAATAAGAATATGAAATAAATTCAAAAAATCCCTTGACTGGTAAGTCAAATCTGTGTTAAATTGAAAATTAACACTTGCATCTTAATTGCACAGAGGCTGGCAAGGACAAGTAAGAAAGATTCGCCTAGGGAAGAAAGCAGATGCCTCTGTCCATGGTGCTGCTCCCTACTTAAAGGACACCAGACTCCGCTTGGGACCTCCAGCTTCTGCTCTGCCAATATACAGGAAAAAAAAAATCAGCATATTACTGTTGATTTTTATAAATGTAAGGGCAACCACAGGTGACTAATAATCACTTTTTTTGTTGTTTGTTTTGTTTTGTTTTGTTTTGTTTTGGCAAGCACTCATCTCTGAGATGCTTTTATACATTAACGTCCTGGGTATCCTGTATAATAGATGTGAGTGTGAAAGTCACTGTAATCACACCAGGCAGTAAGTTTTCTGGCAGTCATGAAGGTTCAATTTACAGTCAGCGGAAATCTAGTTGATAGGGTCCAGGACAGAATTAATTCAGTGCTAAAGAAGATACCTGAATAGATCAGATACATACTGAGTTCAAAATAACTTTCTTTTCATAGTCTATAAAACAAGTTATCTTTCATCAGTCCAACTGTTTACACTGAATTTATCTATATTCACGTCACATGAAGATGATTCCATTCCATTCAAAATCAGTCCACACTAAAGTAATCCAAATCTCAGAGACCTCTATCCCTTTAGATGCGATTTATCTTCTTCAGCACTGAAACTGCAAGACAGATATCTATTCAGAACTGCACTATTTCAGGCTCCTTGTGAGGGGCATATCCACAGAATAATCCTAAAATAGTTGTGCAATATAGATGAGGTGAATCACTGCCAATCTTACTCAAAGGATAAAGTCAATTAGCTGAGCAATAAGGGAGAAAGTTACTGCTTTTGTTAGCATAGCCGTTGCTCACTTCTATGTCTCTTCTGTAGATGACAATATGACTTCGCCATCAAACCATGTGCCTGTGCCAGCTACTCACCTGCCAGGCTTGGTCTTGCTTGTATTTTCATTTGCTTAACTTCTTTTATCTCTACAAGAACATCTCTTATTGCTCTCTAGTGACCCTGAAGTAATTTTCCAGACATCGTGTTGTCAAATGCAAATCCCCAAGTCATATCACAAACAGGACTACATTTTTTTCTCCTTCTCTGAATCTCAACAAAACAGACATTCACCTCTCTTGTCACTTTATTGTCACAGTAATACATACCCGACCATGATGAATTCTTGCAAACTCTCTTTAAAAGTATACACATTAATTAAGGGTCTGCTGCATATTCCTCCAGTAAGCCTCTAGGCTGTTAATAAACAGGAGAAATCTTATTTCAATAACCTCTCGTCTAATTAACATTCTTCTCAGATTTTCCCTTGGTATCTTAAACATCTCATGCCACACTGGGACTTAATTGAACAGTGTCATCCTACAGCAACAGCATAGCCCAATACAATTATATTAGAATTTGGATAACTAATAATGTTCAATTTCCATTAAGAATTAACAATGCATGTAAAGCTGATGTCTAAAATTACTCTTCCCTTCTCTTCTCTTCCCTTTGGCTTCAGCTGTATTTATGGTCCATTTGCTTGATCTGATAATCTTAGACACTTCTGTTTTGCTGCCACGTAATCTCTTGTCTGAGTACATGCATTGGTTCTACCAGAGGAAAACATTAGGACCAAATGAACACAAAATAAACAGAACGAAACAAAACTGCTTGCTATTTGCTTGTCTAACAGATACTATTTGTCTTCATGTTACGTTCTGAAGTATCTGAATTCTAAAACTTAGCTTTTTGAAGATTGATTTGGAAACCCAGCTCTTTATGAACTTTTTGGTTAGTGGGATCCCCTTATTGTGCAGTGACATGACAGCTCTTTTTACAATAAAGTCTGAACACTTTATTCATTTTTTCACATACAGACTCTACTTCTCTTACAAAATTTACTTTGCTATTTAAGAAATGCAATGCTGCACATATTCAGAACTAGTATTAAATACAAAGTCTGTGTGTATGCTGTCTATTTCATGGATCTCATACTATAGCTTAACACACAGATGCTCCCAAGTTTCTGAAAATTCTGTACTAAATCCAGTTCTGCATCATGCACCGAATGGCCGTTCTGCAAAATGTGGCCATGTCAATATTCGATGGGATCTCATTCAGTTCTCTTATTCCAGATGAATATCTTTGAGGTTTTACAAATAATGATAAATTCTCATGTATGCATACATCCTCAAAAGCGAAATGGAGGGAATTTAGCTTCCAAAGGGCTGATCACCTATATAAAGGATAAGGAGGGTATATGACAGATCTCATAAAGAATTAAGCCTACAACTTGGAAATCCTTTGATTAGGACTTAGTGAGAGCTGTTTGTTTTCTTTTGTGCAAGGTGTTTTCAATTGTAGCTAAAAAAATGGTGTGCTGGCTGAGTGATGGAACTATAATAATTAGAGAGTCACCGCTGTATTTCTTGATTTAATAACAAGCCCCACTCCTCACAGGCAAAAAGGAAAGAACAAGAGAAGAAATAAGGAATGCTGAAATAAAAAGAACAGCGAGGGGGCAAAACTCTTTCTTCCATGTGGTTTTTGTCCGCACCAAATGACTTCGATCAAACCATAATATAGAACTCTGTTTCATTTAGCATTTGTTAATTTAACTTAAGTCTTAAAAACGAAAATTGCAACAATTAAATCAGTGGTTTCTCCAATATTTGTTATATGATGATAAACATTTTCAAACACTTCTGCTAGTTTATCTTCACACTTGCTACTGTTTCAGCCATGACAGTAAAATATGGTCAAAAAGGTCAAGACAGAACAATACTTGTGGTTGGCAAGGGGTTGCTTCCAATTATTGGATACACATAGTTTTGTTTTGAGATGACTGATACTAAAGATTATTTTTTCCCCTTGACTTGATCTCTTTAAAAAGAGCTCTCATATTTCACTGAAAGTCATTGAAGGCTCCTCAGAAATGAATTTGCAAGGCTTACATGTCACAAAATATTGCCATTTATCTCTTAAGAAAATAACAGTTATGAGGTTATTTTAGGACCTTCCATTAAATTTGAGGGCACAAATGGAAATACACCAGTGAAATGACTTCAACTGGCTTTGTAGAGAGAATATTTTCAGTAGGTGTTCTGGTAAAAATATTTGGCTTCATTACTTCACGTATTTATAAACATTTGTGTTACAGTTTTTTGTGATCTCTCACATTTCACTCCTAAACGACCTGTCTTCAGCTGGAATAACACTTCATCCTGTTTCAAGACTATTTTTATGCAACTATTTTTGCACTAGATTTATTTACTGAACTAGTGGTTTAAGATGGGTCAAAGAGGTTTTCTTGCATCTCAAAATGCTTTTCAGACCTTGTCAAATCCTGTTCCATTCCTCTAGTTCATTCCCTTTTTTCTTCCTGTTCATCTTCTGCTCTCTTCTCATAAAATCTGTGAATTTTCCAACTGCAAATTACTCTGAAAATTTTTAAATGGAGCTGTATTGATTTCTATCCTGTGGGGGTTCCATTTACTTAGTTGTAGATTTGCCATACTTTCCAAAAATGATTCCACATTATTTGGAGTTTTCTCAACTTGGGATTAATTCAGGCTTATATTAATGGGTAGCTTTCCATGCAGTTTTTTGCATACAGAAAACTTTCAAAATCAATACTCAATCTACAGCCATTTACCCAATATGGGATTTCCTGGTGAAATCCAAAAGCTCTAAAACAAATCTGCTAGTAATTTTCAATCAAGATAACATGAATTGTTATCTCACTAGGATATTACCATTTTGGCTGGATGTGGAGGTTCATCAAACAGAAATCACGAAATGCACTTATGTCGACAGCTGAACTTGGAATATTCATGTTTTCAGCATGCAAGTGGGAGTACATCTCAACAGATCATAGAGGATTTTGTGCACTTCGACTTTTCTCTGCTGTCTTGATGAACTTTTGTCCTTCTCTTCCAAATCATTTAATTCTTCAGAGAATAATTTCCTCTTCATTTTCAGTAGGATTTTCTCATCTTGCTTCTGACATTGTGAAGGGAAACAGTTGATCCCAGCATGAACTGATGATTGAGCACATGGTGGAGGGGTGTGGCTGGCCTGGGGAATCGCTTGCACCTGTGACCAGAAGGGGTGGACCTGGGTGGAGTTGCCCCAGGCTTAGATAAAGGCCAGCCAGGCAGAGAAGGGAGTAGTTTGAGGAGCTTGAGAGAGGGAGAGAAGATTGGTGAGAAGCCTGAAAGTAAGAAGATTAGAAAGGAGCCAGAGAAAGAAGAGCAAATGGTGTCGTCGTAAGAGCCTTAGGACCTTTTCCGTTGCACGTTGTCTCAAGCGTATCTTTCACATTCAACTTTTTTTGGCTTGCATAATCTGGGGAACTGATATAAGCGCTCCCTGAAATCATGGTGTTTGTGAAAGCAAACCTTGCGGTTTCTGGATGTCATAAATGCTTATCCGTTCTGCTCCACTTTATCAGCCAATGGATTCTGCTTTGACATCTCACGTTTTTGACAATGGTGACAACACTAACTTCTTCAAGCATCTGTATGCGAATTGCACTCAATTCCTTTGTTTGTTTTCTTTTTTCCTAGCTCTGCATGCCAATCATACAGGTTATCTTAAATATGCTGGTGAAACTGCACTCAAATGCTGCATCTCTGGATTTAGAACAGCCTTAATACTATTGTTCGTCTACTGTATGCAAACACATCATAGTAATTAATTTGAAACAAATCTGGAACAGAGATTGTTTGAAGCTTCTACTCATATAAAGAAAAATGTCATCAAATACAATCACATGGCCAGAAAAACCTTGAAAATCTTTTCGTCTTCCTTAGTATGCTATTTAGAGAGATTTTTGACTTTCAGAGCGACATAGCTTGGGCACTGTGGAAATCCAGTGACTCTCAAAATAGGACTGACATTTTAATCTTGGCCAGACGGATCATGTCAAATCTTTTGTGAATTTAAGATCAGAATAATCTCTTTTAAACTCATTTCCAGTTTAAAATTTCAGATTGATAAGATTGATTTTTCCCCTTTTTTTCCATCACTTCACAATATGTCCTGTACTGTAGAAAGCTATCATAAAGAATGTGATGGAACTGAAGGTTGGTCCCACCTCACTCCATTAACTGTCTCAGCCATGTAATGACTAAGGTGCTACACTTTTCCAATAGTAGAGGCACGAGTTTTACCCTTACCTTCAGTAATTATATTTGAAAAAAGTCTGAGACAAGAGATCCTGGCTGCACCACAAGTTTTTTTTTTTTTTGTTTTGGTTTGGGTTTTTTTGCCAAGTTTTTCTATGTTCACGTGTTGTACAAATATATTTCCAGTGATTTACAGGCTTCCTGACAAAGTAGAGGTTGGGAGTGAGTACATCCAAAGTTTTTGGATGTATTTGCATGTGTCTACAACCGAATGAAGTGCCTCAACTTCCATTCCAGTCAGTGATAGTCAAAGAATTGCCAGATGGCCAGGGCCTTTCTGCAGCAGCATCTGAAGGTAAATGGGATACCACATAGCTTATTCAACCACATCACACCTCATTGTCTATAAGGTGGGGAGAAGAGTGACATTTCATTTCCATTTAGACAACTCTTCAGTAATATCTAAGTCTGGGTGTCTTCATTCTCTTTCCTCCACCCTACAAAGTCACTACTCCAAATGCTCAGGATTGTGTATGGAGCCGTACTCTGCTGCTAGTCACACTGACTGAAACTTTTGGAAATTAAGTAGGAATGTCCCGTGCTGAAAACACGAGTTGAAATCCTCTTAGTGATGTATCTACTTCCGTTTTCCACTGATTAAGAACGAAGGATAGTGAACAAGCAACACTTAGTTGTGGACAATATCAGTGTAATACAATTCACCATCACAAAAGGAATCCAATAGATACTTCTCGCTTTAGCTAATCCATCCTCTTACTTAAACTACAGTGGGGAGTGCTTCTGACTTCCTTAAACTCTCAAGGAGATTTTTCCTTTTCTCTGAAGCTGGCAGATAGGTGGAGCTGCTCAAAACTCTGCTCATTTTGTTCCTCAGTCCTTGTTCATTCTATCTCGGACTCAAGAGCTCAGGCATTAATGGTAGAGGGACAATGAGGAAGTATGAATTCCTTGTTAACATCTTCATGATAAATCTGTCAGATTAAACAATGTATTTATGAATTGCATTGTAATCTCAAATCTGATAGCGTTGTTAGGAGAATGAAACTCCATAACTAACACTTTTGATATTAGATGAAACTGAACCTAAGATCATTAACATGAGTATTTTACCTCTCTGTCTTCTTTTTGTCTTAGTCTTGCAATGTGTCCATTCTTCCCTTCTATTCCTGATTCCCAAATGAGACTGAATTCATTTGAATTGTGAACGTCTTTCACTTTATTGTCAGGGGCCGAACAGCTCGTCCATCCTAAACTAAGTCTTTTTCTCTCCTGGATGTGTGCTAAAGTCTTTATCACTGCTGCCTTTCGATAAGATTAATGAATAAGGGAGTTGAAATCATCACTTCTGGGAAGGACTCAAAGCCCACTCCAAAGAGGAAGGTTTTCCATTACCATAGGCTGAGATTCAGATCATATTCCCTATGATGCTTTGAAGCCTTTCCTCTGAGTGTAAAACCCTGATGCCCATCAGATCACTAAGTTATCCCTTTCATAAAAATAAATGGACCTGTAATGAAAAGTATTGCGGCCAGAGATGGGGCTGGGAACAATCAGCATTCCTCCATTGAAAACCTCCATTGAATTCCACGATGATTTAAGGATATTAACTGACCATTAAATCAGCAATGCATTAAATCAGTGTTACACAGGAGAAAAGTAATTTCCCTTATAACATTAATATTGAATAGGTCTATACAGCACAGTGTGTATGATGTTCATTTCAGTAATGCATCCTCAATTCTATTTCACAATAGGATTGTTTTTTCCCAGCGCAGTCATTCAGTAGCCTCTATGTTAAACAAAGACACTGCTTGCATTCCAGCCTCTTGCCAGCAAGCCCATGATTTGTGTTTGGCTTGGTGTTTATTGTCGAGGTTTTGTTTATGTGATTTAGTGATATAAACAGTGCTGATTGCGTGGACAGAAATGTAATAACCACGTTGTAGAAATCTGCATGTATTTTTACCAAGCACCAGGATTTGTGGTGGGTTTTTGTTTTGTTTTGCTTTGCTTTTGTTTGGTTTTGCAAATAGGATAAAAGTGTTTAGTTTATGAAACATAAGATACTGAGTTTCCAGAATTTGATACTAAGCTCAGAAGTCCCAGCTTTAAAATCTGAGCATTTACTCCTAGATTTCATAGTTCCACCCCTTCTGTCTGTGCTAGTGCTCTAGCTGCTCCTGTAGATGTATCTGAACTAACTAGAAACCAGAGCTCTAGTTAGCTCATCTGAATCTTCTCCCACCCCAGAAACTGGGTTAAAATTCCAGCAACATGCCCATGTTCAGTGTCTGTCCTCTGCAACAAAACCACTGTCAATTTCTCTACACAGCTGCTCCTGCTGAGATTGTCCCTCTTGCTAAATCTGAGCCATCGGCAGACAACAGTCTCGTGTAACAGCTGTGATGGAAATTGGCTAAGGAAGGAAGATTTCCACTGAATTTTGTGTTTACTCCTTTTAATTAGTCATTGCAAGTTTTGAAATCCCAATAAAAAGAAAGTTTTCTGCTTAGCTCCATGTTCTTCCAGAATGTACAAGATGAATTAAGCTTATCAAAGAAACAAAAGATCTAAGGGCAGTTTAAAGGACTTTGTCACAATATGTCATCTTTTTAATGAAAACATATTTTGAAACCCCAACTTTCTTCAACCAACAGCAGATTCCACATAAGAAAATGAACTGTTATTGATTCCATTGGCTCTGCTGTACTGGCACTATAACCGAATTATATTTATGAAGGTGTGTGGGCAAGATGTATACCTTTTTTATTCTGAAGGTCTGCTTATTTTGCTACTGGTTTAAACAGGAAATTTTCCTTCCAAAACACTCACCATCCTTCCTTCACCCACCTCTCACCCAGTACTTCTCTCTGCACTTTGGAATGACAATTCTATCAAAAGAGTTACAGGGGAGAAGCACCCACCCACACCTCCTAATACCAAACACAGAGCTGCAGAAGCTGTGACTTCTATTATAGAAGCCCTTAGTGAGTTGATCTCTTTGTTCTGTATCTGCACAGCATGCAGAGCAGAGGGTCCTGGTATAAGTTTGGGGGTACCTAAGACTTGTTCACACGCGTACATTCATAGCATTATCCGTGGTGGAGACAGGTTTGAACTTCCACACTATTTAACTGGTGCTGTTGGATGTAAAGATGATCTCTAACCCAGAAAATGAGGTACTGTGGCTCCATGCCTCTGTCACAGGTGAAGGATTGTTTGCCTCCACCTCTCACACAGCCGTTTAAACAAGATTGGTGCAAGTCACAGGGACTTTGGCTCAACCTGAGTTCTCAGGTAGGCTCAGACAACAGCTTGAAGACAAAAAGGTCTTCTTATATGATGGCAGATTCTGATAGAGCTGTTATAACTGAAGAATGAGGTCTTGGGGTGGCCGAACTTGTATGGAAATACACAGGTTGTTCCAAAAGTACTGCCTCCTATTTATTTCCATGGAAACTACAACAGATACAAAGAGCATGATAACTCTATTTGATAGAGCAAATTCTTTCAACATAGTCACCACCACCTCACTGTGCTCACATCTGCTGTTTGGTCTCCAAAAACATTCAGCAAGCGTTGATGAATGTCAATGGGTGCCACTTTTTCTGCATGGAAGAATTCACTCCATCTGCACTTCCATGTCATGTGCCATTTTGCCAGACTGCCCTCTGCTGCCATCTGTCACATGGCAACAAAATGAAACGGTACTGGGGAGAAAGTTCCACTTCTACTGCCATACCACCACCATCCATCTCTGACGTCATGGGCCAACATGATAAAATAAGGATGCATTACTTATGGAGAAGCCCTTCTATCACTTCAGTGGTAAATAGCAATCAAAAAAAAAGCAAAGGAAACATTAGGAATAGCAGCAAAAAAGTGAAGGAAAAAAAATAGACAGTATTGCTATGTCGCTAAGAGTAGCATGCTTACATCTTGAAAACTTTGTGTTGTTCCAGTAATCACTGAAGGGCTGATCTATCACTGAGGGATGGCATCTGAATGAGAACCAACCGAATAGGTTGGTACCTAGCCCAGAAATGGGACGACTTCAGGCAGAATGATGGACACTTGCAAGTGATGAAAGCGATGGCAGAGAAGATAAACAGATGTTGCTTGCTTTTCTTGGGTAGTGGTTACTTGGCATCAAATCAAACTAGAATTAGCAAGCGGCAAGTTCAAAAACAAGAAAAAAAACAACACTGTGAAAGTCGCTGAAGCATGTTTCAGCAAATGTTGCAAGAGTTCAAAAAGCAATTGGATCTATTCAGAAAAGGAAAACCCAGGAAACGCACAAACACTCCAACTCAACTCAGGAGTTTCTCCAAGTCTCTACTCTATTTTCAACTCTTGTACTGTGGGATGTTTGGAGAGTGTGTATCCATCCCTGAGTGACTGCTTTGGACATATTGAAGACAGGATACTGAGAGCTGGATATGAGGATGGCCCCATAAGGATATTTTTCCTGTTTGTATCTTTTCAATGTACCTATTTTTAATGTTTGATTGCTGCACAGAGCAGAACTAATGTGGGAAGTGAGTACATGAAGATGCTTGATAGGTTTAATAAAAAAGATTGAAGTGTGGGGGAAAACAGATTATTAATATTCCTTGAATGAGGTTGTGCTATCTGACTATGCCTAGTTTGTGAGAATGGCAGCTAAGAGCTATGTTGCTCCAAATGAATAACGACAGGGAAAAAACAATACCTGAAAACCCCCAGAGCTGGTTTGCAATTACACTCTCCCTCAGATTGGAAACCACAGTAAAAAATGAATAAATCAAAAGTTTTGTACTCACAGGAAACAGAGTGTAACACACACCGTGAGATGCAAAGTTTTTGGAAGGAGGGTTATACTACCTAGGGAAAAAAATATTTCCCTGGACTGAAAGATATCTGCCTTTCAAGCCACAGAAGTGCTTATTAGAGTGAAGTCTGATGGAGACAGGGTGAGCCGGTGGGTGGACCACAGGGCTGGAAGCCAGCAGAGTCCTGTCTTCCCCCTCAGGTTACTGAGGTTTTTCCTGTCAATTCTCATTGCTAAAATCTCTGTTGATTGCAGCTGTATGAGTAACTGAGTTTCCAGTTTATTGCAATGCCAAAATAAAAATAACAATAAGACAGAAATGGTATGAGCCAAAGATTTTACTTTCCTAGTGAAAGAAAATGGGGGAAAAAACGTGCCAACCAAGCCATTAATCTAAAGTGATCCTTTTATTTTAGCTTTAATGGAGAATGTTTTCTTAGTGACATCATATTAAAAATTTGGAATAAAACAGTTATTTTGAGAATAGATTACACAAAAAATCTCAACATTGTATTTATTTACTTTTCACATGGTTAACTTGCCATGAACTCCCTACTTCAATTGACAGGTTTGTTGCTGTTGTTGTGAAAGAGGGTTTGTGCAAAAAGAGTTTTTTCAGCTTCGTTGCAAACAATTTATTTCAGAAGTGCAAGTTCCATAACGAGTTTGTACAACACCTAGCATAATTTTGTGCTTGCAACCTCTGCTAATTTTAAAATAATAATAACCAACATTCCATGGGTATATATGAATTTTACCTAAACTTTCTAATTACATTCAGATTATACACAGAAGTGAGATGCTAAATGGGATTCTGGTACAACAGCTGTGGAGATAAAAATAACCTAAACCTCCCCATCTTTTCATATTTTTCTGCTTGCCCCAACAGCTGGTGCCAGATTCAGAAAGTGCAGAAAATGCAAGGAAACAAAGGTGGGTTGGACTAAACACCAGCCAAGTATTTTGACCTCCACCATGGGCTGGATTTTAATACAGGGTGAAGCTGGTGAAACTGTTGAAACTGTACAGCTGAAAGAAGCTAGCTTGAATAGGCTGAGATTTCACGGCTTGCTTTCCAAAAGCATTTATTTTTATCAGATTTGAGCCCAATCCAAAAACCTACTTTTTGCACTCTAGACATTAAAAAGCTGGGAAAAATATTCAGCCTTTTAACCTCATCCTGATGATCTCTATATAGAGGATAACCATTGACCAATGTTTTCTCTCTATTTACCAAGTTTTCTGCCCTTAGTGTACTAAGGCATTTTTCCCATTTTCCTGGATTTGTGTTTATATGTTTCATCCAGTTCATGTATTTTTGGGGATTGCAAACTTTCTTAAACAAGCACAATTTGGTGGAAAAAGCAGCTGCACAATAACAAGAGCTTTCATACAGCTTACATTCCATTTTTCCCTCTCATGTCCATCAGGGCTTGTGTCCTCCTCAGATTTCTTTGCAACAATTGCAGACTTTTCATAGCTGGGCATGATAATCCAAAAATATCTCTCTCATTATTAGGAAGCATATGTATGTTGCATGCTAACAACCACAGTTATGCTTGTTGGGCTAAGTATACCACTTCAGTGTGAGCTGGAGAAACTACATATCTTCATCCATGGTGTCTATGTGACATTTCAGAGTTTCAGTAGCTGCTTGGTAGATGATTTCTTTCACTCAGCTGGTTTCAGGAGGAAAATAAAGTCCCTCTGACTCTAAATTTGATGTCATCCTTCTACTGAACTCCGTGAAAGTCTACTGTAGATTATGGCCTGTGTTAGACTAAACTATATGTAAACTGGTTGTGTCTGAAGTCAGTACTTTTCAGCACATGTAAAGCTGAAGTAATTAAAAATATTTATAGCTTGAAATGTCACTCCAGCTAAGAAGTTGCAGTTCTCATAATAAGAAAGGACTAAGAGCATAAACAAGAGACTTCTTGTTTCATGCAGTCAGCATCCTGTAATGTTCCTATTAGACTGTAAGTGGAACTCCTTTGACTTCCTAAAAAACGTGAATCTCATCCCATAAGACAAGCTTGTTGAGGCCACTTCAGCATCTAATTTCAACAGAAATGATCTTTCTGACAGCCTTTTAGAAATACTAGCCTACACGTGCATCTTTAGATTGCGTAACTCAGTTGACTCCTAAAAGAAGTCCAATCCCAAGGTACATCAGTTCCCCCAAAGATGCAGGAGTCTCTTGGCTGCGACAAATCTCACCCAAGGTTATATATCCTCAACAACAACACTTTCTGCTGGAGGTATGCTGCTTTCCTTCACAGTTCATGGAGGAAAAATAGGCATTTTGAGATATTGTCCATATGACCAGCTACCCAGACAGCTACTTTGGAAAGAAACAGATCATGCACTGAACTTCTCTTGACTAGAAAGGGAGATGATGATGATTATCTGAAGGGCAAGTGTCAGATTAATGTCATTTTTCATGGCCCAGTAGTTATTATTTCCAATACATGTCTCCAAAGACTCTTCACCATTCAAGACGTTCTGGATTTGGTTTTCTTCTCTGGATATGCTCAACTTGGGTTGGTCTCAGGATTTTAGCTTTACAGCAACTCGAACAACAGTTCTCTTCTGCCATCCAAATTCCCTAACTCAGCAGCTCCCAAGCTTTTCTCACCTCATCTTCCATAATTGTAATATTACTTACTTTTACACTTCCAGGCTAGCTACTCTACTAAGAACCACGGTTTTAGCAAATTTGGATAAGGATTATGGTAATCCTGCCCATCTGCTAAGTATCTTCAGCTGAGCCCTGAACTTCCTCCTGCAGGGCAGTCCTTCCTGTGACTAGCTCCCTTACTAAAACTCACTAATATTGTGTCCCTGTAATTACATTGTCCAGGTTATTTGAGTGAGGGGTACATTTCCATTCAAGGTCAAAACAAAACAGAGCTAATAAAAAGCAGACAGCTCTCTGATAAAGCTTCTTGATATCCTAGTTGGTTTTTTTTGTTGGCTTTTTTGTTGTTTTTTTTTGTTGGTTTTTGATGATGTTCATTTTTTTGATATTTGATGATGTTGGTTTTGTCGATTTTGGGTTGTTTGTTGGTGGTGATGGGATTTTTGTTGTTGTTAGGGGTTTTTTTGGTGTTTATTTTTGTTTGGTTGTTTTTTTATATTTTTTTTTTTTGCTGTATACATTTCTCCAAATTGTTATTGAGGGAATTGCTTTTCCATCGAACCAGTTGAGAATGTGAATTTCTTGTTCAGTAGTGACCTCACCTGCCCTATGGACTTCCCTATTTTGACTCATTTTTTTATTACCCTTCTTTCCAGTGGGGAACTGGCACAATCTTCAAACAGCACCTGCGTCCGCATCTTGCAACAAACCAGCCCACAACACTGATATTAACATGCACCTGCAAAACATCTTGCTCAGGTCATCATCGTCATTAACTCTTACCTGGATCTTTCCTCTGGAGAGCACAAAATGCTTTGCACGTGTGAGAATACTATCAGCACTGCTCTGCAGAAAATGGAACCCTGAGCTGCCAGGCTTTAACCAAGCAGTCACCAGCCAGATTGCCTGCTCCGTCACACCGCTGGGGATTGTCTTCACAACAAAGCAGGTGGAAATCAGTGTATGAGCTCCTCTAAGTCCCATCAGGATGAAGCTCAGGAGCTCAGCATAAATCTTTCCCAACACCTGAGCATCCTGAGCATGTGCACAGATGATGTGCTGCTGTGCAGGTTGCAACTGCCACCAAAGGGACAGAGAGACCTGACTCTGGAGTGGTCAATGGAGGTAGAAGGACTGCTACTTGCCCTTTCACAGCATCCCAGGAAGCCACATGGACCCAACAAGGCCACACCTATCCTGCAACTACCTGTTCATCATACACACAACATTGTAAATACAACATTGAACTGTCTGCCTTCCAAAATGTAAAACGTGGTGGGTACTGCTGCAAACCTTGCAGGCCATTCAGAGGGACACAGCTCAAGATTCAACGTGGCCCCAGCTTGTGAGCAGACCAGTGAAAATTGTTTAGACTCTTGTCTCCCGTTCACTTTGTATCTGAGGCTGACATCAAGAGAAATCCTTCACGCCAGATAAGGTGTGACGTTACTGGAGTGTGACTCATCTGGCATATTTCAGGATTAATTGAACCACAGCCTAAGGGGTCCCTAGGGAAAACAAGTCAGACGTTGGTGTCTAGAGCTATGTGGAATGAATCTCATTTTTAGGCTGGCTGTTTCTGCATTTTATCTTCTCTGTGGCACTGCTATTGTTTCATCAGCCCTTCATTCTCACTATCATGAGTGTAAAAATGCCTGTTTAACTCCTGATAGCGTGCCTGTTACGCAGAGTCGGCTCCCAATTGCACCTGGTGGTTTTAGGGCTTCAGTTCCTGGCAGTTTCGTGCTCAAAACTTTTTAAATCACATTTGAACATTTTTCCCCAAAACAACAAAAACCTTAGTCCTGACGAGAGTGTAGTTAAAGCTTTTGAGGGAGATCACAGGCAGATAACCATGCATAGAGCAGGGAAGAGATAGAGAGTTTCATCACTGTGAGAGCAGCTGTGGGCATGGAAACAATGAACCAGCTTCCTACAACCACTGTCCAGGAAATGAGCAGAAAAAAGACTTTTAAATACATGTACCATTTTTTTTCCATAAACCTTTTAGCAGTTTACTTTAGTTCAGTCCAAAGTTTCTCTTTGGAACTGTTGGCATTGGCTGCTAATTAAAAGCATCCAACTGGACGCATTTAATTTACCTTTTTTGTCATGTTGCAGTGCTAAAAGAGATCTAAGACAGACATCAGAGAGGATTACTCATGTACCCAGAAGCAAATCCATTCCTTAAAAAGGAATAAATATCTCTTTGTGACTACCTATTAGAAAATCCCTAGGAGGTTATTCAAGGGATCACATGAGACCAGAACACTATCACAAATAGTCAGAAAATGTTTTTTTTTAACCAAGCAAGAGTATATGAGGAACAACCCAAAGCAAGCAGCAGTACTTTTAAGGAAGAGACTAAAGGAATCCTTTGTATTGTAACCTCCTTCCTTCGGATTTAACTCATCAATACTTCTACTGTAGAGCTTCTCCACAGTCACTAAATTCACCTGTGTTAAATCGGCCTCCCTGAATGATGAAGCAAGTACCGAATTCCCAAGGAATCAGATATCAGTGCTCAAAATTGATTTTGTGCACTCTTGTTTCTTCTCTTGACATTTGACTGGTGAATCCATGAATGTGAACAAGACCCTAATGAGGTTGTAAGCATCATTTTGAAAACATATTGACTCCCCAGGCAGAAACAGGCAGTCTTAATGAATCTTCATGTTTCAATTGTATTTACTTTAGCTTAGCAAATCAATAGTGCATGCTGTGACAGCTGACGGATTGCTGCCTATACACCCAAGCTAAATGAAAAATGTCAAGACAAGTGCTGTGGATGCAGAATCATGCACAACGAGCCTAGAATGGACCTCAAGAAGTGATTTAATCTATTCTGTCTCCATGTTTGCCAAGCCCATGTCTGAGAAATGCTCCTTTAGCCTGTGCGTAGAACACCTTTCCACACTCTAAGGATACTGGAACTCTATGGTCTCCTATAACTCTGTATAGTCATACAAACATTGCAAATTAATTGGGAATATAACCACAGTGTCTCTCCCTTTTTTTTTTTGCCTTTGTAGGTAGGTGTGGAATAAATCCATGGAACATTACAGTCTGGGAACTATCTATTTGTTATCTGCCCTGCTGAATGAGGCACAGATGTCACACTGTTTCGCTCAACATGCTTGCATGGGATGTACAAATGGCCCCTGACCATTCTCATAGCCCTTTACTCAGTCTCTTAGTTTCTTCAAATCCCTCCTGTGCTAGTCAGTGTGTGGGAGAACAAAACTGCCTACAGGGCTTTGGGAGTGACCTCACCAATGCTGAGCAGGGGAGGGAGAAGAGCTTCACTTGATTTGCAGACCACATTGATCCTAATGAATGCTGATATGGGCTTTGCCTTAATCCAAGTTGGAGCACACCATTGGTTTATGTTCAGTCTGGTCTGTACCATAACAAACATGCCCTGTACAGTGGGGCAGCTGCTCAGCAATAGACAAGAACATCCCAACATCAGAGATAACTGAAGCAGACATAGGAGTCCTTGGGACTGGGTATTACCTCTCATTCCAAACTGAAAAAGGCAGCTGGGACCACTGATTAGGGCTGGATATATGAGTTCAAACTACTTGGACTACCTTAGACAAATCCTCAAAGGCTCTAAGTAGACCATCTGTTACTTGTACTCAACATCTTAATTACAAATCCCATGGCCTTTTTATTCTAGAGAGCAAAACAAATGACTCAAAGTACAGGGTTGCTATTTCCATTTGCCTAAGTAGTCAATGAGAAGACATGATATCTGAATCAATCTACATCCGGACATGTGAATAGCTATCTCCTACTCTAAAAGTGTGTCATGATGAAACATTCATTCACCACATGATATGCCCAGGTAGTATGACAGAGAAAAACACGTTTCACAGATAGATCTGTCTCCACTGCTGACTAGTATTAGATATTTCAGATGAAGCTGCATGTAAAAGTACAAATCCTGCTACCTTTGTGTTGGTTTGCACCCTGTTGTTGCTCTTTGTACTCTGTCACATGATGTATTTTCTCTATTTAACTCTGCTGCAGATATATACTATTACCCACCAACTTTCAGTGGACTGTGGTCATCCATAAATGCCATCTACAGATGCATGCTCTCCTCTTAAACTTGCATTTGGCTGAAAGTTTTTCCTGGGGCAATTATTTACTCATGTTATTTGTAGTCTCTGTAGTTAAACAAGTTTCCTCTTGCTAACTTTAAATTAGTCACCATTCACTTTTATCAATCTCCTTGTTTTAGCATCACTGTGACTGATTTTTTCTCAGCACACATTTTCTCAATACTCATTTTGCATTCTTCTATCACATCCCTTCACAGTCATCTCCCCACACCCTGCCTTCCCTCTGCCTCTTGAGGAAATCTTTCCCTGTCAACAATCATTGGTATCGCCCACCTCCGAAGATCTTTCACTGCCTGCTAAATCTTTTGGGAGATGAGGTGGCCAGAAACAGGGAACGGGGATGGATTCAGCGTACAAGAAGACAAGTAATTTCCTTTGAGTTATTTACACGAGGTCAATGTCAGTCCAGCCAATTCTATCTTTGGAGTTCAGTTACCAATAACAAGGGTGAGAAATTAGAGTGGTTAATTCTACATCTCTTGACACTTTCAGGCACAAACTGCCTACTTTGCTACAAGCTATGCTTCAGTCAAAGACTGAACCCACTGCATGAAGTCCACAGTCCAGTAATGTACACATCTTAGACTCAGAAGTCATTGTAGAGAAGAATGAATCTCTCTATGCAGGAAATAATCCTTTGCCACTGACTGCAAAAGGAGCAGAGGGAAAATAGCTCATTATAGAGCAAGTAGTCTGTCTCTAACTTCACTGTTTAAATAATGGTGAGGTGAATCCCATCCCACATATTGTGTAAGAGATCAGCATAGATGAGGTAATGATCCCATCTGGCCTATACAAGAAAATCACTGAAATATTTGCTGATTCAAGGGACTACTTTCCCACACAGTCAGCCAGCATAACCAATTTCTACACAATAAAACTGAAGCTAAGATTTTAAAAAGCATATGCTGAGTCAAATTTGCATTCTATGCTTCAGAGATAAAACAAGCAAGAAATGAGTATTAGGAAGAAACTACCTATGTGGATGAACTATCCCAGAGCTGGTTGCTTCATGGTTCCTTCTACCTGCAATCAAACCAGACCTGTTGTATTTTACCCCAAAATCGTAAGAGTCACTTTTTAAATTTCCCATCTTAAACCCACTTCATAAGTCTCTTCCAACCGGAACTATTCTATTCTATTCTATTCTATTCTATTCTATTCTATTCTATTCTATTCTATTCTATTCTATTCTATTCTATTCTAAGCTCTGCTATCTGCTTACCTTGTTCCAGAATGCGATGTGTTTGCAGTGAAAAAATGCTTCTCTGCTCCCACTTTAACATCCCATGCATCAGACACTGACATCAGCAGATCAGCCAACTGTCCTTTACATTTGAGGTCCCAATGGAAGAAAGAGACCATGGTGACTTGCTACATTGCAAGAAATCTGACATCAAAAACTCATTCTCCTACTGTTACAGGGTTTATCATTACTATATGATCTGAGACCATGTCCATCATGTGGCCACGTGGAAGTCCACACTCATGAACAGCTGACTCCATGACACAGACTAGTGTATAACTTGCATCGGTTTTCCAGTAACATAAAAGGTCTGCCACATGCTTGTCACTATCAAAGGCAGCCTATATGATCAGGCAGACTGTGAATTGACAGCTGCAATTGAAATGGAGTCTTCTTCTCAAAGCAAATTTCCATGTTGAATATTTTAAAGTTCTGCATCAAAAGAGAACGTTGAATACAAAGACTACTAAACAAGCCTGAAATGAATCTGGGGACACAGTCTTACATTTCTCCTCCCAGATGAGCAAGTAATTAAACATTCTTTTTGCATTTGAGTGATTTCAGAGACTTTCAAGCCTTTGGGCTATGTTCTGAAATGGAAGATTGATTTTATAGAGGTTTTGCTGAAAAACTGGCTATTCCATTTCTGTACCATGTCTGAGTGATATTCATCCCTCTTACGATTCCAAGGACTTCACTGGAGATTGATGTGAATTAAATATGACTGGTGGTGCCTCATAAATCTCCAGATACCCATACGATAAATGGTTCTTCCTAGTTAGGACCTGATGCTTTGGATGTATCTACAACGAAAGCATGACATGTCACAGCATGACAGATTACCTGGAAAGAGTAATTGCTACTGACATACTATTACAGTGCTGACTTTGCCTCCTTAGAAGGCCTCCTCTGCTCATCACTATGAAACAACTGTTTTGAAATGGCAACAGATCACACCTCAAATCTGAACAGAGATGTCCAAAACATTGGTAGACAAGCTAGCAGTGGAATAAGAAGTAAATTACTGACATCATTGTAGCGATGTGTCCAAGTCAATAAGCAAATTCATTTATTTAATTATTATCAGGTGCATCATGCATCATGTTTCCTTTATGTTTTCATTTCACTACAAAGACCTGATCTATTTAACTGCTTCCCAGAGAAGAAGCTTTGGAGAATATGCACTGCACTTTCTAGGAACTGCCCACCTTGTGTGCATTTCTTAGTCAAAGGAAATCATGTTGTACTGTGCTTGGATCGAAACATAATAATCCTCCATGAGCTGGTTCATTGTGGAAAAATGCATCAATCTCTGCGGGTGCAGTCTGTCTGGCCACATTTGCAGGTTGGTTTCTGCTTTGGGTTCATTCCTCACCATGCTGGTGTTGGGTTTCCCTGCTACCTCTGCTGTAATCAATCTTTTTGTCCCTTGATCTAGTTTATCATTTTGGCATATTCATTAATATTTGCCTGGGGGTATAAATAGCATGCTGATTAGACCCAGTATTTGAATGTTTGGTCTGTCTGCATGACATCTTGGCCACCTCTTGAACTCCAAATAATGCTTTCCTTAAACTACCTTCTGTGCAAACAGAAAGGGCTGGCAACTTGACTGCAGCACTGCAATCCATCTGGGTGGGATTGCCCAGCCAGCAAAGGAGAACAGAGCCCTGGCACGCCCTGCATACCACGTGGATCAGCCCAGTAGACAGCAATTGAGCCCTGAGCAGACACACCTTGTGACAATGTTGTGAAGCAAACCTGGAAGTCACACAGGAATAGTCAAATTATTTTGTCACACAGAGCTCACTGCAGTGCATGCAAAGTTCATATGCCTAAAAGTTATCACAATATGTCCATGGTATATCTATGCAAATATTATCACTGTTATGAGATATATGGGACAGAGGACCATAACTACATAATATGTCAAGGTTTTATGGCTTCTCCTCTATAAACAGTCTTTAGATTGCTTCCACAAGGTGAATGGGTTCACCTCTGGATAGGTAAGAAAAGGAACTTTTTAAAATCCTTCTAGTGAAAGTTATGGATTTTTTAGCCAGCTGCCCTTACGTTTTCTTCTCTTCAATGAACAGAAAAATGAGAAAGTCTCAATAGGCTTTGGAAATGAATGGATTATTGAGAGATACTAACACAGCCACAGATGTTAAGATAATTTATCATGTTTAATTAGGTACCAAAATCAAAGTATCAGGCTTATAGAAGTAAGCTAAGCAGAAAACATTGCCAACAAGGAAGACAGTAAAACAGTAAAGACAACTTCAAAAATTATCAATGTTCAAAAATATTTACACAAGCAATGCACATAGCATTTCCTATAGCTGTAAGAGACTGAAAAGTACGGTTATCTCCCCAGCTTGTTGCATTTCATCCTTTCACAGAATCACAGAATTGCAGGGGTTGGAAGGGACCTTTAGAGATCATTGAGTCCACCCCCCCTGCCAAAGCAGGTTCCCTAGTGCAGGTTGCACAGGTAGGCGTCCAGGTGGGTCTTGAATATCTCCAGGGAAGGAGACTCCACAGCCTCCCTGGGCAGCCTGTTCCAGTGCTCTGCCACCCGCACCATGGAGAAGTTCTTCTGCAAATTTGTGTGGAAGTTCCTATGCTCCAGTTTGTGGCCATTTCCCCTTGTCCTATCACCACAGACCACTGAAAAGTCTGGCCACATCCCTTTGCCTCCTGCACTTAAGATATTTATAAACACTAATCAGATCCCCTCTCAGTCTTCTCCAGNGCTCTCTGGTGTGTCATCCACTCCTCTCATCTTTGTGTTGCCAGCAAACTTGCTGAGGGTGGACACTATCCCTTTGTCCAGGTCATTGATGAAGGTGTTGAACAAGACCAGACCCAACACCGACCCCTGGGGAATAGGGTTTCACAGCACATTAAATTTCCCTCTTTCAGTAAAAATTACTAAATCACTGCCCTTCCTTGTGTGTATCTTTCACAAGCTGGGAGTTTCGGTTTTTTTTTTGGTTTGGTTTGGTATTTTTGTGTAAGCTGTAAAGCCTCAATTTACAGGAGGGACCTATAGGGGGCGTAAAAGCTGAGATCTGAGAAAACCTTGCATCTTTTCTCAAGTTGTCAGGATCTCAAGCTGATAGCCATCCTATAAACGAGCCCACAGGTGATTTGTTCCCTTTTATCCCAACTCAAAGCAGAGGTATTTCCAAGCACAAAATTTCAGCTCAAGTTGCTATTGTTTCTTATTTCATTTCATTTCATTCTTATTTCTTATTGTTTCTTGTTTCATTGCACTTAGTGCAGCGACCTTATGGATCAAATAAAGAAGCTGTAAATCTAACCAAGATGAACAGGCTAAAAAAAGGAGAAATTTCAACTTGTCAGAACAGCTGAAGAGAAGAACTGTATTTCATAGAAACATAGAATCATTATGGTTGGAAAGAAACACTACCACCATCTAGTCCAACCATAAATTCCCATTCATTCAATTGTTTTTACACCCAAAGTGGCCGGCTATCTGCCCAAGTACTCCTAGATGAGATCCTTTCCAGGGAGAAAGGCCTAGGCTGTGGTCAAGATGAGTGGGTGCCACAAGTGCTTTCTGTTGGCCTAGTCACAGCTGGGCACAACAAAAACCTGAAACTCAGTGAAATCTGTCAGCTTACTTTAGACATCCATGGTATAGATGTCGACACTTCAACTAGTCACCTCTGAGCTGCATTAGTGTCAAAGGACAGAGAGAAGTGTTCTTCAAATGGGTTTCACCTGAGTGAATTCTGATGTCTACATTGGGATGAACTATATTATTCCCTGGACTCAAGAGATCAAGCTCCCAATAACTGTTAAAAGCCTTGGGAGACAGATGGACACCTGCAACACGGTGCTTCATAGATGAGAACACACAAACACAGTTAGAAAGAACATTTGTTCCAACACTGCACCTTGCCTGGACTTAGCTGCCTTCCCAGCAAAGCAGAGATGCCTTGCAGATCCTATAGATCCTGTTTAACACTCACATGGCTATGACGGGGCACCTTAAATGACATTGCCTATGCTTAAGCAGAAAAATTCCACTCAGAAAGCCCAAAAAAGAGGCTGCATAAAGGCCTGATGCTGTTTTTAATTTATGACACAGTGGTTCCTGTGAAGTGAAAAGGTTATCTAAAGATGCAAATGGTGGTGCACTGTGATAAAACTTCACTATTTACAGTCTGGCTCTTGACAGGGAGTGTACTTTCTTCTGTGGCCATAATTGAAGAAAAATATGCAAATAGTGACATTTAATACAGAGCCCTTTTGCTGCCCAGGAACAGACAAAGCCTTGTACTGCATGACAAGCACAGGTGGTGTGGAGCACGCACAACACTGAGTTCTGCTATCCTGACCATCCCAGAGGGTCTCCACTTGGGAGAGACTTCCAGGAAAGGAAGGTGATGCCACTAAGACTTCCTTGCAGTGAAATTCATCCTGCTGGGGATGGCCTCAGCAAAACAGCCCTGTGGCATTGATGAGGACAGTCCCTGTGGGGAGGAAAAAGGTGTCAGAGGAGGTGTAAATGCCATTGCATCTCCTCGAGGTGAAACAGGTTTCACCCCACTTACACTGAAGAGTTAAAAACCATTTGCTTTGTAGAGTGTTTTGCAGCCTGTGGTTTCCCAGTTCTGCAGTGAGAAGATGGGCCACAGTTACTATTGCACCTAACTCCTTAAATGATTTTGGCTCTTGTTATACTGAAATAAGGTCTTATTTATCTAAACTGGGATATTTTCAGCCCATCTCAGGACAGTCTGAGGAAGTCCCCAAAAAGCAAACTGTTTGGCTCTGAGCACTTACTTAAACCCCATCAGCTTCAATAGGATTCAAGTGAATGCGATCTAGAACAGGACTATGGTTTTTTCCCTAACTGTGGATAATATCTTAAAATGAAGCCTTAACTGACTACAACCTCTAATTAAGAGATTCTCTGTTCACATTATATTGTTTAAAATTGTGATTTCCTCACTTCTAAGCAAATTGGAAGATTGAATTTCACCTTGGAGTTGCTTATGGGCTCATGTTGTATAGTTATCCTACATGACTATTGAGAGAGTCTTGTTTTGACCTGGGTATGGATAAAATGGGTAATTGAGAACATCTTTATCTCTGCAAATTGTATGTACATATCTTATGTTCTGCCCCGTGGTTTCCACACATGCTGCCGAAAAACTTTAATGGAAAGTGTGGAGATTCAATGCAGTAAGTTTCCAGAGCTGCACGCATCATCAATCAGATACGCCTGGAACACACACATAAACAAATGAAAATTGGTAAGCTGCAGTTAAACAAGATGAGGATGACTCACTGCAGAGTGAGTACAACCCACTCACCTCCCCAAACAGTACGAGATACGGCACAGCTGCCTTTGAATTCACCCTCAGAGAACTAGTGGCATTAAAGAGGAAAAGATATTGTAAGTTTTCTAGCCCAGCTGCTGCTGTCAATGGGTTGTTTTATGTGCAAAACATATCCATCACCCCTCAGTTTCTCCTGGGAATCTCACCTGGTACGAATGTCTGAGGATGGCAGGATCTCAGTGGGATCAGCAGAAGCACTCAGTTAAAAAGCTCTGCCCTCTGTGTTACCTGTGGCCAAAACCTTGTGTGCCTGAGAACAAAGTTTCCCACAAGCTTATCCACAAATGCTTGACTCTATCCTCAGTGTTTGCATTAGAATATTTGTTCCTTTGCCAACCACATACAGCCCAGTTTTCAGGCTATCTGCAGCCTGAGGTGAATCAGTACACAGATGCCACTCCCACCCTGCATGAAATTGTGCAGCTTGAGTGATTGCTCTTTGCTATTGCTAGTCAGAGCTCTTGTTTGCTGACCAAAATGTGCCTGGCACAGCACACAGTACGAAAAACAGCTCTGCTCCAATGGGTTTGCAGTCCAAGAAGTGGACAAAAAAAAGAAGACTGTGAAAAACATGGGAAACTGAGCACAAATAGATAAGATAGTGTTTAGGGAGAAGACTGAAGTTATAAATGCCAAGGGTCATATTTCTTGTTGAAACAAATAAATAAAACCTCGCTGAACCCTGGTGAAACTCACTGAGGCTATGCCAAGGAAGACTTAGCTCTCTGATATATGGGGAGCCAGTCCAGGGCATGGCAACATAGCATCTCCAAGGCAAAATACCATACCAAGCTACTGAACCCTTGAGAAATGCTTAGCTCCTCTCTGTGAAATCCTTTTCAGAGTCACCAGGCATGTCAGGAGACATCAGCACAGAGCCAACACATAGGAAAGTTTAATCTGTTAAATGCCATTATCTTAACTCAAAAGCACTGGAACCTGGTCCTCCACTTCCCTTGACATATATTATGTCATCTTCTAGGATAATGTTTAGCTCTTCATGGGAAGCATGTCTTTACATGCCTGATATTTTTCTAGAAGGCTACAGCAGTATACACAGTTTTAAAACTTTTCCCTGAAAAGTCCACTGCCCAACCTGGAGATTGTGGGAATTCACAGGTGTCAAAATAATGTCATACACTTTAACTCCTTGCAGTCGTTCACCTCTGGATACAGGAAATGAGACCAGTGTCCCTCTGGGGAAACAATTGTTTCTGGAATACCATTATGTCATTGGCATCTACACTGTCAAAAATGATAGGAACAGTGGAAAATCCTTTTCCGTCAATCCAGTTAAGTCTAACATGATTTAGCCTGCAAATACCTCTGGATTAAAAGAGGACTTCCTTGTTTTGTACAGTCAGTCTAACAGGTTTTGTGCATGAAACCATTTTATGCTTACAAGGAAAGAAGTGATGTCTGAAAAAAATAACATTCATCTGGAAAATGACATTTATATCAGACAAATTCTTCCCAGACAGCATTCATTCGAGAGAATGAACTGTCATTTCTTATTCCACCCAGAAACTGTTGTTTTTTGCGTGCATTGAAGGGATTTAGAACTTAACACCTCACTCCATCAATAGATGCAATGTTTTGCTAACATATAGTAAGGATATTTAATTTGCTTGCACAAATATATCCTGGAGGCAGCAGATATATAAGAAATGTGACAGACGAGGGAATCAAGCAAGAAGCATAAACCCTTAACTGTGATATTCAGCAGCCAAACCAAGAAATCTGAATTGCAGCAGTGTTTTCTTAAGAAAGGATGGAGGAAGAGCTCCCAACCATGATACCAGGATGGAGTTTTCGCCTCTGAGAAAGTATAACTGAGGGTCACAAAGCAAGCAGCACCATTCTCAGTTCTGTGCTGCAAGAAGCATTTTGAATAGCAGGTTTGAGACAGAAACAAGAGATATCCCAGCTAAACAAACAGAAGAAAAATCAATTGTTTTACAACGGTGTTCATTGACTGCCAAAAATCTCAGTTTCGGGGGGAAAGCTCTGTTCCTTTCTCCTTGTTCTCATTTGCTGTGTGCAAGCCTCTAGCTCTGGTGAGACCCTGCAATCTTTTTTTTTCCCATATTGGGGCTTGATTACAAAAATAAATAAATAAATAAAGGAAATTCAGCTTAGCAGGTGTAAAAAAAAAGGATCGTACTCTGCAGCTTGACCAAAAATGTTCTGAGCTGCTCCACTTGATTCCTGAGGTCTTTCTGCCCATAAATCAGAGCCGCCAGATGCCAGAGCCCTCTCAGGGCTCTAGCACTCATGGTCCTGAAATCAGCTGGATGGTCCAAACAGATCTTCATTAATAGCACGAAGGCAATGAGCAGTGCTGATATCTGAAGTATCTTTTTCTGCTCTAAGACCTTCTGAGATGAACATGGTGCTTCAGCCTTCTCAAAATTGTGATCTCAGGCTCCACCAAATTCAGACACAGCCATTCCCATAGGTTTTGGAGATTCTGTTCACAGCTGTTGGAACTAGAGATGGATGAAAACTGGCATCTTGGAGAACCAGTGGACAAGTGGAGACAACCAGAGGAGCAGCTGAGGTCCCTGGGTTTGTTGGGCCCAGAGCAGAGGAGGCTGAGGGGAGGCCTCATGGCGGCCTGCAGCCCCCTCCCAGGGAGCGCCGGGGCAGCGCTGAGCTCTGCTCTCTGGGGACAGCGACAGGGCCCGAGGGCACGGCATGGAGCTGTCAGGGGAGGGTCAGGTGGGGGTGAGGGAAAGGCTCTGCCCCAGAGGCGGGGGCATGGCACTGCTGCCCAGGGCAGTGGGCACGGCCCCATGCTGCCGGAGCTCAGGGAGCACTGGGACACCGCTCTCATACACAGAGTTTGGATTTTGGGTGGTCCTGTGTGGAGTCAGCAGTTGGACTTGATGATTCTTCTAGGTCCCTTGCAACTCGGTGTGTTTTATGATTCTATGAGAACAGGCAGACAGCATGAAAGAGCCCTGGTGTAACCCAGTACTCAGTATGTACTGAATTTCCCAGTACTGCTGCAAGTCACAGAAAATTACTTAAACATCTACTTACGACACAGAAGAAAAAAAATTACAGCATAGAAATTCTTCATTTGGGCTGTTAAAACCTTAAACACAGTTCATGATCTCATCCACTGCAGATCTCATCACCCAATCAGACACTTTCTGAGGTGTGATCGATGGACACCAACAGAAAGCATTCTCCACACAGTGCAGCTCTGTGATGCGTTTGACTCAGCGGTGTGAAATGTTCCATTTCCTGCTTTCTCCACAAAGCCATCAGCTGTGTCACATCCTCTGTTGATAAGGTGGAGCCTTTATCTCTACCACTAAAGCATTCTTCTTTTTGCCAAGTGTTTTGCTTGCATAGCACCTGGTGTCAATCATGAAGGTGGGTATCCTTCCACAAATGGTTTCTCTGCTAGGAGAGCAAACTATTTCTTTGTGGTGGCCTCAACCTGGGAGGAAAACTCCCAGGACAAATTTATCTTGAAATATGCTCATAGTGATTCTAGGTATTTGCTTATCAGCTTCCTGCAAGCATAGCATTGCTCTCGCTGCCTCCCCTCTCTTCCATTGCTCTGCAAAGCTCTGAGGAGAAAGGAGGGAGAGAGCCAGGCACTGCTTTCCTCTGTGCCTTCAGCACGTCATGTACCCTGGAGCAGTTTTACCATGTTCCCAGCGTAAATAGTGCTGTTTTAATAATGCATGGTATTCTTCCCACCTTAATTCACTCTATTTCCAGCAGGCTGCCATCTTGAGTTCAGATAAAGTTGTTTCTTGTTTATTTGTTGGCATGGCTTTTTTTCTTTTTTTCTTTTTTTTGTTCTTCCTGACCCCTGAAGAGTTTCTTGTTTTCTGCCTAAACATAGATATATTTTTAATGATTTTTTTTAAACTGTTTTATTCAAATACTTCATGAGTGAGCGGTCCCCTGTGGGTATGTAATAGTAATTGCAAAGCTTATTTTTCTGCTCCCAGTGGCACTGATTGTGTGAAAATGAATGTTGAGTTCTATGTAGCAATTAATCCTTAACTCTCTCAGGACTTTGGAAGGTAGTTATTACTATCTTTAGCTCACAGAGTGAGGTGAGCAACAGGAGCTGGATAATTTACCCTTGCCCCAGAGACCAAGGACAAGATCATAGTTTGTTTGTATCAAGAAGATCCTTTTAATTGAAATATTGCACTCATGCTCTTCAGATGTTTCACTGACATATGCACCTCTGCTGCTCTGATAGACTTATGAGGCTATGACACTGAACTGGTGGAGGTTTCTAGGAGAACTTCATAGAATCGTCACAGAACCACAGTATGATTTAGGTTGGAAGGGACTTTAAAGCCCATCCAGTTCCACTCCCTGCGCTGATTAACAACACCTCCACCAGCTCAGGCTGCCCAGGGCCCCATCCAACCTGGCCTTGGGTACCTCCAGGGATGGGGCATCCACAGCTCTCTGGGCAGCTGTGCCAGGACCTCATCACCCTCTGAGTGAAGAATTTCTTCCTAACATCTAACCTAAATCTCCCCTCTTTTAGTTTTAAACCAGTCCTTCTTGTCCTATCACTATTAGGCTGTGTAGAAATTCTGTTCTACTGGAAGGACTTCAACACTGGATAAGTCAGTGGAGAGCTGGGCAGTCCAGTTCATGGAGTCTGAAGAACAATTCAGCTCATCCTGCACAGACATTTGGTTTGCTGAATCTCTCTCGAGGCTCCATTCACCTCCTAGATATTAAAATTAAGCTAACGGAACTCGTCAAGTTTTTCATCACATTCCAGTGCTCCTTCACTCTTATACTTCTTATCTGAAACAACTGCCGTGCCATAGTACTGCTCCTGGATGAGTACTGCTCCTCATAGCCAGGAGGCACATTTCTGCTCCAAGGGCAGTGGTCAGCATGGGTGAAGGTTCTCCTGTAAGGGCCATCTGTGGGAGGCATGTATTTTTGGAGCAAGATGTTGATACTCAGAGAGAAATCAAAGAAGATGGTAAGTGGAGGAAAGATGCTTAATGGAAAAGGCATTTAAAATAGGATCACAGTTAAGGTAGGAGAATGGGGAGAGCACATTTTTGAGAAAAACAAACAAACAAACAATATAACAAAACAAAAATACATAGCTTTTCCTGATAGTTGAACACAGGCATGGCAAAAATGTCATTTGCTGGATTTATGCATAAACTAAATGAACGGAATAAATGCAATGTGATGACTGGATTCCGCTGTCTTAATCAAAGCTTGCCATTTTTCTTGTCCCTTTACCTAATGGTCTCGTTTGCTGAGATCCTAAGCTTTGCCTCTTACTCTGCTCACAAAAAAGTGAATAAATCACAGCAACATATTGAAGACCTCAATAAAACTTTTAAAAACACATCAGAGGACTTAGCTGCAGCTATGCTCACAGTACTCCTAGCCAAGTGTGGTTAGCACCACTCAAAGCTCATAACTTTTAAAAGGATAATACCTTGTTTGTCTATTCTTCAACCAGGGAAAAGCAAGCAAGCAAACAAACAAAAAGAAACAAACCAAACAAACAAACCAAAACCAAAACAAACAAACAAAAAAGCCCACCTGAAAATGGGTCAGGAAACAGTGTTGTAGCCTATTACACTGACAGCACTGCCTCACTGAGTCTGAATCCACCTTCTGTATTTTGTCTTTTACTAATGCTATAAGCTTGATTTTCTTCAATGCTAGTACAGCACTGTGCGATCCTGACCCACAACAAGATGACGTAGGTGCTAAAAAAAAATCAGATATAAAGAATAATATTATTTGTTAATAATCTAATTGGATAATACTGCTTGAGTAAAAGGTAAGTATGATCTATATTGAGAAGAGCAGTCATCCAGATGGTAAAAAAAAAAAAAAGGAAAAGAAATGAAAATTCAATGCATATGATATGATATTATGAAACGACTAATTTACACCAGCTGAAAATCTTCCCCTTATCCATTATTTTTGGTTTGTGCAATTGCTCCTGGGGAATCATTAAATCAATTGTGGTGTTCTATATTCAGTTGCATCGCTCATTCACCTAAACAACTGATTAGTGTTTAAGTTGTGGGTTTGATAGCTATATGGAAGCTATAAAAGGGGCTCATAATGTATGTTTATGGACTTTTCATAAAGCTGACAGCTGTACACAAAAAGATTAGACTCATTTCATTTTAGCACCTTGTATATCTTCACTTTTGAAAGCTTTTTCACCATAACATAGTAATTCCCTGTACACTCATGAAATATTTTTTTTCTGAAGTGCTATGACATTGATTCTGAACTCTCTTTGCTGGTTTTGGCACAGAGCAATCCAAATTCTGAATGGTGATGACAAGAATAATTCAGGATTGGTTGGATGTTTGAAGCCTTAGCTATACTGAGTGACACCTCAACACCTGTCAACATCTTCCAAAAAAATAATTCAGCAAAGAGGTATTAGGGATACAGGTGGTGACTAGGTGTCTACTTATATTTTCAATTCCTACCTGTCACATAAAATCCCTTTAGAGCTGGCAAAGACCTAGTCAATGTAACCAATGGAGTTCAGAGCTCAAGACATGCCATCCCAAACTATACAAAATTGATTGGCTAACATGTGCTCAGGTGGCAATATTATAATTCTAAAAATCCACATCTAAATCCACATCAGCTTTGTTTAGAAGGCATTGATAAAACCCCTTCCTCGTGTACCCCACAGGTCATCGCACTTCACACAGCTGCCTTGACTCGAGGTCGTCTTCCCTCAAAGGCATCCAGTCTTCATGCAGAAACAGAAACCAAGAACACTAAACTGAACAATCATTAATCATATTTGATAGTTTTGGGGTAGGTTGGTAGCTCACATTCCTCTTTCTAATGTCGTTGTTTTCAGCTAACAATCATCGACCCAGTCTACCCTCTTTTTTTTCTACTGAAGTGTCATTTGTCTCCTTCCCTGGAGATATTCAAGACCCGCCTGGATGCCTACCTGTGCAACCTGCAGTAGGGAACCTGCTCTGGCAGGGGGGTTGGACTCGATGATCTCTTGAGGTCCCTTCCAACCCCTGCAATTCTGTGATTCTGTGATTCTGTGATTTAGTATACAACACATCCCTGAAGCTGCTTAAATTTAAGTAAGTTCCCTGCCAAGATTCATTAATAAATTGAGGAATTCAATATTTCATGTTCCAATTCATGGTGTTGCTCTGTGGATCAGATATTGGCTTTTGCTCAGATGTAAGAAAGGTGTTAAGATCTCTCTTGTTGCTGTTGAAGACTTGGAAAGGAATTTTGGCCAAGTGCTCCAGCAGGTTTACAGAGAAGATGTCCTCCTGGGTCTGATCAGTCCCTCTGTGGACACCTGTACTTCTTGGCAGAAATGGATGCACATATCAGCAGAAATTCTTTTCAAAAACAGGCTGCTAAATGCATATATTCATTATGACATTAGAGCAGGAGATGGCATTAAATAAATGTTTGGAGTAAATTCAGGGATCTCAACCAGCTGGTCCAATGCATTAATAATAAATCAGGGAAGACCTACAAAAAAATAAATAAATAAAGCACAACTTGAATAAAAATATCACCTTAGATTCACCCAGCCTTCTGCTACTGATTGACAAATGAGGAGACTTAAAACACAGGAAGCCACCAGTAGTTAATGGTTCATTTTGCAAATAATGACGTCCTGTAGGTGGTTATCATTGTTGTGTTTGAATAACAACACACTGAACACTTTCCTGTTTCTAATCCCAATGCAAATAATACATGGGAATATATTTCGCCATTTATTTATGGAATTTGATGCTGTTACTTTACTTAAACAAACTCAAAAACTGGAAAGCAGAACAGATGCACCGTGTTGGGTTTGGAGAGAAAGCTAAATGGGGAACATAACCCCAAGGGCACAGAGCAGCAAATTCAGCCTTCAGCAAACTGCTGCATGAATCAGCTCTCAAATGCTGTCCTTTTAGACACTGCGTTAACAGCCTTTGTACTGCTGATTGCCAGGGGCAGAGAGGAAAAACGCACAGACAAGAAATCCCCCAGGTGCATTTATTTCTCTCTACTATTAGCCTCCAACAACATTTCTTACATTTGTATGACATTTTCCCAAGCAATGTACAGAAAGATAAGTCATTTTCTGACGGATGCTCAGCTCAGATGTTAATTGCATTTCAGGAAGAGGGCTAAATAACAGAAAAGATAAGATGCACCAGCCCAAGCCAGTGACCACTGAAATCACTGTGGTGTTACCAGTGTGAGGAAGAATCAAGACTTTCCTGAGTTGTTCATGACTGAGATGAGAAAAAAAGTTTCCTAGTCTATATAAAGTCTCTCTATATAGTTTATACTCTAGTCTCTCTATATATTCTATATTCTTGTCTATTCTAGTCTTATATACAGTCTATAAAATCAACCTATTTGCAAAGACCCATTCAATACCGAGCACCTACAACCTGCCTAACCTCACACCACAGTTCTGAAGTCTCATCAAACTTTTTGCAAACAGAAGCACAGCAGGGCAAGTACCAACCTCCCACCAAGTACAGCCAAGTGGAAGCTGGACTTCAGCGTGGTTTAATGGAAAGTGAAGTAAATGAGCAAAGTCTCCCACATCATATCTAATCTGATTTACAAGGAGATGAGCTCAGAACAGAATGATCTCACGGGGGAAATACATCTTGGTGTTACAATAGATCAGTAAAAACGTCAGTTTAATAATAATACTCCTGTCCCCATCCAGGGCAAAAAACCTTGACCATCCTGATGTCATTGCATAAGACCACAGCGTACCAACATTTTGGATCATTCTGGCTCCCTCCCCTGTCCCACAGAGGGTGTGTGGGGACAAGAATGGCTACAGAAGAGGGCAAACAGGAAGCCAAAGGTATACCAAAGTTATTATCTGTGACATTTAAAAGTGGTTGAGATGTAAATTTGTTGTCACGAAGTGTTGAAAACCAATATTTGCAAGTATCTTCCTCTCCCTGCACAGAGAAACCTGTTTCTTATCGGGCTACTTGAACACATCCAGGCCACGTGAATAACTGAAGGGAGCAGGCATAAAGTGCTTTCATAATAAAGCTATTATTAGCTGTGAGATGCAGTGACCAGCTAATCAGCCATTCCCCTGCCATTTTATGATCTGAACAGAGCTTTATATAGCTTTGTTGTGTGTTCAAGTCATTGTACAACTAATTGACGCAATTAGCATCCCATCCTTCTTTTTACACTGGTAATTATAAGCCACTGCCAGGCCTACAAAGATGAACTACAGAACTGGGATTTTTCATATCAAGTGGGGAAAAGAATGTCCTTCGAGTATCCATTAAGGCACAGATCTTTCCATAAAGGGGGGGAAAATACTACATTGGTTTTCCCACTTTTTACATGTTAACTTTAAAAAGTGAATTTTAATGATTTGCTAACTAGAGCTGGAAACTGATACAAGACGACAGTAAACCTGCCCATCTGAGCTTGAAAACCGAGCAGGACTGGAGAGAGAGGAGCAACAAGGATATGACATTTCTTGCTGCTACACTTATTTATGGGATTTATTTGAGTTTTCACACTCAAGCAAACCTATACCTGTGCTTTCTTTAAAGTTAAAAAGAGCATTGTCCTTGGTTTGAAACGAAACTTTTCACATTGTGTGGGAGAGAGGAGGGATTTCTGCATTTACATACAACATGTTGGTAAGTTTTGTCTGGAGCTGTCCTTTAAAATGACAAATTCAGAAACATCATGCCACTGACGGGCACCCTGGAACTTTTTTTTTTATTATGGGGAGAAAGGCAAAAAGAGGGCATAGAGCTTGACCACATTGGGCTGGGATTGGTGGTCCACCCAACTCCTTCCAACCAAGCTGCTGTCCCAGAAGAAGCCAAATGCCCAGACTAACCCATGTCTTCCCTTTTTGCAGCAACATTGAGCTGCTCTCTCAGCACTGTTCAGACCTCGTGGTAACATCTGGACCATCTCCTGCAGCCCCACCAGTTCTAACTGCCATCCCCTGTACCAAGGGGAGCACAGCCTTATAGGGAGTGGCTGAGGGAGCTGGGATTGTTTAGTTTGGAGAAGAAGAGGCTCAGCAGAGACCTTGTTGCTCTCTACAACCCCTGAAGGAGGTTGTGCTGAGGTGGGAGTCGGCCTCTTCTCCCACGTAACAGTGATAGGTTAGAGGTGATGGCTTCAAGTTGCACCAGGGGAGGTAAGGGAGGTTCAGGTTGGATATCAGGAAAAACTTCGTACAGGAAGAGTGGTCAGGCACTGGAAGAGACTGCCTGGGGAAGTGGCAGAGTCACCATCACTGGAGGTGCTCAAGAAATGTGGAGATGTGGCACTGAGAGACATAGCTTATTGGGCATGGCGGGGATGGGTTGATGGTTGGACTTCATGATCTTAGAGATCTTTTCCAACCTCGATGATTCCGTGATTCCATGATTCTAAGGCCAAGCCCCAGCACTCTGCTCAGGATCTCTCAGGGTTGAAGCCAGCACTTAGCTGCCTGCTGTGTTAAACAACAGCTCCAGGCTCTGGGAAGAGGGGAGATGATACTTCTGCAAAGCGGGGCATGGCTCTGCAAGCTTGTTCTGCCAGGTTTGGAGGAATCCCATAGTGGCTGCACCAGCTGGGGGGTGAAAAATTAAAATCAATCTCATCTTCTCTTGGCTTTCCTCTATCCAGTTGCAATGAATCGAAAAAAAAGAAAAAGAAAAGGAAAAGAAGGGGGAAAGGGGAAAACGGAGAAAAAAAAAGGGAAGGGAAGGGACAAATGAAAAAACAATAAGAGGGAAGCAGAAAAGAAAGGATGATGAGGTTTTAAAAGTGGAAAAGTGTGGAAAAGGGAAAAAGGAGGAAAGAGGAGAAAAACAGTAGAAAGGAGGAAAAAATATATGATGGAAGAAATAACGGTGGAAACAGCTGGGGAANAGGGGAAGGGAGGGGAAGGGAAGGGAAGGGGCAAATGAAAAAACAATAAGAGGGAAGCAGAAAAGAAAGGATGATGAGGTTTTAAAAGTGGAAAAGTGTGGAAAAGGGAAAAAGGAGGAAAGAGGAGAAAAACAGTAGAAAGGAGGAAAAAATATATGATGGAAGAAATAACGGTGGAAACAGCTGGGGAAAAAAAAGAAAAAGGAAAAAAGAGGAGAAAAGAGGGAAGCAGTGAAAAGTGGGAAAGGGGGAAAAGATTGGAATGTAGAAGAAATGAGGAAGGGGAAAAAATGAAAGAAGAGTGAAAGAAAGAATGGAAAGACTAATGGAGAAAAAAGAGGGGGGAGGAAAGAAGGAAAGGAAGGGGAAAAAAGGAAAAATGGGAGAAAAAGATGAGAAAAAAATGAGAAAGATGCAAAAGAAGGAAAAAAGAATGAAACGGGAAAAGAATGAAAGGGAAAAAGAATAAAAGAATAAAAGGAAAAAGGAAAGAAGGGGTAAAAATAAAAAATAAAAAAAAAGGAGGGGGCAAAAGAGAGAAGAAAGGGGGAAGGAGGGGACCCCCTGCAGCGCACTCTCCCCGCGAAGCCGCCGGCACCTGGGGCGGGCGGGAGGCGGAGCGGCCCCGCCCCGCGCAGGAGGCGGCCGGGGGCGGCGGAGCGGCGCGGAGCAGGAGCGCGGAGCAGCGCGGAGCCGGCTCGGTTCCTGCCTGGATGCGCGCAGCCGGCGCGGCTCCCGGAGCGCAGCGCTGAACCGCGGCACGCAGCGCTCGGAGCTCGGCGGAGCGGGGTGTGCTCGGCATGGAGTACGCGGGGCTGGGCGTCTTGCTGCCGCTGCTCGGCTGCCTCCTCTCCGCGGTGAGTGTCCCCGGCTCGGAGCGGGGCTGCGGGGTTCTGCCCCGGTGTCCGCTGGTTTCGCTGTTGGGGGGATTTAGCGGAGGCGTTTTGCCTCGGGCAAACTTTGGGCAACTTTGAAAGTGCTGTTGGTTAGAGGCAGGTGTGTGTTTGCTGGGTTTCCCTTTCTCCCTGTAGTCTATTAAACAGAAATCCCTTAATTTTCTATATTTTTTCGAACTATGCTTTCTCTTCAGGAGTGGTAGAAGCACTGGAGCTAGAGGAATTCACTTTGGGTTTTTAGTGCTTTATGTCAGACTCGCGGTTTCGCTGTCATTTGGCTCTGCAGCCTGCTTTGCAGTTTGCTTCCTGCTCAGGAGCACGATGCTTCTGTGCAGTGCTCCCCCAAAGCTGGGGATAATGGGATGGAGCATCCCAGGGCAGGGGCTCTGGGATAGGACCTTCCCCACCTGTGAAAAGTTCAGCAAAGAGCCACTCTCCAGCACTTCAATCTCACAGGGATGCACTGAGCAGAAGCTGGGAGCAGAGAATGTGTTCTCTGCCTGCTGTGTCCCTACTGCTTACAATCCCCATGCTTTCAGGTCTGGGGCAGTGCTATTTCCTTCCCGCTGCTGGAACCACGCTGTAGGATTAGCAAATAGTGTTGTTTCTCCTAGTGCATGCAAAAACTAGATTTCTATGCAAACAGTGCAGACACACGGTCGGGTAGTGAACGTTTCACTGAAGCTCGTGTTTTCTCCCTGTTTCTAATTTCTAGTGAGATTGCTTGGTTTTATCCCTCCACTGCAGGGGGAGCTGGCTGAGGCTGTTTCCCTCCCGTATCCCATAGGGTTGGGTGAGGTTGTCCATGGGAACTGGTTGCCCATTCGTTCATGGTCCCAGGTCTCTCTGTAGAACCACAGAATGGTAGAATGGGTTGGGTTGCAAAGGACCTTAAGGATCATCGAGTTCCAATCCCCTTGGCTCTGCTTGGCGGGTGACAGTGGTTTGCTCTAAGCCATCCCAGTTCCCGATGGGAAGAGTCCTGTTAACCAGCTGAGCCCCAAATAGAGCGAAGTAACCCAGATTCGGGTCAGCATCACTCTTGTCTTCTTATCTCTCCCCTTGCCCTTTATGAAACAAGGATTTATTTAAATTTTTGCGCTGTCAGCTTGGGTCACCCAACCACCTGCATCACCAAAGACTTTCTTCGAGGAAGAACAAACTGGGAAAATTAATTAAAATATCAAACAAATGGCTTGACAATTAGTTCCAGGAGTTGTACAGATCTTACTGTAGGGAAGAATCAAAGCAGCCCATGGCCAAGGCTGGAGCTGAGGGGATAAGAAGGGGTCAGCGCTCCATCAGCTGCTGGAGCTGCTCCAGTCCTTGCTTCCACTGAAGCCCAAGGCAAAAAAAGGTCACAGTGCTGGCATGAAGGAGTCACTTGTCTTATAGTGTTCACGTCACTTGGTCCTATCGACGAGCACAGACCCTGAAGCTTTGGCACGATGGCATCCCACAGCCTCGGTGCAGTCCAGGAGCAAGTCCTGGCTCCTTCTCAACTCGTCGTATTTTGTTTCATGCTTTATCTCACTTCCTTGCCTTGGTTTAGTGAAACCACTGGTTGCTTTGCTGTTTTGTAGTTGTGTTGATGTTCCTGGGACCTGGTTTGTGCTAGTGAGTTGGAGAGATTTATGAGCTGCTTATCTCTGCTGATCTGCAAGGTGACTAATACCAAAGCTTTCAATGCCAGAGAAAATCCCTTTGTTTTTGTTTCTCTGTTTGAGTCCTGGAATCAGTGCCTATTTTTAAAGCAAAAGTAACTGTGGTGGTGGACTACCTGGCTCTGGGAGCATAGTTTATTGTGATAACTTTTATTGGTGTGTCATTGGAAAAACTTTGAACGAGAACAAGCGGCTGATTGAGAACTGCTATAAAGCTGTTGTGGCCCTGTGGCTTCTAATTGCCATTATAAAGTTTCACCTTGGCCTCTCGTGATGTGGAAAAAGGAAATTGGGCACAGCTTATTTGCTGTGATTCAGCAGGCCACGCTCAGCAGAGCTGCCTCCAGCAATGGTTAAGCTTAACACTGTCAAAAAGTGCTAAATTTGGGAGGCAGGCTGTGCAATGTGTAAATCCTGTGTAAATCCACAATAATCCCTATCAGGTTCTGTTGGGTTGATTTACCTTTTCAGCCTGTAAAAAAGCTAATCTGGCCCAGAGAGCTACAAATTGGAGAAGTTTTTTTCAGTGTGTGTCCAGTAAGTGGGATGTGGTTGTTTCAGTGCACTTGGTGGATTCCAGGTGCCTTCAGAGCCCGTTGAGTTGGCCAGACCTGTCCAGCTGGTGTAATCTGTGCTCTTCTTCAGGGATTCCTTCTGCTGCTGCTGTGAAGTGTACGCTGATGGAAAGGAGTAAAAACACTCAGATGTGGTCCTTCAAGACCCTGAATGCTGGAAATTCTAGGAAAAAAATGGTTAAATTTGGGCTCATGGGACAGCTGCTTCAGCTATAACTGCATCTCATTCATTCTGCCGTAGACTGAGACGCTGAGAATTAAGATAAATGTATTTAAACCAAAATAATCCATGTTTTTGGTGAAGAGGCAAGGTACTCCCTAGAATCCTGTAACCTAACGCCTGCATCCAACACAAAGTTCATTTAGCAGTGAAATTACATGTTTTAAAAAGGCCTTGTTGCAAAACCTACACCTGTTACTGGGTTTGTGGTTTATTAACATTTATCCATGTATAAATGCATGGCAGATTTTGTTTATTCATTCATTTTAAAGCCATCTAAGTGCACCAGATTTCCGCAGTTACCCCTCAGTAACTCTAAAACTCTCATTGTCTCTGTATAAAACTGAGAGAAGTTCTTAGAGTGTATATTTTCTGCAGTATGCATTTCTAAGGAGCTCTCATTTAGGGCCTAAGAAGGGAAAAGAGCAAAATAGGCTTTTCCCTCAGATGCTGCAGTTTTGCCTATGTGGAATATTTAAGGCTGCTTCCACCAGTGTGTCAGCAGGGGGATTCACACCGTAATCCTCACTCTGTCCCGAGCTGAGAGATCTGCAGGAAAGCTCAGGAGAACGAGGCAGGATTGGGATCATGATGTGTTGTAAAAGGGGATGAGTCCTTCACAGTGTTTTATAAAGAGAAGGGACAGTTGCCAAATATTCAGCATCAGAAAGCAGACGGGACCATGGACAGAGAAAGCTGCCTGGCTTGTTAATTTGGGTGTGGATGTATATATTGTTTCCTTTTTCCCTTTTTAGGGTGCTTTAAAAATATTCTGGTTCAAACTCCTTCCTTCCCCACTGGACTATCAGCCAGATAGTGACAGCCAGAGGGCTGCACTGAATGCAAATGCAAAGTGAGGTGTGCTCTGTCCCAAAGTCTAGCCACTGTGGATTTCTGATGGGGCTGCTACTTTCTATTCTTGTTTTCATCATCTCGTAGTAGTGCACCTTTGAGTGTTACTTGGCTCTGCTCACCCAGGTGTCCAGGCATGGAGGTCATGGTCATCATTGGATGCAAAGCCAGACATGAGTTCGAGAAGCGTCTGAGCAACGCTCTCAGTTACAGGGTTGGAATTTTGGATGGTCCTGGGTAGATCCAGGGGTTGGACTTGATGAACCTTGTGAGTCCCTTCCAGCTTGGGATAGTCTGTGTTTCTGTGATTCTGTGAGCAAGTTATAGAACTGATCATGGAGGCACTGACTGTGAGACTTCGAAATGAGAAGAGGATGAGAATTAAAGAAAAATGGATTAGAAATGGGCTGGGATGCTGTGCCAGATGACGTTGCTTTGTGATGTAGCTGCCTGAAAGCCCTTCGGGTGCTCAGCCCGTGACTCAGCCATGTCCTTGGTGTGTGTCACTGTAGGGGCTGTACTGTACCTTGTCTCCTTAAGCGATAGTTTGTGCAATTTTCAGGAGAGGAAAAAAAGATAACATTTTCCCTTGACTAGATGGTCTGCAGCAGAAGTAACTGGAAAGACTGGGATCTTGTGAAAATCAGTTTTGCCATGTCCCGTGATGACCGAGTCTACAGGACTGGGAAGTTAACAGGTATTGGGATTCCTTGTAGACACGAATCCTTGTTGGAGATGAAGAAAAAGGACAGGAAGAATATCTCCCTATTCAGCATCAGTTGTCCCACTGTCAGCCTGAGAAAGGACTCCAGACAGTACAGAGATTAAGAAGACCCAAGATAAAACGTGATGCTTTTTTTCAGTTAGGTCTGAGTGCACTTGATATTTTGTCACACTCTGTGTGAGATCGGTGGCTCAGATTCAGGAAAGGAGTCTGATTATCCGTGTGAAGAAAAAGTCATTACTCAAGTTTTGATGAGGAGCTGGACTTAGCTTGATTTTATGAACATGGTGGGTCACATCCTGCTCTCAGGCCAAGCCAGCACAGTGGCAGTGTAATTTCAGTGCTGGGAATGGGATCTCGACAGCATTGCGTTGGCTTATGGAAATAGGGATGTTCCGGTGCCTGAAAAAGAGTGTGTGGCTAATATAACCCTGTTCTCTGATCTCATCCCTGGAAAAGGATGCATGATTTACATAGCCCTGGTCTCATCAATTTTCTTCTATGTTAGAAAGACAAGAAAAGTCATAGAATCATGGAATGGTTTGATTTGGAAGGGACCTTTAAAAGCCATCTGATCCAACTCCCCTGAAATGAACAGGGACACCTATAGCTTGATCAGGGTGCTCAGAGCTCTGTCCAGTCTGGCCTTGAATGTCTCCAGAGATGGGGCATCTGTCACATCTCTGGGCAACCTGTTCCAGTCTACCTCAGGCAAACTGAGTCAGAGATGCCTGGGGACCTCAGGGCAGGGCTGGAGCTCTGGGCCAGCAAGTGGGTTGGATGGACAGACAGGCAAACAATCTCCAGCTCCCTCCATGAGCCCTGCCGAGCCTGCCTGTGCCATGGCATTGATTTCTCTGTGCTTCTCGTGCTGAGTGCTGAGCACTTGATGCTTCGCTGCTCCCAGATGTTCTCCAGAAATCATGAGCTCCGTTTGGGTGGGAACCGAGCCAAGATGGGGATGTCCGTGCCTCTGGAAATGAGATCCCAGAGGACTGCAGCAGAAGAAAGATCAGACCTTTCATTTTTCTCTATGAGAGAGGAGGGGAAGCGGTGCTGGCTATCAGACTGGCTTCCATCCAGAGCTAACACAGCTCTCAGCGTGACGGGAAGGTCCTGTCGTGGCTTGGACACAAGCAGCCTTCTTGTCACAGCTCCCTGTTGGAGCACCCTGCAGCTCGCCTGGCCTCCTGCCTGGCCACCAGGGATCTCTCTGGGATGATTCATCTCTCCGGGCACGAGCTTTACCTTTCCCATTACAAGACCCATAATGCAGGCAGAATTCATTCATTAGCATTCAGAAAGTGCCTTGGGGAAGGGATGAGATGCAGATGGGCTCCCTGACGCCGGCTGGGTGCTCCTTAAATTCTTGTACAGCCCTTCTAGTTGTTGAGTGGAGCAATACCAGGCACCACTAGGGTTTTAGAGTACCTAGAGGCATCTGGAGTGAAGATGTAGGTAGAAATGCAAAGATGCAAAGCTCCCTTCTGATAAGGATGTTGTTAGTTATGTCAGGATTTTCTGTTCTCTAACTTCAGCTGGACTGGAAGCATCTGCTGGTTATTAGCTTTGCAACAAATCACTTAAACTGCTCAGCCTCACGCACAAACCCTAACGAGCGAACAGATATAATAGCAAGAGCAATTATGTTTAATAATTGCCAATCTGCACAGGCAAAAATAACCTATGTGAGCACAGCTTGACCCGCTGGGAGCCAGCAGGTAGGGTTAAGCGGCGGAAGCAGGTGTGATATTTCTTGAGTTATGGCCCTTGCCTGCAGCATGCAACCCCTGCTCATTCATCACTTGTGCAGATGCAGTGCCCTGGTGTCAGTGCAGCCCCGGTACCGTAGGTGACATCGGGGTTCAATGCAGCAAGTCTGTTAGGCAGTCTGTTTATGAAGTGAGTTTAGGGACATTGTGTGCACCAGGGTGTGTGCTGTGGGTTGCTGGTGGCTGGAGAGCACACGTTGGTGCTGCTTTACTGGCATTTCAACGTGCCAGATTTTATCTACAGCACCAACTTCCCAATGCTTGTCCTATTTTCAGGGCTTAAAGACCCATTTCGGCTTCTGAGCTGTAGGTGAGTTGTGGAGACCTTGGTGTACTTTTTTTTAATTAACAAAGTTTCTTTTCCAGTCAGCTGAAACAGTGGTTGTGAACAGCCCTAAGCTCCTCCATTAGTCACTTCAGGTAGGATTCTGACCTCCAGGGCAGTCAGTAGCCATCCCATTCAGTGTTGGAACTGCTGGGAGATAGAGATTTACGCTTCTGTTTTTCCATTTAAATTCAGGTGCTAGAGATGGGTTGGGATTATTTTCTAATTCAGAACTGAATCAGGGTTATTTTCTGATGCATTTCACTTATTGGATCAGGCAATAGGCTCTGTGATGCCGCTTTGATCGTCTCCTCAGGACTTCAGAACTTGGCTGTGTTGATTTACATTGATTTAAAGTCAAGAGCAGAGGAACTGAACATGGAGGTCTCAGCTGTTCACTGAGCTGCTGTCCTCCTGGTCCTTTTTTGGCTTTTACAGCAGACTCAGGGATGCTCCTACTTAACTTGTGAAGCTGCATACGAGCTCCCTGTTGGTTTATTCTTCATCCCTGTGAAATTACACCACATCAAGAGAGAAGGGAAAAAAATCTACTTAAATACAATTCTTATCCGGAAGGGAAAATAATCAATACCTCATGTCTCCTTTGTAAATCTGAAATCTATAGGGTCTCTTTTAAGAGGATGTTTATTTGAGGCTCCAACCTTGATTTTGTGTTTAACAGATGTTTCAATTAATACCTGGTGATCCATAACACCACAACAGCTGAGTAGCGAGTGTCTCCAGGGCCCTTATAAATGTCACCATCTCTCGCAGCTAATCAGCCTGTGAGCTGCCTTGCAGGTGACCTCAGGATGGGAATCCCCTTGCAGATCGTGACACCTACGTTTCGGCACTTCTGTGCAGGTGTCTGCATGTGACCCAGATGATTGGAGATCCCACTGTGTCAAGTTCACTTTGGGTCATCAGAGATGTGTGAAAATACCCACACTCTCCCTCTCCCAATAGCCAAGGCCCTGTGGATCCTGTGTTATCTGCCAGCCTTGTGCAGGTGTCATAAACAGAGAGAATAAATTGATCTCAAATGGCAGCACATGCCTCCATTGTGCACCTTTTCAGCCCTCATTGACTACAGCAGCACTTCTCTCGAACCCCTTGTAGCCACATTTAGAGGTCTTGAGCTGCCAGCTGAATCCCTCCCTAGGCTTTCCAATATTGTGTAAGAATGAAAAAAAGTAGAAACCTGCTCACGCTGGATTTTTCCCTGCAGCCTGCTTTATTCGCTGCTCAAAAGCTGCTTTTATCTCGTTTTTCCTAAGTGGCCAGGCTGCTGCACTTCAAACTTTTAAGAAACATGCCCTTGCAAGGCAAAAAGGAAAAAGAAATATGCTGAGTGCAATGCCTCTCCATCCCTAAATCCTTAACCACTCGGTGCAGCTACAGCAAAATGAAAAGCTGCTTCAGACCTGGCTCTCAGCATCCTTACGCACTCAGCTTGGAAGCAGACAGAATCCAAACCTTGCTGGAGGTTCTACCTCTTCCACCTTTAGCTGTAGCCAAATTCAACTTCTAATTTAAGTGAATGCAGTGGATTTATTTATTTTTTCCTTAGTCTTCCCATTACAGACCCTTAGCTATTTGTCAGGAGAGGGGTTCATCCCATTTGTGGCCACGTGAGACAGAAGTCCTTGCTTTTTCTTTAAGTCACCTTGTCAGCCCTCAGCAGTCTGCTGAGCAGGTTAAAGCCCACTGCTCTGGCAGGTGGACTTTCTTACTAAGGGAAGGAGTGAATGAAATCCAGCCAGGGATGAGTACTCCTGGGGAAGGAGAAATGCTCAGCCATGGAGCTGCAGCAAGGTGAGCCAGTGTGGTCCTGCTGCTAAAGCCCCTTTGTCCTCACTGTCAGCGATGGGGCTCAATCCAGAGCTGTGCCTGGTGTTTCTCACATCCTGCAATGCCTACACCCACCTATCTGTTTCTCTCTCATCTCCACTGTTGCTTTCAACTACAATCAAGCTTCCCCCCCCTCCCCTCCCCACTTCTGAGTTTTATTTCACTGTAGAATAAGTTTTCTTTCTGCTCAGCATATCCCAGGGCAGACAAATGCCACTGTTGAGACAGCTCCCACAGCCTCACAGGACCAACAGGAGGCCAACACTACGTGCAGAATTACTGACGTGCTCCCGTGTCAACTGCTCAGCTGCTCGCATTGTTTGGGGGACTGACATTAAGCATGGCTGCAGAGCTGTGTGGGTCTTGGCTATGCCACCTGCTTAATTCCTGTGCTGTAACAATTCCTCCCAAAGAATTCCCCCTCTCCTGTTTCTCTCTCCTCACTGACTCGTGTTGTGCAGTTTCCGTGTTGCACAGTTTCTCTGTACAAAGCCCTTTTTGCAGCTTTGCAGTCAGGGCATGAGCTGTATTTTTGGGTGCAGGAATTCTTGTTCACTCATCTCCTTCTTTTGAAGCACCGTTTTCAGCAAAATGAATAACTGAGGGTTGGCACTGGATGATCTGAAAGGTCCCTTCCAACCCCAGGCATTCTATGATTCTCTGAAAATTAAGTTGCCCCACTCTCTTTTCGTGCACCTGGGCAGTTAAATGTGTTTCAGCGAACAGTATGTCAAGGGCTTATCTTCAGTCTGTTTGTGTACAATGCAGATGAGGCAAGGTTTGTCAAGAAAAGAGAGAGCTTATGTTAGAACAACAGAAATAGATTATATTAAAAAATATATACTTGCCTACACGGCAGTGCTTCCTGCGGTCTGGAAGAGAAACAAAGCCAAGCAGCCCTTGCTCTGGGTTCAGCCTGCAGAGCAGCCCTGTGGAGAAGGACTTGGGGATCCTGGTGGATGAGGAGCTGGACACGAGCCAGCAGTGTGCTCTCGCAGCCCAGAAGGCTAATGGTACCCTGGGCTGCCCCAGCAGAGGGGTGGCAGCAGGGAGAGGGAGGGGACTGTCCCCCTCTGCTCTGCCCTCGGGAGGCCCCATCTGCAGCACTGCGTCCAGGCCTGGGGCCCCCAGCACAGCAGGGATGCGGGGCTGGGGGAGTGGGGCCAGTGGAGGCCACGGAGATGATCAGAGGGCTGGAGCACCTCTGCTATGAAGAAAAGTTGAGGGAGCTCAGCCTGGCTTGGAGAAGAGAAGGCTCCGGGGAGACCTTGTTGCGGCCTTCCAGTACTTGAGGATAGCTTATAATGAGGAGGGAGACCAACTTTTTACCTAGTCTGATAGTGATGGGACAAGGGGGGAATGACTTTAAACTAAAAGAGGGGAGATTTAGGTTAGATGTTAAGCAGAAGTTCTTCACTGAGAGAATGGTGAGGCCCTAGGCACAGGTTGCCTAGAGAGCTGTGGATGCCCCATCCCTGGAGGTGCTTGAGGCCAGGTTGGATGGGGCCCTGGGTAGCATGATCTGGTGGGTGGCAACCCTGCAGAGGGGCTGGAACTAGGTGATCTTTAGTGTCTCTTCCAACCTAAGGCACTGTATGATTCTGCGTTTGTCTGAGGGACAACGTGAAAGAGAAGCGTGGTGCTTGGAAAGAGCGGCTTTTTGCAAAGCGTTGCTGCTGTCCTTCTGTGTTATATGTTATCTTGTGGATATAACCTGCGAGTTATATCCGCAGGGCAAGCCCACACACTGCCACTCCTGGTTCTGTTGGGCGTTAAAAACCACAAGCTCAATGGAGATGTTGATTTTTATGAGATGTCACCAATTTCCCATCTCGCGGCCTGCTGGTTTCATGTTGTCGCAGAGGGGACAGAGCTGATGGTCCTGCCAGCTCCACCCTAGCTATGTGGTTCATCTGCTCTGCAGGTGCTAATTACTCTTTTCTCTATTAAATGACTTTACTAAACTCAGGGCAGTTATTTCAGGCCTACACATAGCTTGAAGTTTCCTGTGTTTCAGAGTTGGAGCTTTTTTCCCTCTATTAATATAACAAAAAGTACTATGTTCCACATACCACTACGTGGTCATGGCTGTAGCAGTACTTAAAACCATGGTGTGAGACGTTAGTTTGAGAAATCCATTCATCATGGTACCTAGTTTTTTGGGGTTGGATGTCTACTAAGGGTTGAAGGTGTGCTGCAGTGTGTGATCCACACTGATTAAATTCACACTCCTGAAGAAGACGCTCGTAATGCTGGCATGTGCATGCCATTTTGTTTTTCTTTGAATCTTACAAGTTTGGAGATGTAAGATAGGAAGAATCTTTCTGCCTCCTTGAGACATCTCCCAACACCTCCTATTGTATACGTATGGTTATTTTCCTTTAACTTGTGCAGTTCACTTTTTTGCAGTATCTCTTTGACTGGGAGGCTCTTCCCAGAGCCAGACAGTGCTCGTGGTTTAACTGCTTCAGCCAAGCCCAGATAGTTCTGTAGATGGAAAGGAAATTAAAAATCACAGCTTGCTGCCTTGGGTCTACTCGACCTGAGCCTCAGAAGTGTCTTAAGGGACCAATAAGCATCTGGAAATATTTTTAAACCTAGCTATAAAGCTGAAGCTTTGGTTGTTTTGTTCAACTATTTTACTCCTATGTTATTGTTACAGGCAGATAAAACAAAACCAGGATTTATTGAAGAGGCACTTTCCAGAAACGCTAATTCACTTATGGAAGAACAGCAAAGTAAAGGGCTGGTGGGTAGCAGCTTTTTGCTGGAGGAAAGACACCTCGTGTGTGCAACAAAACTGTATTTACTCTTTGGAAAAAGAGATGCAGAAGGGAAGAGCCAGCATGAGGAGATGCTTCCACTCCCTGACATTATCAGGAGTGCACGTGTAGGGAGGGGGTAATAGCATCATCTCCGTGATCAATATGATTTGCTAGGCTAATCTAACCAAATACAAACTACTTTGTCTTTATGATCCAGGCAGGCAAAAGTGAAAAGAAGTGAGCAAACAGTATGTAAAGGAAGTATATTTCTCTTGTGTGGGTTGGTCTGCTGATCCCACTTGGGTTGGTGCCATCTTGGAGCATCCTGGGGCTGCAGCATTCCTAGGGACAGACCGTGCTGGCACCATGAAGCAACCTCAGTGCCCTTTGCTCTCTTGCACTGCCTGTTTTCTGGGCTGTTTTTGTTCCTGCATATTGCTCTAATGTTTTTCTCCTCATGTTGCTCTCTCCTGGAGATATGACAGGATTTGTTATTCCACAACTGAGATCATCATCACAATAAAATGGCAGCTGTGCCTTTGATTTGGGCTTGCTTTCTTCCCCAGTATGGGACTGCTGAAAAGTCATGTCTCTTCTCAAGGAAGAGTGTTAAAATGCTTGGCAGGTTGGTGCCCCTCTACTTTGTAATTGTTTCTCCTCTGCCAGTTCACCACTCAAGCTTCCTGGGCTGTCAGCTCTGGAAACAAATATTAATTATATATTGCATCCCTGGGACGAGAGCCCAACCAGTCAGAGTACAACACACCTAAAAATAAATGCTTGTTCCCCTTGCAGAGTAGCCTGGGGAGAAGAGCAGACAAAGAACATTGTCCGCTGGGGTGACTCTGAGTTGAAGGAAATGAACTGGTAAATTCAGCTGCCGCTGGAGAGGAGCAATGGTTCAGGCATAGGGTGAAGTTGAAAAATCCTTAGTTCAGTTCTAGGCTCTGTAAATGGACTTTCTGCTAAGGGAGGGCCTAAAACCCAATCTACAAATACGAAAAATATACTTCCTTTACGTACTATTTGCTTATTTCTTTTCACTTTTGCCTGCTTAGATCATAGAGACAAAGTAGTTTGTGTTTGGTTAGATTAGCCTAGCAAATCACATTGATCACGGGGATGATGCTATTTCCCCCTCCCTGCATGTGCACTCCTGATAATGTCATGGAGTGGAAGCATCTCCTGGAGTACAAGGCTCGTGCTGGCACGAGAGTGTTTGTATACTTGATGGGATTGAATTTGGCTGGGTACAGGAAATTTGCTAGCTATGAGAGGAGTGTGATGAGAGAGCAGCCTGCCAAGTGCAGCACTGAGAGCCAGACAGCCACGTTCTTGTGCAGGAGGTGGGTCCATTTCTGGAAAGGATGTAGGATCTGTCCCAGGGGCTGCCTCGGAGGTGTATGTTCTTCAGCTGCTGCACAGGGAAAGTTATCAGTGTGATACTGTTCACGATGCAGCCCTCCTGCTCAAGTAAAAGCTCTACAGGAGTACAACATTGCTGCAGTAGGGACCTGCTGCTGAAGAACCCACCAGTGTGGGAACAGATGGATGGCTGGGCTTGGTGATGCATCCGGGCTTGGATTTGATATTGATGAGAGTTGGAGATTCAGATGTAGTCCTGGAAAACTACTGTTGTGTTGAATCTTGGAAAGCTACTGTTTTGTTTTGAGATAAGCAGGATCTTTCTAGGGTTTCGTATAGTCCCTCCCAGTATTGCAACTTTGCCAGTTCTCTAGTGGAAAGTTCCCACTGATGAGGCCTCTCTTATTGGTCTCTGCTGCAGGACGCATTCCTGTTGCAAGAAACTCAAAACAAACTGGAATGCTTTGCTCTGTGTATGACAGGGGTCGTTGCTCTCTGCCCTGTTCCCATTTGTTTGGAGGAGCCCATCCGCTGTTGACTCAAGCCTTCCTGTGCCAGCCAACAGTGTCATCATTCAGGTTGTCATTGGAGTCATTGCCATGAAGGGAAAAGTGTTTTGATAGGGAACAGAAACAGAGAGAAGTTATTTCATCAGCGTAATGACCCTGGCCATATGTTTAGCGTTCAGCCAAGGGATTGGGGTGACAGTCCCAGCACTGTGTCTCACACAGCAGATGAGGTCTGTTTCTTGCAAATCTTTTATTTCAGGAGGGAGGAAGAGGGGAATTAGTATTTTTGATTGCTCTCATATGAGCCATAGGAATTCTCTCCCAGATCCTTCACACTGTACTAAAACAGCAAGTTTATAAATGGTCCTTCTCTCCAGAAGTGATACCATCAGCCATCTCCAGCTGCACGTGCAGAGGGATGTGAGCTGCTTCCGAGGGGTGGGCTGTTGGGTGAGAGGGAGAGAAGCTTAACGTTTGTGTTGTGCTCAGATACTGAGGTCTATTAGTGGGGAAACCATTATATTTCTGCACAGCTCACCCAATTAGTGGCTGCAGCAGATGTGTGGGTGTGGGGCATGCAGTTACTGTGGAGTGAGATTTAATGAATCTTAAGGCCAAGATCTAAAGAAACTTAATTGACCTTGCTGAGCATTTACCTTCCAAATGTTTTTCTCTTAAACAAACAAAACCCACAAAAGCTCCAAAACCTTTTACTTATGGAATGTTTCAAGAAATAGATGTTATTTTTTGTTTGTAAAGTTTTCAGGGTGAGGGGTATATTTATCCTTGGGCATTTTAATTCTTGGTTGGTTGAGGAGAAAAACTTGAGTACTTTTTACCCTTTTCCTTCTCATCGCAGAACTGGAAAACTTCAGGAGTTCTGAGTTGCTTGACAGAAGAGTGAATAAAGACAAAACTTGCTTTTTATAGATGGTATCAAACCTTGTTTTTCAGGCCAGAAAAATGACCAGAATGTGCTAAATGCTGTCACACTTACAAAGATTGCACAGCCCTTCCTGGGAAGGAGGGAAATGTCACTACTAATTTGCAGATTGGAAGACAGGCAGAGCAGGGATAATGACCTGAATTGCAGTTCACAGACCAGATAGTGCTAGTGGAAGAGTTTCAGTTTTGGAAGTCGTTCAGTCCCAACTATCAGTCAGAAGCATATCAGTGTTACTCTGAGGATTTCTAACTCACTTCAACACATACTGATTTAATTGGGGAAAAAAAAATTCCAAACTTGTAAATATTGGACAAAGTCTTGATTCTAAAGGTATTTAAGAACTTAAGAGTCCTGACCCATGAGAACAGGCGTTTGGTATCTCCAGTGGAGCGTGTTAGTGAGTACCCATATGTTATGTTTTCCATGCTAAAGGACAGTTTAAGTGTTGTGACTGAAAGTGTCACATCTGAATGTCAAGAGGGAGAGGGCAGGAGGGGTTACAGAAGCCAACAAGCTGTTTTTTTCTATGTTATATGGGAGATATTTGGAGATTAAGGTGTCTCTCAGGTTTGTCAGGGAAAGCATCATTTTAGCCTCCAGACTCCAGCATCTGGGGGCTTCTGTGGTCTTACTGGAACAAAAAAAAACAACTTCCCCAAATGAAGTAGCACAAAATCTTCTGTCAGGCAGGAAAAGGCTGCTGAGTTCCTCTGACAGTGCTGCTCTGATCAAAAGTCCCATAGGATCACTGCAAACAGGGTGGGTTCAAGAACATCGTTTTTACATCTGCCTCAGCATCCCTTTTCCTAGCAGGAACTTGCACTGAGAACAGAAAGGTAACAGCATGCAAGCACTCAGACATTTATTCATTCAGCCCTAGGAATTTAACTAATAGTTGTGCTTGGGAAAATCCTGCCCTACAGTTACCATCCTCAGCCAGAATAAAGCAGCTTAGCTTTGCAGACGTTGACATTACTGTGCCATGCTGTCTGAGGATCTGACCAGGAGTTTAATGCTCGTGAAAATTGTTACGGGGACAATATTAGAAGTCTGAAATTTGGACCTCAAATGTAACAAAAGCAGCTGCAGTTCTCTATTTGCCCCAGAGACTATGAGGTGAGGTGTTCCTCAGGGGTGGGGCAGCTTGTGTGACACTTTCTTGGCCATATTGTAACCCATGAATTTTGTTGTCACTATGTGAAGAGGCCTCTGGCAAAATAGAGGCTGGGTGATGACTCTGGCTCTGGCAAGGAGCCTGGGTGGTAGCCCTTGAGGTGAGATAAAAGGTCCTTAACCAATGGAGGGGGATGCTGTGGCATATCTGCAAGGAGTGGGTCAGATGTATTGCTTCAACTTTTGGCCAGAAGGTGCTTTGGAGACAGTGGGGAAACCTTTCAGTTGCCTACAAAGATAAATAACAGTGCAGCCAAGGACTTGAAATTAAATGCATAGAGGTTCTGTGCTTCCACAGGGCATTTCTAGGAGCTCGCATGGGGTAGATTCCAAAACGTTACACGTGATTTAGCCGAGTGAGTTTGCTGTGCCACCTGACTGGAGGATGGGGGACGGGTTGCCAGAGGTTTGCATGTTTCCTTTGTAATCAGTTAAGTGTTCTCACTCTGATAAGCAAAGTATGGTTTTAATTAAAAAGCCATTCCAGCTGGATTTAATTTGTATGCCATTGAAGAGACAAATTGCTGTGGATATAGAGAGGGAAAAAAAAAAAAAAGATCATCATCTCATTGCAAAGAGTTTTAATCCACAGCAGCTTCAGGGTAGAGAGGGAGAATCACTTCTTTAGCCCTGCTGGCCATGCTTCGTTTGATGCAGCCCAGGATACGGCTGACTTTCTGGGCTGGAAATGTGCACAGCCAGCTCATGTTAAGTTTCTTATCAACCAACACCTCCAAGTCCTTCTCTTCATGGCTGCTCTCAATCCACTCATCACCCAGCCTGTATTTGTGCTTGGGATTGCCTTCACCCTGGTGCAGCACCTTGCACTTGGCCTTGTTGAACTTCATGAGGTTCACAGGGACCCACTTCTCAGGCAGATCCCTCTGGGTGTCATCCAGCGTGGTGACCACACCACTCAGCTTGGCGTCACCTGCGGACTTACTGAGGGTGCAGTCAATGTCTGTATCACAACAAGAATGTTAAATAGTGCTGATCCAAATACCGACCCCTGAGGAACACTCATCACCGATCTCCACTTGGACATCAAGGTGTTGACTGCAACTCTGCAAGTGTGACCATCCACTCAATTCCTTACTCACCAAGTGGTCCATCCATCAGATCCACGTATCTCGAATTTAGAGACAAGGATGTCATGCGGGACACTGTCAAACACTTTGCACAAGTTCAGGCAGATGGCATCAATTGTTCTTCCCTTATCCACCAATGCTATAACCCTGTTGTACAAGGCCACCAAATTTGTCAGGCACAGTTTGCCTTTAGTGAAGACATGTTTGCTGTCCTTAATCACCTCTCTGTTTTCCTTGTGCCTTAGCATAGTTTCCAAAAGGATCTGTTCAGTGATCTTGCTGGGCACAAAGGTGAGACCGACTGGCCTGCAGTTCCCTATGTCTTCCTTTTTTCCCTTTTTTAAGGTGGGAGTCATGTTGCCTCTTTTCCAGTCTGTGGAGACTTCACTGTATTGCCACAACTGTGGATGCATCCCATCAGGTGTCATGGATGTGAGCATCTGCAGATTCCTTAGATGGTCTCAAACGTGCTCTCCTACAGAGAGCAGTTCTTCATTTTCCCAGTCCCTGCCTTTGCCTTCTGTGACTTAGTTGGTGTGGCTAGAGCACTTGCCAGTGAAGACTGAGGCAAAAAAGTCATTGAGTACATCAGCCTTCTCCATACCCTGGGTAACAAGGTCTCCCATTTCCTTCTGGAGAGGGCCCACATCTTCCCTGGTCTTCATTTTCTCACCTACCTACCTATAGAAGCTTTTCTTGTTGCCCCTTAACCGTGTTTGATAGAAAATGAATTGTACACTTAGGAAAAAACAAAGATCTCTGTTGCATTGTTCAGTCTTACCTGGTTATGCTATTAAGCTGCTGCGTGAGATGCTGCTGTCAAGTAACTCTGATCATCAGCTGTCTGATAGCAAGTTATATTTCTGGGAAAGGAATAACATTTTTAACAAAAGCTGATGTACTTTCAAATCTACCAAAGGAAAAAGACAAGTTGGCCCAGAAATGCAGCCAAGTGGTAGCTAGAAGCACCATCCAGAACTCCCAGGGGTCTCTCAGATTTATGTTTTTTAAGGTTTCTTATTTCATTTATTCATCCACAACAGTATTTCCAGTTCATATAATCACAATTACAATCTGGAGTATCGCTGTAAATAAATGGGGCAGGATTGCTGAGTTTCATTTTCCTAAAAAACTCTTTGCACTCTTCAGTTTGGGATCTTTAGCTGGCCAGGCCTGCTGGGAGCATGCAGCAGTGGATGGCTCCTTGCCCAGGCTGGGAACCTCTTCATCTGCAGTCTTAATGAGTCTGTGAAGCATGTTCGTTACAAATGGCAGTAAACGTGGCTTTGACTAGAATGTATGCCTGGTAATAAGGTACTAACAATTGATTTTTGGTTTTGTTGCATTTTCTCTGCTTTCCTCGCCCCATCCCACTGCTGTGTCTTCACTGTGAATGTGTTCTGGGCAGGAAGCAATCCTCTCTTCACTGCCAGAGTGGTGAGGTGCTGACACAGGCTGCCCAGAGAGCTGTGGATGCCCCGTCCCTGGAGCTGTTCAAGGCCAGGTTGGATGGGGCCCTGGGCAGCCTGATCTAGTACCAGATCTGGAGGTTGGTGGCCCTGCCTGAAGCAATGGGGTTGGAACTTGGTGATCCTTGGGGTCCTTTCCAACCCAAGCCATTCTGTGATCCTCTCGGGCAGGAAACCTAGTTAAGGGAAGCTAATGGCAAGAATCAGATGATGGTTAACACAATTTCTCATTGCAGTGGGCAGGCAGGGCTGCTGAACAGAATATCCTTTTCCATTTGTCTAGCTGGTAGGCGGTGGAGCTGGGAAGAGATTCTGAAGGTCTTCTGTCCTTCTCAAGCATGGCTCCTGCTACCAGTAGTCTCTGCTACGTTGTCTGGAAGCACTTCTGTCTTGAAGCAACCTCTACCGTGGCTATAATGACCTTGTGCCACCAAGATGCATTTTTGGCTCTGACGATAGCCAAGCTTTGGGGAAAAGGTTACATTCTTCAAAGGGCTAAAAGCAATGGAGTTGTGAAATCCCAGCACTGCTGATGCGTTCTGGGTCCATGTTCTGAGATTAGCACCCAGCTGAGTCTGATAAGCAGTGTACAGTGCAGCCCTCCTCTGCACAAACTGGACACGTAAGATAGCACGTGGGTTGTAGCACTGTCCTACAGCAGTATCTGCAGTCCCAGTAGTTGCACAGTCCGTTTGTTTTCATTAGGTGAAGTACGTCCAAGTATTTTGTAATTGGCAGATGCAACCAGAGTTCATTGTGTCCTCGGCCAAGTACTCCAGGCCTGGGCTGTGGTGTTCTGCAAAGGCAGAACTGACGACATGGATGTCCCTGCTTTGAAGACCAGCAGATAGCAAGGAAAAGTAAAAACAGGAACTCTTCTTCCCCGGAGCAATAGAACAGCTCTTTTGTTCAGGATGGATCTATTATTTCTAAGTAAGATCAGAGAAAAAAGCTGTTTGAGATGCAAAGGACAGCTAGGCACTCAGCATCCTTCATCCTTTAGTAAGGCCTGGATACAGACCTTTAAAAATGTCCTTCAAGTGGGATTATTTGCAGATTAAGATGTCTAGTTATTTCATTGTGGTCACTGGAGCTTTGGGTCTTATTGTAGCTGTCCCCAGGTAGGGGCTTTAGCCAGCTGAGATAGCCTGGGGCTCCCAGGTACCTGTGTAGAGGGCACAGGTCTCTTACACATGCCCTTCCTCATACTGGCTAGCCCACATGCTTTTCCAGCTATGCTCCAAAGAGCAGCAAACTTCAGGCAAATGAATTCTACCTTGGGTCACTGGATGTCTCTGTGTGTACAGAGATCAGCTCAGCATCACCAGTCTGCACTGTGAAATACCGGTAGCTGTTAGTCACTTCTGGCAAACACAAGAAGTGAAAAAGCAAAAACAGCAGTAAAAATCATGAAATGATTCTGATAAATTAGCGAGTGGTGAATTTCTCATTGATTTGACTCCTGGATTGCAAATTGTCGATATCTTTCCTTTCTGTGCTCTCAGGATGATTAGAAGCCTGCTGCTGCTGCTGCCTGTGTGCAGCCTGGGATGCACTGAGCATACCAAGATGAAGAGCAAATATTGCAAGACTCCTGGTGAAGCCTTGAAACTTTAGGGCTTGACAGCACCCAATGGCTCCAGCAGTGTCAGCGTGGCTTTGCTTTGTCTCTTCTCGTTTCATGATCTTCTTACTCAAACCTCAGTCTTTTTTCTAGTGGCTGTCAAGTGGAGGACTTCTGTGCAACATCTCCTCTTGAAGTTCAGAACATTAATGAGACACAAGTGGCATTATTTGAGTGTGTTTGTTTCCAACTCTCCAGCAGTGAGAACAAGAGGACTACCATGATTACAGGCCAGCAGTTATTTGGGAAAACCCAACTGGAATTTAATATCTCAGTGCATGGGCCAAGATCAGATATCAGAAGCCTGGGAAGTCTGTGTAAATGTAGCTATATTAAGATTAGAGTAATTCCTGATGGAGAGGGCAGATTATTTTATTTGGCTAGTTACTAAAAGCAACCAATTTTCATAATTTACCTCCAGTAAATTGAATCTAACAAACTGTTTTTCATGAAAGCATAACTCACACTTTGAACTTTTCTTTACAGGAGCTGAAATGGACAAATCAGCACATCCATTGCCCCTTGTCTTAGCTATTAAATCTAGACACCCTGGAGAGAGTTTGTATAAATCTCCACTTTGCATTTCATTACATCTTTCTCTACTAGATTGAATTCCCTCATGGCAGAGTGCACCTCTGCAGGTATTCAGTTACCTAAAAATAGGTGCCCAGAGTCTGCTGAGATAACCTGACAGTGAGGGCATCCAGGTGTTGCTTCACAAGAATGTAAAGGGAAATAAAGATAATACTCATATCTGTAGACTACCTGTGTCTTCCCAACAGTGCATGGAAAATGAGTATTATCTTTCTGTTCTTCCTTGCTGTTCAGTTTATACATAGAACAGTTGTTGGCCTCTTCTTGGCTGCACATGAGTTCACGCTGGATTATTTATGTTTCCTAATCCCCAAATCCTCTGCCACATTGCTACTTTTCCAGAATTCAAGCTGCCATACTGGAGGTCTGCGCTGCATTTGTTCTTTCTCGAGCTCAGCTTTTGCGTTTGGCTGTGTTCAAACAGACCTTTGGCTGTATTCAAGAGTCCAAAGTGCTGTTAGGTGCAAGTTATCCAGGCCTGCTGATTTAAATGTTTATCCCTCATAGATGTTGTTTAATATCCGCCTTTGTTACTAATGGACTGGAAAAAGCTTCTTCATCATAATCAGATTCATGCACGTTGCCCTGCTGCTTTCCAAATACAGATCAAACTCACACATTGAACTTTCCTCTGCTGGACTGTGCCATCTGTAATACTTTGTTGTAATGCATTTAGAGGAACGAGGAAACCTGGAATTATAACTTCTGATTATTCTCTTACTGCTACCAGCAGTAGATTTCTCCTGATGTCTGGAGGTTCTTCTAAACTTCGTGACACACCATTTATCTTCGCTCTTCTTTATTTTCCTTCCATTTAGTAAATATTGATGGATTTGGATTGTTTATTTGTTTGTTTTCACTTCCAGTTGCCCCTTTTACCTCCTAGTTCAACTGAGATTAGGTTTTACTCAGAGTTAATACTTTGGACTGGGAAATTGTGCTTGGCTTGGCCGTTATCTTTTGGCCACCCCGTCCTCTCTCCAACAGAACTGTGACCTGCCTTGCAGCACTGCCTGCAAATAGGGCAGCCAGGGGCCATGTGGTGAAGGAGGCACCCCATGACCAGGCTGGTGCCTGGCCACTGGGAGGAGGAGGCTGTATGATTGTTGGGGGACACAGGTCACAAAAGGAGTGAAGGCAGTTTTATTATAAAAGCATAATCTGGAGGAGGATGGAGATGTTTTAGTAGCATACCACAACGTGCTGGGGTTGCTTTCTGGTAAAAATAGATCTGAAGTTGGAGGTGGGAAAAAGATAACAGCATCCTAATGGGATCCTTCTGAAAGTATAGACCCAGGTCCCCAGAAAAGGTATGAAGAACTGTAGAGAAGGGCATATAAATGCAGTGATCCATTTGCTAAAATAATTGTTCACTCAAAACTCAGCTTTTGATAACCATTGTAATCTGTGCAGTGAAATTTCCCAGAGTTCGTAGAGAGCATCCGAGAGAGGGGAACTTCATTCACTCAACAGGGAGATCGTTTTGACATTGCTGTGAACAATTTAAGTGCTGTTTCATTAACAATTTTATGGCCAGTACAATTAATAATACCAGAGAATAAAAAGTAGTGTGCCATATTTTAAATCCAGCTTTCAGTAGCTAGAATACATGCAAACAGGGATCTCCTGCTGTGTGTCATTGTTTCTAGAGATGTGTCTGTGTTTATAGAACATATTCCTGTTCATATGACTGTGATGGCAAGCTTGAGAACTTGGCTGGGCTCTGTGAGTTAATGTTTTCAGAACATTTTTGGAATATATTCGTTGTGTGTCCATGCTTGAATTGTTACTGTGGTGAATGCCTTCTGTGGGAAGCCTGTGACTTCCAGTTTATGTTGCAGCCAAGACAGGATGAGATTTATTTTTATTTTTCAGTGCTATACCTTAATTGTTTTAAGGTAGCTTGAGTTTTGTGTTTATTTCCCATAAGGTATTTTGTGTGTAGCAGTGCTGACAGCAGCTTGAGCTATTGCAGAGGGATTTTTTTTGACAGGGCTCTTTTAAACCTGCTTACACAGTTTCATCTTTACATCCATCCAGCTCTGCTTGAATCCGTGAGATTTATGGATACACTTGGCTGGACTCGTTATAGAAACAGAAAGTGGATATGGATGGCTTAGCAGATGACATCTTTACAATTGCAGCCTGAATTAATACCCTAACAAGGTGTTGGTGTAGGCTGGGGATTGAAAGCAAAGGTCTTTTGTTGATTGCTGTGAAGTTATTCAGCAAGACATTGCTAACGTGTGAAGCTGTCACAGGCAAAAAGGTGAAGGAATATCATGGATCTCAAATGACCTGAAAGGGCCCCAGCAGATGGTTGTGTTTCATCAGGGACACCGAGCGAGGAGCTATGACTGTCTGAGGTGGATTCAGATGCTTGGAGGAGCTGTCAATAATCTGGGAAGAGGAACAAGTGCTGCACCTGCATGCACATCAGCAGGAGCTATCACCAACCCAGTGAGCACATACGTGTGTTTGAATAAGGAGTGATGCACCTCGGGGCTGTGGGTGCACTATGGCAAAAATTTGCTCCTTAATTTGCACCCACAGAGCTTTAGCACAGTAGCCAAAATCTTCATGAAGTTCAGCTTAGAGAAGCCCAGGAATCAATTGTGGCAATAAGGAGTCTCTGTCACTGCAGAAGATGGGACAAAAGCTTCTCAGAAATCACTGCTGGGACTTTTTCTTCTTACATATCACATTGGGATAGAACAGTTCATCCCTTAAGGGCTGCCCTTATGTTTGTTTTTCTTGTTTGCTCTGAATCTGTGAATGTGGCAGCTAAATGGTCAAACGAAGAATCCCAAGAATTACACCTATTCCCTTTCATCGTGGCCAGCTTGAAATCATTTTGTAACCACAGTTTCCACATAGAAATCCACAAATCTTCAGTTCCTTTGTGTTGTATGGGAGCAGGGACTTGACAGAGATTTTGCTTTTGAAGCAAGGAACATAACTGCCCTGCTGCCTGCACAAAGGAAGAAAAATGTGTGCGAGTTTCTACGTGGGTGAATACAGATGAAGGTTTCTTTAAGTTGTCCATCTCTTTCGTTTAAACTTAGGCATTGACATAACTTGAAACTAATATTTGAATTCAAATATAGTCAGCAGACTGTGTGAAATCTAGTCTTGACCATAGCACTGACCGTCAGTTTCTGCTTTTGAACTGCAATACAAACTCAACTGGGTTGAAAAGACTGTCTGGAAAGACACTTCCAGTAAGTCATGCCAGTCAGTGTTAAGCCATTCCCAAGCAGTGCTTTATTTCTAATCCACAGTTGTCTCATTAGAGAGTTCAGTCTCAGGAATTTAAGCCTTTTTTTCACGTTGAATAGTTATCCTTGGTAGGAAACCATCTTACGTTTTAGGCACTTGCTGGTTGTGATTGATTAGACTTTTTCTTCCCCTAGATAAGTTTAGCTGGGATGTTTTGGTTTTGCACTGGCAGGCAGTTTTTCCAGACCTTGAATCATTCTTACAATACCATCCTTGATGTTTGCTGAGTCAGTCAGCCAGTGTCTGTACTGTGCCAGCTACCTGGAAACTGCAGGTGAAATCCTGGCTGTTTTTAAGCCTATAGAAATCTCTTTGACTGAAGTTTGTGTCTTAAAATCTACGCTTCCTGTGCAGATTTCTGGCTATTATTTTTACAGATGACTTTTTGCTAAATAAGATGTGATGGCATGACTCCTCTTTGAGTTCAGGTTGTCCTCAGGGTGGTATCCAAAAGGTACCTGAAGGACTTTTGCAAAGAGGAACTTTTTTCTACACCATGAGGGTTGTGAAGCAGTGAAACACATCACCTAGAAAGACTGCAGTCTCCGTGCTTGAATGTTTTTTAAGACTTTGCTAGAGAAATTGGTGGCTGAAAAGTAGTGTTGCTGCTTTTCTGGCTTCTGGCTGGACCAGCGTGCTCCAGAGTTCCCTTTCAGCCAGCGTTCCTGTTACTCAACATGCTACTAACTCAGCTACTTCAGCTTAAAAGCTTGAAGATGTTGTTAGGAATCACCAAATATATTTTTTGCCTCAACCTCGTACTTTCTTAACCAGAACCAAAGTTAGCTTCATGTTTCTCTCTTTTTTTTTTTTTTTTTTCCTCTCTCCTCCTCCTTCCCTGACTTTCCAGCATTAATGTAGCTAATCTACAGAACTGCAGTTTCTGGGGCACCCATCTGGTGATCAGTGATACCAGTGATCTGGTATCACCGCTGTCTTTTGATTTGATGTGACCAAGCATTCAGCATCAAGGGATTTTGGAAAGGAGCTAGGAAAGATGAGGTTCTGGATAAGAAGTTGTAGAGCAGCCAGGTGCTGACAGGGCAAGGAAGAGGAAGGAAAATCCAGGCTTGTTGGCTTTCTGGCTGTGAGTTAGTTAATCCTGTCTCTCTCACCATCACTATCTTAATACATGTTGCAGGGCTGCTTATAATTTCCTCTACCATGTTCACACTCAACCTTATTTTTAAACCATGTCTCTATAGATCAATTGATGGTATTCATTGCCTGTCAGGGAAGTTCTCAGTTTGGCTGGGTGTTCAGGGGAATCATTCTTTAAATTTTCCTTCTCTATTCCTTTCTAAGTTCCCTGCCTCCATGTCCAGTTGTAGGCAAATCTGCATTGGCCGTTTTCAGGTGTGTACATCTGTGGGATGTATTCTCCATGTCTCTGCTCACTGAGGCAGCCAAGGAGCATTGCCTCTGTGAGGATGTTCAGAAAATGCCCCAGCAGGTGTTTGTGAGGAGTGTGTTGCTCACACAAGCCAGTTCCCCAGTTTCCTTACAGTTCTTGTATTAATCCCTTATCTATAGTTAAGGCAGTCATTTCCTTTTGGCATGCCGTTAGAGTTAGGAAAGATTAGATCCACCAATTGTCCTATGTCCAAAAGAATCCAGAGACCTTATCATCCAAATCTCCATTTGCTACCATGCTTTCAACTGCTGTTTCCTTCAAGTGGTGTTCAAAAGTCTTGTGTACTTTCATGCTCAGAATAACTCGCTGATAGGTGTCTGGATCTTTTTTCCTCTCCTTACATGTAAAAAAGCATTATTTTTGCTGGCTTTCAGCCAGATGGTACCCCTCTCACAATCCAATCCAAGTACGTTGTTCTGAGTAGCTTTCATATAACGATTTTGTACCCTTATGTGCCTTCACAATCAGCCCTGTTGTTCTTCAGTTATTCACATTAAGCTATTTTCCCCATGTGCAACTATTCCGCCTTCTATTTGTACAATTATATTTTTACTTCAGAATTTTTGGAGGAAGCCAATGAACAGAAGGCCCAGAGGGAACAGGATGAGTTGCATGTGACTTCTTTTTTGAGGGCTATATTTAGTTCTGTCTTTAATTTCAGCACTTTTCATAGTAATCTCCTTTTTCTTCTTCTTGTTCTCCATTCATATCAGTAAAAGACATTCTCTGCTTAACTGAGTTGGTCCTGACAACAACGACTAAAAGCAGTGCTCAGAGGTCTTTTTTTCTTTCTGCATTGCTCTAAACACAGTTTTCTTGCTAGAGCCATCAGCCACTCTGCCCAGGTGTCCTGATCACTCCTCATGTTTATCTCAGCTTTTATTTTTCTAATTACCTAATCACATATTTTCCTCATACCCAATATTCCTAACATGATATTTGAAGTCTTTCTCTTGTTCCCATGGAACAAGGGCTGACTCTTTTCCCAATCTTTTTTTTTTCTACCCAAATTCTCTTTTTCTCTGTTAGCTCTTTGCTGGCTGACCAGGGTACACTGAGGAGAACATTAAACATTTTACACAAAGTGGGACCTCTCCTCAAACAGAGGTGGACATCAGCATGCACTGGCACATGACAAACCTGGTCTAAATTTCGTCATCTTGTTATTTTGCTTTGTGGGTATGTTTGTTGTTTTTTGTTTGTTTGTTTTAGCTATTGATTGCTGGATGATCCTGGGTTTTCTGCCTCAGTTTCCCCATCTGTCACAAGAAGCTACAGCTGCTACCTTTGTAAAAACATTTTGAGATCTACAGCCATTGGCATCTCCTGCATACTGTATTGCTAAGATTCAGCTTTGCCATCTGAGCATTTACATCTCTTTCTGTGTCACTTGTACACCTGTGCACTTTCTCTTTTAAATAAACAACACAAACATTTTCCCTTTGAGCTTTCTTCCATCAGCTGTGTTGCTATCCAGTGAAGAATGACAAGTATAGGAACAGGCAGCCCAGGGGTGGAGTCACCATCCCTGGAGGTGTTCAAGAACCATGGAGATGTGGCACTTGGGGACATGGTGGGGATAGTCTTTTTCAACTGTATTTATGTATATATGATTCTATGACAGAAGGAAATGCCCAGTGCAGTAAAGTGGAATTAATTATCTGCCTGAGTTAGCCAGTTCATCACAATTTGGTTGTGAAAACAACTTCAAGTTGACTTTGCATCAGCGACCGATGGGAAGCCATTGATAAGCCACCTTCTGACCAAGCCTACCTGTTTGCAAGTTATGGAAGTTGCCAGTGTGGGTTGCTTTAATTTGTGATGCAGATAGCACCTGGCACTTCACTTTGCTCATCTGTTTCACTTGGCAGTCAGCTGTGTACTCGGAAGAAGTGAAATAATTGAGATGTAGCCTCATCATAGTGGCCTTGCACCCTGGGATCTCAAGTCTTTTCTGAGAGTGATCATCCAGAAGGTGGTTGGGTCTGGCAGAGATGTTAGGTGTGGCCCTCAGGCTCCTGGGAAGAGATCAGTGCTCTCTTCAAGTGGAAATGTTGAGTGCATGCCTGGTTTAGACATCGTGAGTGTGTATGTCATCTCCTATTTGTTAAATTTCCATGTGCGTCTGAGGCTCTTAGGCTCATGTTACAACCTGCTTAACCTGTAGTTTTAAATCTATTCTTTCTGCCAAGAAGATCAGAACTACTTCTTTGAGTGATGCCTGTGTTAAACTGCAATTGGTATTCCTGTTGGCCATTTACAGTTTGAAAACTGTTCAGGGTGAATTCTGATCACTTCAGCTCTTGTTTACTGTCTCTTCCAGGAATGTCAGTCCTTCGTGGAATCTCTATCATTAGTCAGTCCTTTAAATCCTGATGAGAAGATGTGCTGCTTTATCAATTGCTCAGCTATGCTGTAATCCCTGTATACCCTAGCTATTGGGCATAGTGAGAGGCATCAAAAATGTCTGAGTCCAAAGCTCCTAAATGTTAATAATTATAATGGCTTATATTTTAGTAATTATAGTGGCTTTTCTCTAGGAGAGCTCTCGAAAACCAGACAGCCAAGAAGGTGATCTACCCTTCTGTTTTCTTCTGTCCTGAGCCAAAGAAGAGAGGCCCTGTGCTGATGTACCAAAGATGGCAGCCCTTGTTCTGGGATTGGCTCCAGATCACAGGGGGGCTCTTGAATCCTTCATTGTTAGCGTTAATGACTCAATCCTTTGTTCTGAAACACGGCTTCAGTTAGTAGTTTGTCCTGGTAGTCGTCTTGGAGGATGCTCTTGGATCCTTTAGGCTGTCTGTGAGGAATATTTTTATAGAGAGCTCTGATGCTTTGTAAAGAATACCTTATAAATCTAGAATTAATGTCTTCACCCACAGTCTTGCTGATTAAGCCCCTTTTACTTCATTTGAAAGAGGGAACATTCCTTTTATCCTCATCTGTGAATAAGCCAAGCACATTTTTTGCCAATGTTTTTGAATTTTTTGTTTTTTGACTCTTGGAGGTAACCAGTCTTTTGAAATTAATTCTTAGAACTTAAATTCATACTTATTGTTCCAAACATACCTGGAGTTCAATGCAAAGTTTTGAATGGTAGCACGATCAAGCCTTCTCAGGAGTGCTTTTTTGGGATGAGAAGTGGTATATGAGTAGTAAAATTCATTGGCATCTGTCCTAATGTTCGTTTAATAAAAGATGTTGAAAATATTGACAGCCAAGAAGGGTAAAACCTTATCACCAATTGTATTGTAGAAAGACACTGTGGTGGCTTCTGGAAGGATGACGCATTCTGTAAGAGGGATTATTTTACACGTCTTGTTTCCTATGCATTCTGTGTTTCTTGCTTCATTATTTCCACCTGGTTTCTCTTTGGAAAGTGATACTGACCTTGTCAAACCTGTGCTCCATCAAAAACCAGGCAGTTTGCTGTTTCTTATGGTTGCTGGGTCACATGTTTGGAATATCCATGTTCTGACTATACAGTCAGCTCATGAAAATTGCAACCAAGTGCCCCCAGATGCTGAATGTGTCCAGTTTGAGCTGTTCAGCTGGAGATGCTAAGGCTGTGTATGCCTCAATAAATGCCATAAAGCCTATTTCATCCACCCTGCTTTATGCCACTGAGCTTCACAGTGCCTGCTCTGCCTAGGAAAGGCCATGCCTGGCACACTGGCTGCTGGATTGCTCTATGGCATTGTTACCTTGTGTGTTCACCATCCTTTCCCAAATGAATTTGCAAAGAGAAGCTGTACATGGGAGTTATGCCCTCTCCAGACGTCCCTGGAGCTCTGGGTGAAGCAGCTGCTTGTTGCAGCTATGAGGGTTTCCAGCATGAGTGGTGGGCAAGTGTAGCGTCAGTCACACCAGCCTATGGCTTTGCTGGTGGTGCAGTAGCACTGGTTTCATGCCATATTTCTAGATATTCTTACAGCTTTCAGTTTCCTCAGAAGTTAAAAAGAATGGCACCGTTTCTAACCAAAACCATGGTTCCTCAAACCAGAACACCGCAGTATTCCTCAGAACTAGAGAATATCCAGATTTCTTAATGCAGCCCCCTAGTTATAAATAATATCCAATAGCTAACATTGAAGACTTGTGGAGCCCTGTTTGCCAGCAGCTGTACACAACTCCCAGGCAGTGGGAGCAGTCTGGGGCCTGACTGAGAACATGAAGTACATGGAAGAAACTACAGGAGCTTTACTGTGATTTTGAGCAAGCATTTTTTGTCACAGCTTCCACACTGAATTGCCAACTTAAATGCCCAGGAACTCGCCATGGTGTTGCTCATGCTTCCAGTCACCGTTGCTCTGGATTTGGGAATAACTTCTGCTCTCCATCTCTACCCAAAATCTTAAAATTTTGGGGAGCCATCTAAGCAGGTCTGATCCAACTCTTCTTTGATATTACAGCCGGTGGAACATGGTGGGTTGGATCTTGGAAGAAAACAAGTGGTGCCACAGCTGGAGTGAAATGAAGCTGCAAAAGATGTGATGAGGAACAGACAGGACTGGATGGGGGCCTCTGCATTTGGCCAAGGCAAAAATCAGACCTGGATGGATGGAGGCTCTGTCAACAGTTAAGGCTGGCCCAGCACAGAGGAGATGGGAATGAGCACAAGCAACTTGCAGATTTTACTGAGGTTTCCCCTCAGGGTTTTCTTGTCTCTTTTAACTTGCAGTTGAGTTGGGGACCATTTCTGCTGTGCACAGCATCCAAGAAATGGCTACTCCTGAGATGACTCAGTGCTGGGTGGGTGGCAGTTCAGGAAAGGATTAATAAGTACCTGCACATTCTCATGAAGACAAGTACCTTTTCCTGAACAACAACATTTCAAATTCAATATATCTTGAAAATAACACAAGTCATAAACGTATTAGAACACTTAACTAGTCTTTCGCTCAACTTCTTGTGACAGGTACCATCTCTCTTCTGCTCTTGGACTCCAGTAGGGAAGGATGGGGCTGTCTGAACGATGATTATTCAGTTTAAGGATCAGGTCTGTGGGTTTTCCCATTCACCTTTAGGTATTTGGCGTGTAGACATCCACCCCTCCAACAGTTGTCTCGAGCTCTGTGAGTGGAGCGGTGAAGTTTAAGCTTCCTCTAACACATTTTAGACACTTCCTTTAGTTTGAACTGACTCATATCCTAAAAGTGCCTACTTCTCCCTGTGGGCAAAGAAGGGCTTATCAGTGTGAAATAGGCAGATGTAGATCTCATGTAGTGGAATTTCTCTTTTTCCTTCATTTGCTGTCCTCGTACTTGGGATAATCACAATCTTCCCTTGCTTATTGTTTTTTCACAACCACTGCAGAGATGTTACAACACTTTGCAGAAGAAGTTCTGTCATCTGTACGCGGGTGATAGAACCAAACACCACTGATCTCAGTGCTGAAGCTTCTGTCTGCTTCTGCAACAGCCTGAATCAAAATCCTTAGTTTGAGCTTCCTGGAGAGGAAATTCACACGTAGCTACTCCAGATTATAATTTTAAGTAAGGAGCTAAATATTTTTATCCAGTCATCGTAGTTGTCTCTTACTCCAGCAGTGTGAATTAACTGAAGTGCTGCCTCTCATTTGCTGTGTCATTACTCATTAGAATAATGATCACTTTGTGCTTAAGACCCCAATTCAGCTCTGCTTTCCAAGAAGGGGATATACAAGCTTGTCGCTAGAGAGTTAACACAGCTGCTCAGCTTCTTTCCTGCTGGTTCTCCAGCTCTTTGCAAAACACCCTGCACGTTTCCTTGATCTTCCAAGCCCTCACACAGAGAGGGGACAATAAGAGTAAATGAAGTCTCCATGCCTCCAAGCTGCTGGATTGGTTTGGCCAACTTGCCTTTGTTTAACAGGCCCTGCTTAGATGAGCTGGAAAAAAAAACCATTTGCTTTCCATGTCAAATGATAGATCTGTTATTGCCATGATTATATTTGGCAGAAGCATAAAATGAAGTGGTTTGAACAGCAAATTGAGAGTAAGGACACTTGGGTGTTTGCCTGGACCTCTTTTGTTTGGGAAAGTCTCCCAGGGACATGTGCCACTGCCCTTGCTGAGAGTCCCTTGCCAGTGGCTGGTTGCAGAGCAGTGTACTTTCAAGACTTGAGGTCATAATGGAGTATAGCTTGGCTCTGCTTAAGCACACTGAATTGTTCTTGTGAGCTCTTCTGAAACTACAGTTTCCTTATTGACCCTATGAAGGCCACACAAGGCGTTTCCTATGTTTTGAACTTGCTCTTATCTTGCAGTTTGTCTATATTGCTGGTATCTAACACTTATTTCCCATGCTGTCATGAGATTGATAATGAACTTTCTGGTTCTCAGACAAAGGTCCTTTAGAAGAGCAAACAATTATAATACTCCATAAATTATTTACAACTTTTTTTTTTTCTCTCAAGACCAGCAGAGCTTATGAAGCTCTTAGGTTTTACATGTTCGAAACTGTTGTCCATCACCATAGATAAAAATCCTTTTTTAGTATCTTCTGTGGGTCCACTCTCTTTGCCCATTCTTGCACTTGAACCGCAGTATTCTTTTGACTCACTCAAAGGCATGTTATAAACTCTGTTTTCCTGAGGATGTTCAAAAGGAAGAAACTGGAAATCTAGTTTTAAGACAGAGCTGAATGAAGTTATGGAAGAAATCAGAGCCAAGATTCTTGCATGAGAAATTCTTTCAGTCCTATGTTCCTACAAATAATAAGAATAAATGAAAGTCTCTTAACTGAAGCTAATGGCGAGTTCCTCTGGCACTGCTAGGGCAGCCCCTCTAGGGCTATGCTGCTAAGGCTTGGAATAAGACCTACCTGCCAAAATCTTTCACTTCCTTTGCAGTCAACATAAAAGAGTGTTGAGAATCCTCAGCACTGCCTACAGCAGTGACTGTGAGTTTGTGTTATAGAAGCGAAGGCAGCCAATGCTCTTGTCTAACACAGTGACTGCCTCCCCACGCCTTCAGTGAGGATGCCTTCATTCAGACAACTAGGAGAAACGTGTCACTGCTGTATAGGCTCTGGGAGCTGCACGGAAATGGGTGAGGCATGTGGCTTCATCTTATGTAGACTTGACAGTTCTACTCCTCCCTTGTTGGACTTGAATTGCTTTTGTCATTGTGGTCACTCTATTCTCTGTCTCTGCTGGAGCATCCAGGATCACTTTGGGATCAGGAGAAAGGAAGGTGCTGAGGTTCTTTTTATTCTTGTGGGCCCACGTTCCTATTCTTTTGCTGTGAATTCTGCCTGCCTTTGTGGAATTGCCCCATGGTTAGTCTGGCCCTGCCAATGACAGCGTAGATGAGACTGAACATTGTCTGTGACAATCCTTTGAAATGTATTTAATTAAAGAGTGTACACAATGGCTTTCTTAGCATGAGCAGACTGTTCAGTAATCCTCTAACAACTGTTAGGATCCTGCAGGAAGGAAAACTCTCATTAATAAAGGCTTTGGGGATAATTCCACAGGAGAGTTGCTGCGGAATTCAGAGCTGCAGGGAATCATGTCCAGAAAAAAGCTTTTCCTTTATCATTCTGCTCAGAGTGTGTACTGGAAAAATGGCCCCTGACAAACCCATCACAATTCTTACACAGTAACCCATGCATTCCAGGAGGGTTTTAGTAAGAGAGGGTTGACTCAGTTTGAGCTAGCTGTGCATCCATGATGGATGTGCCCAGGGAAAAGGATTTTTGTTCATCAGCTAGTGTTAATGTGACCTAACAAAGGCTGTGGTCGTGCTTTCCTTTTATCTGCACTTTTTGGATGGGAAATATGAACCAGTGTGGTCCTTAGTCCCATGTCTGTGAGGCCAGTTGCCCACTGCCGTGAAAGATGCCAAACTCCAAATTTTGCACCTTCTTCAGAGAGAAAAATACAAGCCAAACTGGTGAAGTTTGTTCAGTGAACAACAACTCACTTTGATGAAGTGAGTTCATGCCAAACTATGAAGTGTCCTTCATTCCCTTCTGGGAGGAATCCATCAGGGAAGGAGTTATTTAGTCTCTAATCCCAGGGAAGATGAATTTTGGGAGGCAAGACTCCCAGCTCTTGTGAGATCTCTCCAGTCATGAGCGTTTTGTCAACTGGGAAATGAGTTAAGATGACTGAACTTGTTGCCTTGTTCGCCACCATGCCAGCTGAATTGATGACTTTCTAACAGAAAAAGCCATGTTTTTCATTTTCCTAATGATGCCCAAAACTGATATATATATATATATAAGTTTTTGCTGTCTTTGTTAGCCTATGGCAATGACAACTGTGATATGTGAGGATTATTAGTGTTACCACTGTTGATGTGGAAGAGGGGTGGCTGAATTTGTTTGGATTATTTATTTCAGAATTTTCATTATTTAGTTCAGATGTGAGTCTGTTTGACCTTGATGATTCATTTTAAGGTCTTTTACACACTAAGTTCACACATCACTGACCTTCCCCAGCTACATAGTAGGTATTTTAGTCTGAACTGGTCCAACTCCAGTCAGGCAAGGGGCATGAAAGCCTTCAGGGCTGATGCTTACAAGCTCTCTGTGGACTAGAAGGAATGGTAAAAATCAGTTCATACTAAATACATAGCTTTTACCCAGCTGAAATGATGGAAGATGTGTCCCACTGAGAGAAAAGGTGAAACAGTTGTTAAAAAGAGGTAACTCATGGTGTTCTAGAGACCTTAGCATATATATTTGAGGTAGCTGGATGATGTCGGCAGAAGGAAAGCTGTTGACCAGAGGGTTACCCTAGGATACCTCAACTGAGGCTGGATGCCTCTAAATCCCACCTTCGTGTCCTGTTCTTCTCAAAACCAGTGGGGTTTGGGCACCTAAACACTCCTTCAGTTGTTAGAGCCATCCACCTTGCTTAAGAGCTCACACCAGCACTGTGAAAGCCAGATCAGCTGTATCTTGGCTAACGTCGATGCCTTTCCTCTTAGACTGGATGGAAGAAGATGGGATTTTAAAAATTCCTTTTGTAATCGAGTTTACTTGAATCTTTAATGAGCCCATTTCTCAGACTAACAATGTATCGGCCTTGGTTTTTTGAAAGGTGATAAAAATTTGCTCAAAAGTAAATATTGAGTTGTCAAAGTAAATATGCAATCAGCCAATTTAGGCTTGCGTTTTTAGTGAAGGGAAGATGTGGAGGTGAAGTACTTGCTAATGTTCTTGGCAGAAAATTTGCAGCATAAAAAGTTGTAAAAATATGTTGTAAAAGTACCTAGCGCTTTGCCAGCCCTGATCAAAGTTGGAGTTGTATGAATTAATGTATAAAGTGAAAACTCAAATTATTTATAAATGTGAGATGAATTTGGCAGTTGGTTAAGTCCAGGGAGTTTTAATTTTCCTTTGAAAGAAGTCAGAATGTTTTGAAAACGGTTCATTTCAATCTTTATTTTTACAGCAAGCCCCTCATGCTTTTTTTTTTTTTTTTAATGGTTAAAAAGGCAAAACACACTGTAAATTAAAACAAAATAAACCTATGGTATTTCAGATGAGCCAAGGTAAAAATTCCCTAGGGCTTTTTTCTTTTGGAAAAAAGTAACACTTGAGTACCAGGACAACTCCAGATAAGTCTCTCCCTCACCATGTTGTTGTGTATTTTTTTTAATTTGACTGGAAAGCCACATAATTATTGTCTATACACTACTAATCAAAGTCTATTCCCAGCCTGAAGTCTGAGCAAGAGTTGGGGTAAAAGAAAGAAGAGAGTAGCTTGGATTAATAAGAGATAGTGAGAATAAAAATGAATATGCTAAGTTATTTTATAATTTTAATCCAAAGGGCAAATTACATCAAAGAATTGTTACTTCAGAGGTTTTCTGGGTCTTCTGTTTTACAACCTTGGCTGGAAAATCAAAGAATCATAGAATGGCCTGGGTTGGAAGGGACCCCAAGGATCATCATGTTCCAAGCCCCCAGCCACGGGCAGGGCCACCAGCCTCCAGATCTGGTACTAGATCAGGTTGCCCAGGGCCCCATCCAACCTGGCCTTGAACATCTCCAGGGATGGGGCATCCACAACCAATCTTTCCTGTGTTGCAGACCCCAGACCTCGATGCAGTATTCCAGATGGGTGTAGGGAAGTACATCACATTTTGAAATGAGACTTATTTCAGACCAAAATACTTATTTTTTCCTCAAAAAATCACCAACTATGAACCCTGAGTGAATTTTAATGGAGAAAGGCTCTGTGCTATGTATCCCCCTGTCCGACTCGTGGTTCCTTTTTTGGATGCAATTTGTTATGATCTATACTTTGTGATTGAGAATGCATGATGTAAGGAGTCCACAATTAATTACCTGCGCATTTATAGACACTGTTTTATTTAAAAAAAAAAAAAAAAAAATCAGATAATTAGGTCTGATGGGGGGGAAAATGTCTTGTTGTTGGGAATTTCCTGCTTTTTAGCTCCTTGATCTCCTAATCTGCATCTGAGGTTTTGTTCTTATTTGATTTGGGTTTTGTTTTGCTTTGAATTAGCAGGAGCCAGGAGGCAGGCCATGTGAGAACGGAGGGAATAAACTATGTAAGCACAGATCCCACTGCTCTTGGCATGAATTTTAAAGCTGCCATCTTCCTGCCCTAGATAGCTGTCAGTGTTGGGCTAGTCAGGCAGAGTTCCCAGAGCATAAAGAAGCAGAATTGCTCCTGAGCATCAGAAAAAAAAGTCTTTTGATTTTTTTTTCTTCTTCTTTTTTTTTAAGGAGTCGTGAAGGAAAATGCATTTTTATCAGTAGGTACTGAATTACACTCCCTTCCCTCAAGCAAATGTACAGTGAGGGTGGATGCATGTCCCCATCGTGCAGTGACCCAGGAGAGCTTGGCTGGCCATGCATCCCCAGGGATGCAAGACAGATGGATTTTGCTCACTCTCTTCTTTCCTCTGCCCTTTCTGCAGGCATCTAGCACACGTCCCGAGTGCAGCATCATGCTGGAGATTGAAGAGGAACGCAGCCAGTGCCTGGCAGAGATCACTGAGGATAATCAGACCGCAGGTATGGGACTGTGGCTTCTTCCATCTCTGGCCCTCAGGCTCACATCTACGATATCTGTGCCATTTCTCACCCCTCTTTCTGCAGCAGCAGGGCTCTGGCTGGATTAACTCCTGCTGATGTTGAGCTCTTATGTTAGGAGGGAGGGGGAGAGATCCTTCCAAAGCACAATTCCATCAGCCAAGTGTTTGAACAGCTTGATGAGAACCACCAACAGTCTCCCAGCGGTGTGAGCCTTGCTTAGGTGTCTCAGGGTGTTGAATCAGAGGCAATCATGCCTCTATCTGAGCTGGAAGTGCCTTAACCAACTCTGGTACCTTTACTCAACTCCTTCCTGCAGTGATCAGGAGAGTTGGGTCAAGTCAATAATGCCCACTTTGCTCTCCAGCCTCCCAAGGTTTCTCCATCCCACTGGTCGTGCAGCTGTGCCTCCCTCAGGGAGCAGGCCTGACACATCACACATGGGGCACGTGGGGTCTCAGAGCAGGGGAGATGCTGCAGGATGTGGCTGGCTGGGTGATATTGCAAGGGTCTGTGCTATGGAAGCTCTCTGGTGGGCAGTTTGCAGAGAGCTTGGGATATTTTGGCACAGCCATCTGTGCTCAACCCTAAGTTTTAGAGATCTGTGTGGTAGAGAAAGAAAAGTTTGGGTTTTGGTCCTGTCCTGTCCGATCTCACAAGAGCTCTGTCAAAGCCCCAGGAATGAGACATTGGGAGTCATTGGGGTGGACCTCTCCCCTCCAAGTGCCTCTCTCAAGGCAGGTCCAGAGTTTGTGTGTAAAGGAGGAGTGGGGACCAGTGGAAGGCTGGCAGGTTCCAAAAAAAAGAGATCACGTCACCAGGTGAAGGGTTGGGAAGATGCATATCCTGTTTCCATTTGCATCCCACCTCCTGCAAGAGGAAGAAGTGAAAGATGCCTTCTCATCCTCTTTCGCTTGGTACTGCTTTAAAATAGGCTACAGGCTGAAGGGCTGTGCTGCGCGATGCTTATTAATGATAGAACAGCATCCCTGGGCCAAGCAGGTCCCACGGGGAGCTTTACTGAATGCAAGGAAGGCTTTTGGCCCCTGCTTTTATCTATTAAGATACGTTTTCCTTTGATTTCAAGCATCCCTGTGCAGTTAAATAGAGCCGTTTGAAGAAGTGTTCTCCTGAAATATAGTAAAGAAGGGAGAAGTCAGGGCAGTTAAACGCATTCTCTGAAAGCCAACTAAGTGCTTCATTTCATTTTCATGCACACTTAAAGAAATTCAATTAAATACAGTGCATTCGAAATGGAAGAATAAATATTTAAGTGTTAATATTTTTTTCTGCTTTTTCAAAATGTTTTTCCCTCATTAAAAAGTTTAATCTGAAATGGCTTTTTTTTTCTCTCCACTGAATTAAACTGCTGAACATATTTTTTGCTGATTCTGATGGAAAAACGTGGTCAGCCTTATTGCTAGCCTTCAATGTCTACACATAAGCAAGTGTCCAAAAATCTTTTGGAGTTCGTTTTTTGTAATGGAGTGTTGAAATGTTGGATTGCAATAATTCTGCATTTCCGCCCGTCTCTACCCATAGTCATTGAACAAGACTGGTGGGGAAATCACAGCTGTGAGCACTGTAAGGTGCCCTCATCCATGGAGAAGACAGTAACTGCTGCTCCTGAGTCTTATAGTGAGTGCTTATGTCTGGGTTGAAATGGTCATCAGTGATGGAACACGCGTGTGCATGGACACATACAGCCTGTGCCCAGCCAAATTTTACAATGCAAACAGTGTAGAAAGGGGGTAATATTCATTTTCCCTGATGCATCAGTAGGTATTTAAGAGCTCAGTACCTGACTTGTAGCAAAGAACTCACGTCTGCCCTTGCAATCAGCAGAAGGGAGCCTGAATCTCTGATATTGAATTGCTCTGGCTCTCACTCTGGGTGACCTGAGTGAATCATCTTTTGGAGGTGTCTGTTTTGAAAGTGGTGTGGACAGGCAGCTTCTAAATGCCTAAACAGCATGTGTTTCCCCCCTTGGAGTGTCCAGGGCACAGCGTGTGAGTTCAAGTAGGTAGAATAAGCTGTTTTTCTGTAGTGGGGCTCCATAACTTGATAAATGTAATTGAGTGCAGCTGCAAAATGAAACTTTGAATTTTGGAGGTGTGGAGGAGGGGGCAGTTTGGTTGGCAGAGATTTTATGAAGGTGATGGTATCAGATCGTAAGGAGGTGAAGACTGTTCAGTCTTAGCATTGCTGGATATAATTTTTAAAAAATGTTGCATAAAACCTCCTAACTAAATTCCCGAGGAAAGCGTAACTTTAACGTAGTTCAGTCTCACAAAGGAGGAGAATGGAAAGCAGCTCTCTGCCGTCTGTAATGTAATACCTTGATTTACAGCCACGTATGTGTATTGCCTTCTGTGCATTCACCATCCTGTTAGCAAAAGAAAATCACTTGAGATTTAACAACCAATTTATTATCCTTTCTAATTGAATGAGTGGAATTAAGGAAACACACAGTTCCAATAGAGTCTAGAAATAAAGCCTTGTTTAGAAGCCATTATCAATTGTATTGATCAGAGGGGCTTAATCACAGCTGTAATTTGTTGTGTCAAACAGATTAGTCATTTGTAAAGAACACCTGATGGTAATGCTGAGAGTGATCACTAGCTCAGGGTGAGCAGGTAGATTTCCACTGATAAACAATAACATCTGTCTTCACACTGTTTTGTGTTTACACACTCATTAATTATAGGGGGGGTGTGCAGGAGTTAATCAATGCTTTCTTTTCAGATTAAATTTCCATGTTTTCAGTGCAGGTAGTGGGTGCCAATTGCTGTTCCTAGCAGCAGTCCTGGACCACAGATACTCACTGTTGGCATGACCAGAGTCTCTGTGTTCCCTATTAGGAGTGTGGTTTATTATCCTCAAAGCTGCCCACCTTTGAGGAGACCACACCTGGTGAGATGTTATCTTTTTGAATAGGAAGGGCTGTAGAAGATGCAGCTTAGGATGCAACAGCAGTGAAGATTGGTTTAAGCTGGCAGTGGGTAGAAAGAATGAAATGGCTGTGAGATTGACATTTGGTTTTTAAGGAAGTTCCTAACCATCAGGGGACACTGATGAGAGAGCTGCAGGAGTGTTTTATTAACTAAATGATGGAGTGACTGGTTTATGGAAGGATGTGTGAGATGCAGTTGTGCTTTGCAGCACATGAGTGAGTTTCATGAGCAGGACTGCCCTTGCAGTCCTCTGCCCTGTCATCTTTTCACTTGGATGATAAAATAACTTGATCTTGCACCTCTTGTAAATTGTGATGCAATACAGCAGTCGATTCTTTGTCATTAAAGTCAAGACCAGGTAGACTGAGATCTGTTAGTTTCACATGGGCAAATAGCCACTGGTTGGGAATGACTTTTGGTGAAGTATTTCTGATTTTAGGTAGCTCTAATGTATTCTGGCTGAATGTAGGCATCTCTTTTAGGATGCAAAGAATTGCATTCAGATTGTCTTAACTGAGGCTTAGCCCTGCTTTGCTGGAAATGACCACAGCTCCCAGGTGGATCACTCGCTTGAAGAGTTTGGTGTAAATAAGGCGAAGTCTCAGTTCCATCATTAGGAGAGATGAATCTGTGCATTCATGTACAGAATTGCATTTTGGGAAAGGAAACCTTCACTTGAGTATTTGTAATATAATCTTTCCAGCCTCCTTTTCCCCCAGAGAGTGTTTACAATATAATTTGTAGCACTATTAAAAGAAAATCTTCTGCAGAACTTGTTACTGTGCAAATGGCAGAGCTCTTCCTGCTCAGTGCAGGAGGTGATGCACACAATGCCTCGTCTCAATCTCAGTGCAGTGTGTTGGAAAAAAAAAAAAAAAGCTGAGAAAATGCGGGATAGATGAGTGGATGGTGAGGTGGGTTGAGAACTGGCTGACTGGCCGAGCTCAGAGGGCAGTGATCAGCGGCACAGAGTCCAGCTGGAGGCTGTAACTAGCGGTGTTCCCCAGGGGTCGGTGCTGGGTCCGGTCTTGTTCAATATCTTCATCAACAACCTTGATGAGGGGATTGTGTCCACCCTCAGCAAGTTTGCTGATGACACAAAGCTGGGAGGAGTGGCTGACATGCCAGAAGGCTGTGCTGCCATTCAGCAAGACCTGGACAGGCTGGAGAGTTGGGCAGAGAGGAACCTGATGAGGTTCAACAAAAGCAAGTGTAGAGTCTTGCACCTGGGGAGGAATAACCGCATGCACCAGTACAGGCTGGGGGACGACCTGCTGGAGAGGAGCTCTACAGAGAGGGACCTGGGGGTCCTGGTAGATGACAGGTTGGCCATGAGCCAGCAGTGTGCCCTGGTGGCNTCCGCACCAACATGCAGAAGAACTTCTTCACGGTGCGGGGGACGGAGCACTGGAACAGGCTGCCCAGGGAGGTTGTGGAGTCTCCTTCCCTGGAGATATTCAAGACCCGCCTGGATGCCTACCTGTGCAACCTGCTGTAGGGAACCTGCTCTGGCAGGGGGGTTGGACTCGATGATCTCTCGAGGTCCCTTCCAACCCCTACAGTTCTGTGATTCTGTGATTCTGTGTTCCTAAACGACCTAACAATCAGTAATGTTGCCTGCACTTTTCCTACAGTGAGATATAGAGGATCTTTGCTGGGTTTTGGCATGATGGAAAATGAGTTTGGGATACTCCTTCCTTTATCACACAGCCAGGGAGAACGTGCTGCTGAGTTGCGTCACGCACAGATGTACCTGGGCATTGAACTAGTGAGATGTTGTAGTTTTGTCGTGGGGGAGATGTCTGGCTTTCTGTGCAGGACACTGTCATGGCAGGTATGGCTGCGTTGCAATAGCTGTGAATGGCACAGATTGTCATATCTGCTTTTAATGATGTCATGCAAAGTGAGTCCTGTACTGCAAATGCTTTGATTTCCCACCCTAAGCATGTTTTAGTTTCACTCCATGCTGCTCTCACAGTTGTTCTCCCTGCAAACTTTGCCTCTCTTGACCTCCTTACACTATTGCAGCTACACAAGCACTATTGCTGAAGTTAAGGTGGTTCCTGGGTTTTCTTGGCTGTAGTTTTCCCCTTTTACAATTAAAATAATGCTGTTTTCCTATCTAGAAGAGGTAACTTAAGGACAAGCACGTTGAAATATGTCTAGCTTTTTTATGGTTTGGACTTCTGAAAGCACTGTGGGTAGATAGAATAGGAAAGGCAGTATTTTGGCAGCACCCACAATTTAAATTCACAGGAAATTACTCTGTAGCTGGGGAGAAATAACCCCTCCAAAGAGGAAACCCAGGGCATTCAGGTTGGATAAGTTAGGTCTTCTGTCTTCTCCCAATGAACATATGTAGGGTCATACATCACTCTGGAATGGCTGTGGGTGCAGATTTTGTGGACGATATTTTCCCGGAAGCTGCCTGGGGAGTTCCTTGGGGAACCTCAAATTATATCCAACATACACGAAGCCTCATTCCCCTGCACAGCAGTGCCAAGCAATGCAGTGCAGTAACAGGCAGGCAGAAGCAGGAGCTCAGGTCTTGACAGTGCTCCAGCATCCAGCACAGATGGGATGCCCAGCCCAGCTGCTGCAGTAGGAGAACGTGTGGTAACTCCTTGAGCTGTTGTCTTTCTCTTTGCTCTCCAGTTTATGGGGCTGCTCCTCTGGTAGCATCACCCACCCCTACCACATAAATGAATGAGGCAAATCCACAGCCTGGAGTTCTCCGAGGCGTTTTCTAGTTGTAGGACTCTATAATAAATAGAGCTCCTCAGTCCTTTGTGGTACTTTGAAAATGCTTCTGAGCATTTTTCAAAAGTGAGGAATGCAATCCCAGCCCCACTGAAAACTTAAATTTCACTCCAGATACTTTTTTGACCAAGACATCTGTATGCGATGCAGTGACTGCTTAGATGATAGCACAGTTAGCAGCAGTAGGGCTGGGAGGAGAAGATAGCTGCAGGGGTTTTGCTTTCCAGGCCCACAGATGGTGGCAAATCTCTCTCCATATGACGTGTGTCAGAGCCCCTAAGGCTTGCTGCAGGGCAGGTCTCACTGCTGCATGGCTTCTTGCTGACTTCCACTTGCTTTTTTTTTTTTTTTTATCCCTGAGCACAGAGTGTTGTTTTTTTGTTTGCTTTTGTTGTTTAAGAAAGCTTCCCTCCCCATGGCTGCGGTTTACAGGTAGTTCAGTTTAATCTGAAGCACTCAAATAATAATTTAAAAAAAATCCTGGTTTTTTGGCCATGTTCATAGAATCATAGAATGGTTCAGGTTGGAAGGGACCTTAGAGATCATCTTGTTCCAACCCCCCTGCCATGGGCAAGGACACCACTCACTAGACCAGGTTGCCCAAAGCCCCATCCAGCCTGGCCTTGAATACTTCCAGGGAGGGGGCATCCACAACTTCTCTGGGCAACCTGTTTCTTAAGTCAGCAAAAGCAATCAGGTCTAGGTGAGTTGACTGTGCTCGTTATCGCCTTATCTGATTATTGCTAATTAATTCCTTCCACAATCAGATATTCTTTCAGAAGTGGGAGAGTCATTTAGGGATGACCACTGAATGAGGAACTGTGTGACTCATGTTTGAATGGGGTGAGCAGTTTGGAGACCATGCTTCTGTGCAGGAAAGGGTGATGTCCTATGGTAAATGATTATCATGGAGCGTGGTGGCAATGTCAGACAGAACTCGGGCACAGGAAGCCTAGCCCAGAGTTGTAGATGAATAGCATGGAAGTTTGTGTATAAGAGAAAATGTTTGAGAACATGGAGGAGACCTTTAAACCACAGAAGACTACTGAGCCTGAGCAGATGGGATGGGATTTTCTGTACTTATCTGATTCCTTGGCTTAGTACCACAAAACCACTAAGGCTGGCAGGGACCTCTGGAGATCACCTAATTCAAACGTCTGCCTAAAGCAGTCAACCAGAGCAAGTTGCTCGGGGCCATGACGAGTTGGGTTCTGAATATTTCCAGGAATGGAGGCAGCCTGTTCCAGTGTTCATGCATGCTATCAGCAAAAACAAACAAACAAAAAAATTAGGTGTAAATCCATTTCCCTGTTTTTTAGTTTGAACTCATTGCCTCTTAGGCCAAAAAGGAAGACCTTCTGCATAATTTAGATTCTGAATTCCTGCAGAAGTGGAACAAGCTCAGCACTTCACAGCTAGAGGCTGTCAGCAGCTCACAGATCAACGTTTTGTCTGTTTGCTCAGTAGCGAGGAGATAGCTGAGGTGATTTTCTAAGTGTCATTGAGAATTGCCAGTAGCCATCAGTAGCTGCTACAGCTGATATCTGATATCTTGAGCTGCTTCTGATATCTTGAGTACTTCAGCATTGCATTTTATATTTGCAATTTAGACCTGTCTGTCTTGCAAGCAGGATTTAAAACCTAGTGAAAAAGTCAAAAAGTGGAAAATACAAAAGAAAATAATCCAAATCACCTCCCAGCTGCTTTTCACATATGATTAAGTTGTATATGCCTCAACTTGTTGTGGGCAATAGAGCTGACTCCTGTAAGCTCATCACAACATTGCCATGTCCGAATGAATCCAGATGGAGAATAGCCCATGTTGTTTATCCTCCACAGAAATGTCTTTCCTGTATCAGAGTTCTGCAGTGGAGGTTGGCTTGAAAAGCCTGATTTGGAACTTGGGGTTCTTTGACAGTCTCGCTTGAAGAAGTCAAGGCGTGTTTAAAGAGAGAAGAAGCAGTGAACATACGGAAATTAAAAGTCAAGCTGGAAAAACGTTAATGAAGTTTAAATGAGGAATCTGTTTATTCATCACCATCTGTTTATCGTGCAGTAAGATAAGAAATAATTAATAGTTCCTTGCTTGCAAAAGTTCAAGTGAATTCTCACCTTCCCAGTTGCATAAGACCTCCTGGGACAGATGATGTGTAGGTTGGGTTTGTGTGACAGCCCAGTTCCCAGTGGGTCTCCAGGTGCTCGATCTCTGGAGCAGGCACCACATGACTGTTTGCAGGATAAGTGCTCAAGGCAGCAGAATGGGGAAGAGGGGTTGGATGGACTTTTCCCCCAAGGCTGGGGATGTACTGCATTTTCTGACTGCATCTGGTGGTGGTGCATGCCAACATGTGCCAAGTGCTCCTGTGGATGCTCCATACACCTTCACGTGTCAGACCCTGTCCAACCTGGCCTTTAACACCTCCAGGGATGGGGCACGTTGTTCTTGTGGTTCAGAGCAGTCAAAGAATACAGTCAAGAAAAACAGACCCTTGGACAGGAGTTGATTAATGAGAGTCGTTAGCCACAGATCAAAAACCTTAATAGATATTCTTGGATAATCAGTATAGCCATCAGTTATTGTTTCAGAAGTGGACAGGACTCTAATAACTCTTGTATCATATCTGCTAACAGCTCCAAAAATCTCATGTATCCTGGGACATCAGAAATGGCATTAAGTGCCACCTGTTGAGAAGCTAAATCAAGCCCTGAGGATCTAGTCAACATACTCAATGAAGCCTGGAGGGTAAATCAGTTCAGTCTAAAAAGTCACTTGCATTTGTTCTTAATGATCCCTTTAAAGACAACAGGACCTGCAAGAGTTCCTCCTGTGGTCTTTCCTTATCTTTTGGGTTACTGTGCTCTCTAACTCTGGCCCAGGCAATACAGAGGGTTTCATGGTTTCAGTCTTGCTACAACCAGCAGCATTGATCCCAGCTTCCAGATAGAACATCAGTCCTCACCATTCCTGGACAACGTCACCTCGCCATCTAATACGTGAAGGTAGTTTCCCTACAAATCTAATCACTCTAACCTGTAGAGCTAAGAGCTGTTTTTTGCCTCAATCCCCTCTTTCTACACACACAGTCATGAGATAAGATGTAGCCACATCTGTTTTCTGCCTCAATATGCTGGAGGGGGTGGAGGCTTTGCTTTTGTTTTGCTTGTTGGTGACATGTCCTGGCTACAAGCTTTCTAACAAGCAGCAGTGTTTATTTGACGTAGGAACAGCTGTCCCATAGCTTTTGGGGATTAACAGCCATTTAGTGGACATAAATCTTGTACTGGGAAAGGCATTTTATTTTGGAGAATATGTAACATTTGGAAATGCCGTCAGGCTTTTTGGTTATTTTTATTTTTCAATGCTACAATATAGAAATGCACACAGCATTATCTTTGCAAAGGTTATAGAAATAAGGAGTAAATGCCATTACTGTGGAGCAATGGAAAGCAAATCCAAAGTGTTTTCAAAGCTTTGGGTAATTGCTCAGATGAAATCCATCTACAGAGAGCTTTTAATTCGTTTCTGACAACAGTTTGTATTAGTCTACTTCACATCCCATCAGATTTCTGGTTAAGAAATCTCTCCTTCCTAATGCTGCTTTTTTTTTGTGACTGTTGTTTTTATTTTTATTTTCTTCCTGATTGAGTCAGGACATTTTCGTGATGGTATCCACCTTTTTTATGTACAATAAGTACATGGAAAATGTTGCATATGCCGTAAGTTATGTCGAGCTCCTGTTACAATATATGGCTGAGATCCAGCACCTGCTGCAGCCAGTGGAGATTTTACTGTGCACTGGACTTTCTGTAATCCAGATGTCTTTATTTTTGATAGCCTGACTTTTAGCACAGGGAAGTGCAATAGCAGAGAACAGGAGAAGCTGAGATCTGAGGTGCCACACTAGGTTTAAGTAGAGCTTCGATTATGAAAAACTTCTAAATTACTCGTGTCTCACAAACTTTTCTTATTTCTTGCCTCCAACCATTAAATATGCCTCTAAAACTAAAGCTCAGGTGAAAATGCCTTGCTGATCCTCCTGCCCCTACCCACTGAGCCAAGGTGTAGGGGATCCACAGAATATTTCTTTTTGTGCAGGTGATCCTCAGTATTGTGGGAAAGAAGCATACTTCCAGCACAAGCTCCAACACATTTAATAGGAAGGAGCCAGATTATGAAGATTTTATGTGATGAAGCACTCTCCAGCTTTGTGTAATGACTGCAGTATCTTCCTACTGGCAGGAAAGGGAACCTGTGGCTTATGATTTGTTGAGGAAAGTTCCCCTTTACCCTTAGTTTTTCAGTAGAGTGTCATATTTAACAGTATTTACCTGTATGTACTATATTTAACAATATTTACTTGAAGAAGAGCAAGACTTGGCAGAAAATCTCCATTGCAAAGTGCATCATTTGGTCTTGAAGGTATAGAATAAAACTCTAAAATAACAGGATATGATACTTAAAGTTCCTTATGTTCATGCTTTTAGTTGTGCTTGCTTGCTTGTCTTCAATGAGCAAGATGAGCTGAGCTGGTCATTGAGATTGGCACTCATTGGGTTGGCACTCAAATTGTGTGGCCAGGCCATAGAATTGTAGAGTGAGGTTGGAAGGGACCTTAAAGAACATCTAATTCCAACACCCTGCCATGGGCAGGGTTGCCAACCACTAAATCAGACACCAGACCAGGTTGCCCAGGGCCCCATCCAACCTGGCCTTGAGCACCTCCAGGGATGGGGCATCCACAACGTCTCTGGGCAGCTGTGCCAGTGCCTCAACACCCTCTGGGAAAAAATTTCCTCCTAACATCTGATCTAAATCTCCCCCCTTTTAGTTTAAAACCATTCCCCCTAGTCCTGTCACTATCAAACTATGTAAAAAGTCCTATTTATAAGCTCCTTTTAGGTATTGGAAGGCCACAATGATGTCTCTCCAGAGCCTTCTCCTCTCCATGCTGAACAAGCCCAGCTCCCTCAGCTCAGGTCTCCTGAGCTCTCTTTTTGGTGCTAGCCTTCAAGTTGCCACAAATGTTCCAGCAAGTCAGGGAATTCACAAAGATCAGGATGAACTTAGAAGGCTGAGGAAAAGTCTCCTGACTCTCACAGTGCTTGAACCATCAGTGAGAGATGCTGAACTCATGTCTTGTCTTTGCTTGGCTTTATTTATTAGGGAACTCCACAAAACTGCTAGTATTCTTCTCACAACATCCGTCTCACTTTTTGGTAGGTGACACAGTGAGATATGGAGGAGCTACAGTCTTGATGAGTCCCGTTGTAGATCTTATGTTCTCAATGTAGTCACTGTTGTCTCCCCAGTAGTAAGAAAGCATTTCTTGAGCTTGAGCCAGGTCATCTTTACTATGAATTGCTCTCTGGAGACACCAGCAAGGAAAAAGCTGTATAAAAAGGGCAGGGACCTAAATTCAAAGGGACTAAGTGAGCTTTAATTTCTGCGAGTGCAGAAGGATTTGAGCAAGGAATGAGGAAGCCCTGGAATAATCTTTTAAGCGTCCCCCATGTCCAAGCACTAAAGAACTGTCTTTTGTTTAGAAGCTAGAGAGGAGCTAAGTTATGTTTCAGACTTTATAAATCCCTGTCTTATGTATTGGCATCTTTTGTTTCAGTTTACACATTCTGGAATTAGGCAGAAGGACTCAGCTCACAAATGTGATTTATGAAAAGAGTGATGTGGCGGGATGAAAAAATGTCAAGTGTTTATTTAGTTTGTTGGCTGAAGAAAGGCTGAAAGATTAGATTTTTTTTTTTTTAAAATTTGTTTCCTAGTGGATGTTGATGATGGAAAATCTCATAGGATTTTTGTGCTTAAAAATAATCCTCCAGAAATACTCTCTAGTTATTTCTTTCATGCTGTTAAGAATGACTCAGTCTGGGGGCTTAAGGTGAGGTTTCCTTCATATGTCTTTGAGTAGAATTTCTGCAAACATTTAGGAAGAGAGACATCTTTTAACATTTCCCATAGCGTTCCTGGACAGTTTCTATTGGAAGTCACTGCAGAAGTGCAAACCAATTTTTATAGCAAATAACAGTGTTCTTCTTGTATCAAGCTTGCACACAGAATGGGAAAAAATCAAATTGATCTCTTTGTCTAGCCACATGTATGGAGGCAAAGTCCATGATAAACTTGTTTCCACTTAGTCTGGAGGTCCTTTCTGTCCTCTGCAATTGACAAAATCAATTTTCTGCTGAACTGGGACTGCAAATCCCTCACTGAGGGAAGAGTGAAGGAGCATGAGTGTGCTACAACGAGCAAAGCAGCGGTGAGAAGGAAATGCTACAGTGTCAGGGTTTTGCACATTCTGTCAAGATTGTGGTTTTCCTTCAGCTTTGTGGTTTCTCTGTCACATCCTGTCCACAGCACTGGAGAGCTAGCAGGCAAAAAATACCCAAATTGAATGCAAAGCCATGAAAAGTTGAAAGGGAAACTCTTAAGGGACAGACTGACTTCAGAACAGACTGTTAGTGTTGACAAAAATAAAAACAGGAGGAGGTGGAGCTGGAGGAGGAGAGATGCCCAAAGGATGTACAACAGTTTGTACAGGATGTAAGGGGTTGAATTTTGCAGGGAAGGGTGGGAGGACTGCGGTGAAACCTTGGAGCCACTCTAGCCCCAGTCAAAACCAGTCTGTTGCAGAAAAATAAGGTAAAACTCTATTCTGCAATTCCAAGGCAGGGTAGGATGGAGTAGAATTAGAAATAGAAAAGATACAAGGGAGAAATGATAGGAAGCTGCTTCCATGCAAGAGGTAATTAAATAGGCCAGGACACTTCAGCTTGAAAAAGAGATGCTTGAGGAGGAATATAAAAGAGGATTTTATGGTTTTCCTCCCGAGGGAAAGGGAGATTGTGACTAGGTTATAAGTATTTGTGTATTCATAAAGGAACTAGGCAATTCCTAATGAAACCAGCGATGAGCAGGTTCAAAGCAAACTCAGAAAAGGATGTTCTTCTTTCAGCAGGCACTTCAACTCTGCAATTCCTTGGCCCAGGAGGTTATGAATGTGAAAAATTTCCATAGGCTCAAAAGCAAAATCAAATTGCATTTAATTTAAAAGGTTTATGGAAGAAAAAGAATCTTTCTAGAATTTTACTATTATTACATGCCACTTTTAAAATTTATATTGAGAGTCATCCCTAATTCAGTAAGTCTGGACTCGTTGGAGGCTGGGGCAGTAGATACAGTCCGAAGCTCGTGATGGGCTTTCCTGTTCTGTCCCACAACTGAATTCATGTTGCCCATCTGGAGCTGAAATACAGTCAACAGATTGTTGCAGGGACCACCACTGGGGATTTGATTTCTTCAGTCAAGCAGAAAGTTTATGTCCAGCTGGGACAAGGAAGTCAATGCAAAGATAATTGGTTGTCAAGAAAGCAAACTGGGCAAACCAAGAGAAAGCATCTAGGTATAACTTCTACACAGGCTGTCAATGGGACAGTAAATGTCACCTGACAGCTATTTACAGCCCGAACTCCAGAGGTGATGGGAACTGCCTGCTGGTACCAAATTGGAGCAAAAATGAGTTTCCATTGAAAGCATACCAGTTTACCGCTGTCTGTGATGGAACTGGGTGATACTTTGGCTTGGCTTCACTTTTGGCTTGCTCTTATATATAGGTAGTGAGAGGAAAACAGAGCTCCTGAGATGTCCCAGGCAATCAATGAGTATCTTTGCATCTGAATGTGGGTTCAGAGAGCAAAACTCTTCCAAATGTCCTCCAGAAGAGACCACAAGTGACCCCATTTGTTAAGAGGCATTCAGTGTGAATGCCAGATGTGCTGAAAGGCTTTTTCTCTGAACTGGGAGTTCACCTTGCCTTGGAACCAGTCTACCACCATTCATTTCTCTCCTCAGCCAAACCCAGTCTCATCTCAGAGCCATGCCAGAGCTCTGGAGGTTCATGTTTATTCATGAGGGGAAGTTATTTTCTGCCGTTTCCCAGATAAGCTTTGATGGTATATTTTCTGTAAGTGTAGATATAGCTCAAATAAATGTTCTTTGCACTCTAATCTGCCAGTTCTGCAACTGCTGTATATCTGTGCCTCGTGTGAATTGACATGTTTTGTGTTTATTAACCTTTAAAAAGGAGGGGAAATGAGGGCCTGAGCTTTGATTCACATTTAGCAGTGACAGTGGAAAAGGTTACCACCTTCTGTAGTTGTACCGAGTTGTGCTGCTGTTGTTTTGCAGCCAGGACTCTGTCAGCACCTTCAGCCACTGTTGTGGTAACAGCCAGGAAACACGTGGCTGACAGCCTCCAGCCCGTTCATTGATGGTAGTCCTTGAGCAATGCTTTAGGAGCCTGCTTCCAGAGGGAAAGAGTTGGCTTCTAGTAATTACACTAATTGCATGACTTATAGGGAGAGGATGAGCAGTCTGAGCTGCTTATCTGAAGGAGGTTTAAAAGGCAGCTTCATTAGAGTCGTGAAGGAGTTCTCCTCACAGAAAATACTTGGCTCTAGAGAGCACTTCATGATTTTGTAAAGCCCTTAGTGCCTTTTCCTTCCCATTGACACAGGCTACTGAGACCTTGGAATATGAGTGCTATCTTGTATTCAAGCTCAAGTACAATTCTTAAGTATTTGGGGGTGAACCCAGATTTGTTTCTTTTTTCTTATTTTATCTTGTGTAAAAAGATAGTCTGCTTCAAAGAGTTCCAATTTGGACTCAGCCATAGCTCAGGATAAAGCATGCTGTTTGCTGAAACAGCAATAAGCACTAAGGCACAAATACATGGCACTTTTTCTGCTAATGTAAAGGCTTCTGAAAAGGTCTCCCACTGAGATATTAACCAGACTAAATGCTGCTTAAACAATGAGTTGTGACAAGGTCACTGTCTTGGCTGATAGGACTGTGGTCAAAATAGTATGAAGCAGCTGAGGTCCCTGGGTTTGTTGGGCCCAGAGCAGAGGAGGCTGAGGGGAGGCCTCATGGCGGCCTGCAGCCCCCTCCCAGGGAGCGCAGGGGCAGCGCTGAGCTCTGCTCTCTGGGGACAGCGACAGGGCCCGAGGGAACGGCATGGAGCTGTCAGGGGAGGGTCAGGTGGGGGTGAGGGAAAGGCTCTGCCCCAGAGGTGTGGGCTTGGCACTGCTGCCCAGGGCAGTGGGCACGGCCCCACGCTGCCGGAGCTCAGGGAACATTGGGACATCGCTCTCAGACACTGGATTTGGGTTTGGGTAGTGCTGTGTGGAGCCATGGGCTGGACTCGATAATCCAAACTTGATGATCTTAGAGGTCTTTTCCAACCTTGATGAATCTGTGATCCTTGTGGGTCCCTTCCAGCGCATATATTCCATGATTCTATGATCTGGACAAAGCTGAGTGTCTGGAAGTCACAGTTTAAATAATTGAACGGGAAAAGATTCTTTTATATATACATATATATGTATGTATGCATATATATTTGTAACGACAAGAGTTTAGAGAGTGTACCTGATTACCCAAAGAAGTTGAGAATGCCTTTGAAAAAGTCACTCACTTGGTTTTACACAGTGCTTCTTACAACTCACTTGTGATCCTTTCCAAAGCAAAGGATAATCTTTGGCAGTGTGTATTCCTTGGTGTTTAGAAACGAGCAAATGAGCAGAGCAGTTATTTTGATTGAAATGTCATTGAAGGGCTTGTCAGGGTGTTTGCAGTATTTATGAATCCAGTGGTCATTTCCACCTGTTGCACTGGATGAGGACTGATAAATAAATGTGTCCTTCCTGCAGCTATTCAGTGCGACTGAGACGACAGCATTTAAAATTAATTAATGGAGAAGCACTTATCAATCACTAAACGTGATTTGATCCTGCAGAACAAAATGTCATCTTTCTTATGTCTATGGAAGCCAAGTGATGCCACAGGGAAGACAGGAATTTCCCTTCTCCAAGTCTCACTGCAATTGTTTCTACCCAGAAATAGTTTTCTCAGATATTGGTCTGTCATGGTGACATGACTGAGTACTGCCTGCCAGCCCCCTGATCCCAGCAATTTGCCAAGTTATGGTCTGTAAGTGTTGGAGAAAAGACAATTTTCTCTAATGCTATTTCATAAGGGCTGTCTGTGTCCTGGACAGACACAAGCATTTGCCTGATGTTGTAATGGGCTGACTGCAGGGCAAGCAGTGAGTGCTGGAGCTTGTGTTATTTATTGCAGAGCATCTTGCAGTCCTCAGATCTTTAGATTGTTCCAATTCATTTGAAAGGTGAATGCCTATTCTTTCTGATGCACGTTTTAAATAAAAATGTTAAAGATGATTATTATAAATTATTCAGTTATTATAATGTGTTACACATTTAAGCTTTGTTCTGCCTTAGACCTAGTATGAGTGAATTGTATCTCACTGATCTTCAGATGGCTCAAAATTAGGTATTAAAACTCGAGTTACTCATGCAAGCTTTAATCAAGTCATTGAGGAGGACACCTCCAAAGAATGATTTCTTTGTTCTTCTTTAGATATCCATCCTAAGGTGACACGTTTACACGTCTAACATCTGCATGCATAAAAGTAGGGATATGAACCCCACCTTTGAAACCTGGACCTTTCTAGGCAGCTACACTAGTAGTGCCAGCAAACTGGGGGGAGGCAAAGGAAGTGTGATGCTGGAAGAGCTAATAGACAGATAAGAGAGGTATTTGCAGAGGCACTAATTATTAAAGATCCACTCTGTGTGTCTCACAAGGCCAATCTTGTGTGTCCTCACCTTATTTTAATCAAAGAGAGCTTCTGTTACAAAAACACCTACAAGTTTTTTCATGCATTTACAGGTGGTGGTGAAAAATGCTATTATAGAAGAGGACAAGGGTCAGAAAAATTCTCAACGTGCATAATTCTGAACATTTAAAAAGCCATCTGATACTATCACCTTGTATTTTATTTTGCATTATAACCTGTCCTGGGGTAATGGGTGCATTACAATTTATTGGTGTTGATGGAGGTAGAGATTGTAGAACATGAAAAGTCCTGTCAAGAAATCATGTATTTTCCAAGGGCAGAATGCCTAATATCTTAACAGTATTGGAGTTGGTGGCTGTTGGGTAGCAGATAAGTATGACGCTGTGAAAACTGAGCTTTGCAGCTGATATTAGAAATCAGAAAATTGAATTTTAATGAATGCTACAAAAGAGCTTGCATGAAGAAGATACCGTCAGTTATTCTGTATTTCAGGCTCTGATAAACTCACCCCAGGACTTCATTTGAAAAGTTCTGTTTGCTTATGAAAGAATGAAGGAAAAACTTGTAAAGTAACTTTGAAAGAGAGCTGAGAGTTCTTTCTTAGCTTCAAAGCATTTTTACGTGCTCCCTTTATTGATCTGAGACAGCAAGCTGCCTCACTCTGAACAGGCTGATGATGACACCAGCCTTTTTCTTAGCAAAAGGGCTAAAAGATGGTTTAAAGGAGGAATTTCAGATCAGGCTATAATTACTAAGAAGTGTAGCTTGACAGTGGTTTTCATAGTTTCCTTTACTTGCATGTGGAAAGTATTTTCTCAGGGCTTTCTTCTTCATATTTCAGTTTCTCTTGTTAGGCTGTTGACCTTAACAGCAACACTTTAGTCACATTTGGGGAAGTGTTGCAGTATGATAGGACATGACAAATAACCAAGAGCAGAGATGCTATAAAGGAGTGACTTTTTGGGAGGTCTGTTGACAACCCATCTATCTAAGCCAGGCAGCAATGAAAGTGTCTGTTGGAAAGTTAAAGAAAAAAAGAAGGTTTTCCAAATTCTAATCTGAACTATAAAATATGTAACATAGTGAGGCAAAAACATACCTGAAATTTTTAAATTCTTATCTGCAAACTCCTGTTGTCTTCAGTACTAATATTACATTGCTCAATACTGTAGTACATATGTGATATCATTAATGCCTTTTGAGAAAGCAGAAATAAAAGGACAAAGTCAGAACAGCATATTACAGCTCTGCAGAAAGGATGTGCCTGGCCATTTTATCACCAAAAAGTATTTATTCAATTCAAAAAGTCTTGGAAAATGTTGAATTTTAATAAAATTCTCTCTAAGGTTAGCTCTGTTTGTTATGCCTATGTTCCTTGCTCGAGTAGGGCTTTATACCATCTAGCTCCACCCACCCATAGAGAACAACTCCTGGTGACAGCCCTGTCCCTTCTTAGCCTCCAGAGGCATTTTGTGCCTTCTCCCTTTTTAAGGAGAACAATCACTTCTTGAGAAGGGATTTGGCTCCTGATGTCTTGAGTGTCATCAGTGTCCCCAAGTGAGCTCGCCCCCTGCAGAACCATCTCATATCAAGGGGGAGAAATACGAGTAACGTTGCTGAAAGCCATATATTTAAATAAAATATCTGTACTTTTCCTTCCAAAAGGTGCTCAGTACACCCTTGCACAGCTGCTGTCCTCTGCTCCATACAGCAGATATCAGGGGGTCACTTGTGCTTGTTCTACCACCAGCTTTTCTCTTTTCCCCAGGTTGCAGAAGGCAATGGGACAACATCACGTGCTGGCCTGAAGCGCAGGTGGGAGCAGTTGTGGTGAAGCCATGCCCAAAGTACTTCAGATTCCTCACCACTTTTCTTGGTAAGAGCTCATCTTCCTGAAATGGTTTAATGGCTTCACTGCCTGTAGGGTTTCACATCACAGATTACCACTTCTTGGTATAATCAAAGAACAGATTCAGAGGGCCTAAGGTGAGGTAAAGGAGATTTCCAAGCCATGTATCGATGCCCGAACCATTAGATCATCCTCCCTATCTTCTTCTAGCACAATGCACTACTCTGTGTCACAGGGATGCAAAAGCAACTCGTGGTGAAATCCAATAATTTGGAGGTTGTGCAGAAAGAACTTTTATCAGCCTCTGCAATAGTATGTTTGTAGTTAATACTAATTAACTAAATCTCTGACATAAGATGAACAAGCTCTAAACTGCATGGAATAAAGTATTTTTCCACTGAAATGACTAATTTGGCCGCTAGCCAAGAAATTAACCTGGCAAATAATGGGCAGGGGAGGCTAAAATGGAGAAAGCAGCTTAACGAACAAGTCGGCATATTCTGGGAAGCTTTAATTTAAAACTCAGGTCTCAGGGGCAGAGACAGGACTCTTTGTCTCTTCTAGTTTATAGTCATTATTTACTATTTTTATTATAGTAGCCCTGCAAGCCTCCACAGAGGAAAGAGTCCTTTTGTACTGGGTGTTATGCATCGAGCTAGTAAGCCTCCACTTTTACAGGCTTACAGTGCAAACACACATGACAGGTTTTGAACAGGAGTAAGGCTACAATATCATCACTGTTTAACAGAGCAGGACACTACACTGATTAACCAGCTCACACTGATTACATGACATGTCCAAGGCCACACCAAAAGCCTTGGCAGAGCCAGAAGGGAAAACCAGAAGTCCCAGATTCCTATCCTAGTGAAGTGACCTCCCTGCTCCAGAAATCCCCAGTACTTATCACTGTTGCATCAACACCAAGGGAAAGCAGGCAGCACCTGCTTCAATATTGTTTTGCAAGACAAAAATCTGCGCATTGGTCCAGCCATGTGGAAGAGCTGCCTACAGCTGAGGCTCTGTGCCCTCCTCTCCTGACATGCACTCACTGGGCTTCAGATACCCAAGAGTTAGGTAAACAGGAAGAAAATATCTCCCTGAGCAATTTTTCTCATACTTCGTTCCACCAGAGTAGATCAATGGGGAAAGTATGTTACATACATACGTAGAATCATATAACCATAATATCATTAAGGTTGGAAAAGACCACTAAGATCATCTAGTCCAACTGTCAACCCATCACTGCCATGCCCACTAAACCATATGTGTATATATATATGTATGCATGTATGTCATCCAAGTCTTCCAGTCACTGGAGAGCTGGCTGGTTTGGTCAGTGATGGCTAGGATGTTGAATCATCTCATCATAAATTAGCAACTTAAAGAGATCAGATGAACAATACCATGAAAATGCTTACTTCTCCCCATTTTATAAAGCGAAGCACAGAGATTTCTTTGTTGCTGAATCTCATTTCTCCATTCTTAATTTCTGCTGTTTCTAATGCAGGTGTGTCTGTACAAGATAGGATTCCATTGATTTCAACAGTGATTTAGACAGTGCAGCCAATGGACATTTGTATTTAGAAACATGAAAAGATCTTTGGACATCATTTGTTGTATCAGTGGATTTTCTGTTGAGTGTAGTAGAAGCACAGACACTAAGCTCACAGGTAGGCACCTGAGGTAGACACTGAGGGAGCCATTCACTTTCCTAAACATAAGCATCTGATGCCATTTGAGATACCCTAAGGGATCCAAGAAACCCATGGGGTTGCTTCAGCTGATACTGTGATACTTAAATTTAAGAAACTCATTTCTGACATGGAATAACATACGTATTGATTGTAGGGTCTACCATATGAAAACCTGTCTCTGAGTTTGTTTTACAGTCAGTGGTGAGGAGTAGACTCAGTTCAGCTGACCTTTAGACTTCAAGATGAGTTGAATAGCATCTTAAAACTGCCTCTTTCTCTACATTTACAATCGAGCTATTGTGGAGTAGCAGCATGGATGAATCCCATCTTTGCAGACTGTACATGTAAGCATCTCCTTCTGTAAAAAGTGAAACTGATGCCATTTCCAAAGCAAAGGCAACAGTTATGATTATCTCTATGTTATGCACTTTGTACAGTCATATGCAAATCTGAAAAGCAGATACGATCACAAGTAAAGGGAGGGTAAGATTGCCTCTTGTTTTACAGGATTTCTTGCAAAATAATGCTATTAAAGTTTATGAAGCTGTTCTTCCTTTGTAACAGTGAGTATCGTTGAATTACTTTCAAGGAAATCAATCACCCAGTAAATATTTGTATCTTACTCTTTGATCCCTTTGCAGGAACGTGAAAGTTTATGCCAAAATTGTGAGCAATTAAACATCTCTATAGCAATAAAACAGATTGGGAAACAAAGAGTTAATGTGATTTTCCTGCTTAGTGGAGAATGTGCTCTTCAAATGACTAATATCCTATCTCCTGGTAAATAAAGGATAAAATATCTTATGGCATTTAGAAGCCTTAAAAGGCCTAGCATAGTTCTGATGTCATTTGACATTAAATTTTTATGCCATTCACAAATCCAGAAGTTTTTCATTATTTTATGACATTCGTCAGTACCATGTGAAGGAGACAGATGAAAATATTTTTTGGCACCTTTCGTTATTAAAGTGCACCACTTGCTATCTCTTTGCCAGCATGTTCCAACTTCCTTTCAATACACAGAAGATGACATTTGCAATAGGGATTTGTTCCCTGCAGTTTCTCCAAAAGTAAATTGTCCATCCTGCAGTTAAGCAGTAAAAGCTAGCACTGATATTTTTTAAGCTTCAACTATGAGATGTTTTGCTTTAGGGAGTGGGTGTGGGAATAACCAAGATTGCTGCACTCAAATCCCACTCAATGAGGGTGAGAGCCTTCTGGGTTTCAGGACTGGCATATCCTTTTTTTCACTCTGGTGCTCTAAATTTCCTTCTGCTCTCCTTTGTGAATGTATTTCACTTCTGTTCCCTGCTCCACTTCCCATCGTGGTGCTGAGTAGGCTTACTGACTGCAAAGGCTGCAGTTCATCATTAATTCTAGTACATTCTTGTATTTTTAAGCCATCTAGAAGCCTGCCTGAGTCCTGCATTTCTGCAGGTTGGTAGTGCCTGCTTCTAGAGTCACCAAGTCATGGCAGTTGCCCTGAGTTTAAATAAAAACATATATCGATAAAGATGGGTTTCTGTTGATTCAGCCTTGCTCCTCTCTGTCTATATGGGGCAAGGTCAGTATCATCTCACCTAATGTCAGCTGTACAAAAGGTCAATATTTAATCATTTAATCGCACCCAGTGTGTGGATTTTCTCCTGAAATGAACACCTCATCAATCCTGGGGGTGATTCTCAGTGGTTGGAATCAGCTTCTGATTTCCCCACTGCTCTATGGAGTAATTCAGAATTGACTCTTAGGATGTCAACTGTGGGTGGACCAAGTCTGCTTATCTACAGGCATTAGGTAAAATTTTCAGTAATATCTAAATTGTGTGTTTTGTATCAGAGCAAGTTTTAAACAAATACTGACTTGTATTCAAAGAATTGTGTGAAAAATTCTCTGGGTTTGCAGTCTTCTAATCTTGGAGTAACTCAAGTTCATAACAGCATTAATATTCAGAACCTGACCTAAAAGTCCTTTCTAGCATATAAGCAGAGCCCCACAACTTGCCTGAAGAATTTCAGATCTTATTATGTTATAGTGAATGTTTTAAATCATAATCCATCATGAAGATTAAGTCTTTATTTGGTTTTTGATTTTTGCATGTCCTCTATCGTTCCGAACTTACACATTCATAATCTCCTGTCAGATCACTTTTTGATTTGAATGTAAATGGCATCTTTCTCTCTGTGGTGTATTTCAATTCAACAAATATCAATCAAGAGCTCTTTTGTTATCTTTTGTCATTCTGTCTTTTTAATATTATGCCCAAAGTTATTTTAACTGCTGTTTGATCCTGGGTACAGCTTGTGTGCATTACACACAAGACATGGTTCATATCATTCCTGGCCTCTGACTGATGGCCTGTTAACAAATTTAGTGTGATGGACAGCAAAGATTTAACTCTGTCAGCTCATTTGTATTCTTGATTCACTTGCAGAGAGCTTTGGAAATGGCACCTTCTTTCCATACCTCCACTTTGAAAGACATTGACTAATCCTTTGTAGCATTATTTCACTTCATTAGGACAGAGGCAATCAAGTCAAATCCGTTGGATGTCTGTCATTTACTGTTAACATGAAAGTCTTAATGGTGCAGACAGAAGCAGTATCCAGCTATCAGACAGTTCTGGTGCACGCACACACCCTCATACAATTGCACGGAGCAAAGAGAGTTGCTTCCCATGAAATAATATGAGAATGAGCCACCTGCAGATGCTGAAGGAAGTGGTTAAACAGACTAAACTGTGGGTAGTTCTGCTGATGTCAATTGCCGGCTTGGAGCGTCCTCACATGCCCCACAAAGTCCACCAAAAACACCTGAGTCCGTGTTGGCTCGGGGTGAGTCTTGAGGCAGAGTATAGCCGTGTCTTGGGATAATCAAATGAAATTTCTAAGTAGGACACGAATACAGGCTGAGGGATCTGATACTCTGCTGCCTTTCTGTTCAGTTAAATATGCAGTTGAGAGTCCTTCCACCACACTGTAGGTACCCCTAATTAGGTACCCTAATTAGGTACCCTAATTTCTCCCTCAAACCAGTGAGAAAGAGAGGCACTTGTAGGGCATGGGTTATGCCATAACATGTCTTAGGAAGGGATGTGATGACCTTTGGAGGTCTGATATGGCCTCTGTGGGGAACCTGGGAGTCTACAGCAAACTAGAGTCCCTACATTTACAGAATCACAGAATCATAGAATTGCAGGGGTTGGAAGGGACCTCTAGAGATTGAGTCCAACCCACCTGTTATAGCAGGTTCCCTACAGTAGCCTGCGCAGGTAGGCAAAAGTTTTTTCCATGGCAAAAGTTAAGTGAGATGAACCCCAATCTTTTGCTCATGTGAAGGAGATCTGTGATGAGTAGACAAAAACAAAATTACAGAATCATATTGTAAAAATCATTATCACTTACAAAACGTTTTGATTTCCCTCTCTCAAACCAGCATTCTTTTCTTCAATTTCTTTCCTCCCTTTCTCTATCTCGCTTTTGAAACTGGAAAGGAAACAAAACAGAATGGAGAGAGATGAGCAGATGGCAGATGAGTAGAAGACATTCCCACTGTTATTGAGAACCCAAAAGTGAACCAGAGCCACTGTTTATTTACTACAATGTTCATTTACAAGGAAATGAGCAGTTGAGTGTATCTATTACGCACTCTTTAACATCCATTTTGCTCGTATGTCAGAAGAACAGAAGTCCCAACTCAGAAATCACTGCTGGGTTATTCTGTTTCCATAGATCAGTGGTGATCTTTTTCTCTGCATTAAGGAGTGCACCCTTCATGTTAGCTGGCTCCAGCTATGTGCACTGATGTACCTGACTGAAGAACCAGGTGGCTATGTGGATGTTCGGCTTATTTATAGCTTAGTTTTGCTCCAGACCTTTGAGATTTGTTTGCAGCTGGGGTGTCGTGCTCCTCTGAAGGTCTGGTGCTGAGAAGGTCGTGTACACCCAGTGATACCAGTGCACGGTGTTGTGTGTCTGTTGTGAGATCCTCAGACTGAAAGGATTGTGGAATTAATGCCTCCGCTTATGCAGAACTGTGCATTGTATTCTAGTAAATATTTCCTGCTATACTAATGACTGCAATGTCTAAAGATTTAATGAGAAATTTGTCCTAGAGTTTGACAGCTCTGCTCTTATTGTGAGAAAATAAACAGAGTTTGCAAAAGGTGCCTAATTAAGGGGAACAGATGATGTTAAGAAGGGAGGAATTATCTGTATTTATTAAGGATGGAGATCTTCACAGTGAGAAATGTAATTTGCAGGAAAGGGGAAGGAAGAGAAAGGAAAATGGGAGAATCAAGGCTTCAGTAAGCTTTAAGGCACCAGCAGTGTTGTGACAACTGCAGACCAAGCGTTGTAAAAAAGAACAAATGAAGAAACTGAAGGCTGTGACTGTCACATGATGTGCTGACACCATGCCATGGTTTGTTTGTCTGTTTGATACACCACGTTGGCAGAAATCGTGCTGAAGGAGCCACGTTACAAGATCACGACTGAGGCAGATAAAACAAGTTTGGAAAATATCTTTGTTGTGGCTTAGGACACAAGCTTCTCCCAGATCTGGCCACTTCTGTATCCAGTTAATCACAAGAGGTAGCTGTGTCTGGAAGACTCAGCTGTTTCCCAATAACAGCAGGACAGATCAATAATAAAAATGGAACTACACATGTTCTAGGGAGCTCAGCAGCATCTCAAGAATAGCAAATGATCAGAACCGCTATTGCTTTAATAGCTTCTGCTTGAAAAAATCGATTTCTGACCATGGAATGCAATGACAGAGAAGCAGGACAGATTGCTACTTAGAGCAGACCTTCCCCTCTCTTTTAGAAGCTATTACAGGCAAAAGCAAGAGAAACAAGAGGGAGACTGAAGAGAACATCCCTTTGCAGTGACTGGCCTCAGATCTCTTTGTATGAATGTAGGCTTCCATTAAAAGCCAATAAGAGATTTTCTCCCCTTAAGATCAAAGAGTTAAAACCTCACCTATGCCACAAACTTTCAGATGTATTTCTGAGTCTGAATTATGTATTTGAAACAGATAAGAGATAAAAATAATTAAGAGAAAAGCCTTACAAGGGTTAGACCTGTGCAACAAATGCTTAGAATACAGTTATCTCTTTGTGTTTACTCAGCTCACTTGTTCAGTATTTAACTCCTACCCAGATCAAATACCTTTTATTTTTTTTAAGGAAAACGTAGTGTTTCCATATCAGTTGCACTGACTCCTTGCTTCTCTTTCACAATGCCAGGAATAAATCATGTATCTCCTTTACCAGGCTCTTTACTGATGGGTATAACACGATCTGGAAAGTTTAGATTCCTATCTCTTCCACATCATTCCCAAATACATTTATACATCAGGAAATTGAATTAAAGTTTTACATGGCTGTGTTCTTGGCCAAGAAAGTCTACCCCAATTAATGAACCATGTGTGGTGTTTTGCTGTAGAAGACTGTCCCCATTTTTCCTGAGGAACGGCAGTGAAGATGGACATTCACTTGAGTTAGACACTTTGTGTAGGGCTTTGAGGAGCCTGGAGACAGGAGGAAGCCTTGCAGTTGGCCCTCTGTTCTTTTGTGGGCAGCACAGGGAGCAACAGAATGGCCAGAAGGTTTCATGGAAGGTGGAGCTGAGCAGGCCCATGAGGTGATACTGGGAGGATTCAGCTCCAAAGGAGAATTCCACCATCATTGGAGCAATGTGTGAATAAAGATGTGGGTGGAAACTAGCTAGATTAACACTCTTAAGACTACAAAAATATGGAGTGAAAGGGTGTAAGTCAGAATGTTGTGGAGAAAGTAGGTGGGGAATGATTGTTTCATGGTGCACAGGAGAAGAGGTACAAAATGAAGCTGTCCATCGTCAGATCTAAAATAAGGAAAGGGGGGTAAATTTTCACACATTATATAAATAAATGGTAGGGCTTTTAGACCTGGAAAGTACAAGGGAAAGCCAGAAGTAGAAAGAGCTACCAGAATCATTTGAAAGAGGTGAGATAATTCAGTGGTGGATTAAGACAAATGACATCGGTGGTTCGGTGTATGGAGCATGCACAACTTCTGAGGGATCTGAGAAGATGTTTGCCTCATTACCAGGATATACAAGATGCAAATACGTAAAGTTATTTAGTTGCTTAACTTACCCTGCATCGCAGGGAGCTTCAACAGAACTTCACCCAAATTGGGGAGAAGAAGAGGGAGAAAAAGATGAAAAGATCTTGTCTCCAGATCAACATCAATTATGTCGATTCATTGTTATTTGTAGACACAATGAAAAAAGAAAGAGTAGTGTGGGAGAGGAAGAGGAAGAGAATGCTTTTTTTCCATAGAAGAAACTTAATTAAAACTGTTATCAAAATCTGAATATGCAAAAACTGAAGTAAAACCAAGAATATTTGGGCAATCTTTTCACGAGTTTATGGATTTGGATCTTTTTACTGTTTTTTTAATGCTAAAAAAATTTTTTTTTAACAGATATGAGGCAAAAAATATCTCCAAATCTAGCCAGTCCTGCTTGTTTTCACTGAGAGGAATTTACTTCCCTCTCTTGTTGCTACTCAGAGCAGAGAGTTTCTGAATCACCCTGCAAGCAAGGAAGAGCCATTTAGGATAGGTGCAAGGCACGTGCTGGATTTAGTACAACCATTTAAGCTAATCAGAAGGAAAGATAGGAGCATTCCACTAATTGCTTACAACCCTCAATTCCATTTTCATAATAGGCGTGCCATCAAATCGTGCAGATTAGCAAATTAGTGAGGGGATTGTGAACTCTAAGGAAGCATTTGCTTAAACCAGGAGCAGCTGCTGGGCCAGATGGCAAAGCCCTGTCCTATTCAGACGTGCTACCAGAGAGACAGAAAAGTGTACAGAGGAAATGCAATCTCTCCTCATGCTTCATCTACGTGATTGTTAATTGCAGTGGCACGCTGCAAGCAGATTTTACTAGGAATGTTAGCACGTGAAGTAGAGCACTCTTGCAGTAAAACTTCATGAAAACTGGTTTTTCAGGCCTGCAGCTTCACCCCTTGCCTTTGAATAGTGCTTAATGCCTTGACTGTCATGGATACTGATATCAACAAGCCAAAGGTCTGGCCTTGTATTTACTCTTCTAATTCTCTTGTATAAGCAGCAGCTTTTGTGTCACTGGGTAGTGCCCCATCCTGGTTCTCCAGCAGTAGTAGCAAAGTAGCTGTAGTGCCTTTAGGTTGTTTAAGAATTACCTCTTTACATTATATTCACCAGCTTGAGAATTTTTTTTCTTATTACTTTATTTTTCAGATTTCTGCGCTGTTATTTTGCTTTGTCTGTGCACCCATCCCCTCCTACCTGTCAGGGAGCTTTGTGAAAAGGTCATCACCTTGTTCTCTTTAAAACTTCATTTTTAAACACCTTTGTCCTGATAAATGCAAAGAGAAAAGGCAGCACTCAATGAAGGACTTCTGTTACATGCAAGGCTCCCATGCATAAGTGAGCTTCTAAAGTAATGTACTTCATCAGAGCATCATTCTGGAGACAATTTATATTACATAAAATATTAATGGGAAACTATTCTATAAAACAGCCTAGAAAACTCTTGGTGCTTTGAACACTTGCCTACCCATTGACAGAAGAGCAGACTTCATTACTAAAGCTCTACTGTTGGTGGGGAAATTGAGACATAGGGAGAACAAGTGAACCGGACGCAGTTTCACTGGAGGCCTGTGACAGAGATGAGCTTTGAGCCTGGAGCATAAAAATCTCAGTTTAAGGCTTCAGTGTAACGTTTGCTGTCTGTCCATTAGGTAAATCTCAGAGTAAGAGCTAAGTGAGGCATTTTTCCAAGCTTTATGCTCATCTTCAGTGTAGAAGGTAACCAACCTAATGTCAAATAGTAATTAGAAGTGTTGTTTGCTCAAAGGGGAGACATCATCCATCCCTTGAGCCAAAATTGTTGGGTGGTAAAATCTGTATCTTCTAATCATGTACTCTCAAACAGTTATGGGGAGGAGCACTTAAAAAGTAGAAATATGAGGAAATGAATGAAACTGAAACTGGCACCCCTTAGCTCAATGAGAAGCAAAGAATCAAAACCACTGTGAAAGCTAAAGGCATCCCCAGACAGAAGGGAGGAGTCTTGAGCAGGAAATAGGAAGCAGAAAAAATCTAATAAAGAGATCCATTGTAAAGAAGGAAGAAATAACAGAAATTACATAACACCTTCAAAATTAAACAACAAAAACTGAACAGTCATGTCCTTGATTTGTTTGTGCATGATCTCTTATGATCTTGATATGAACCCAGGTTAAAATGAATGCAAACAGTGACCATGCATAAAAAGCCTGGGGAACAACAACCCTCCAGTCTGTACTGGAGGTAGCTACTTCTGGAGCAGCCATTCACTACTTTTTCCTTTTGAAAGAAACAGAGGCACCAGAGCCTTCATGGTGTTCAGATCTGTCGTAAGGAAGAATTACAGGGGCAAGTTTTAGTGTCAAAATCCATCTATCACAGGGATTCAAGAACTGATTTAAGTCAAAGGATGGGCTGCTGCTGGTTTCAGTGCAAGATAGGTCTGTAGTAAGGAAGATGTTCAGATGATTCAAAAGGCAGAAATTCCTGGAGGTGATGCTTGGATATTTTCATGACTCATAGCAGCAGAATTGGTTTTCTCCTGTTTGCAGAAGTTTTATCATTCCTGTTCACAAAGATCCCCATTTCTGGAAATGTTTGCAAAGCTCTTGAGTTTCACTGATGTAATTCTTCATCTAAGAAGTCATAAGCGAGTTTTGACTGTTTACCATTTGCTTCTTCTGGTTTATTGTACCAGCTTTCCAGTCAGGGATGGCAGGCAGTTTTATGTGATAAATGACACCAAAGGAATGCCAACCAGTCAACAAGGAAAATTTTGTATGTTGACAACACGGTGTGATTCACATGAGATGGACTAAGTAAGGATTGGTGGTCAGAGGAGATGCTGGGGGAATTTGCAATTTACTTTTTGGTGTATTGCTTCTTTGTTGTTACTATCTGACAAACATCTGCCTTGTATTCATGTTAAAACAGGCAGTACAGGTTGTCAGTACCTGTTTCTTTCCCACCTTAGCCAAATTTTGAAGGATTTGGTGCTCAAACAAGAGTACAGTAGATTTCCTGGGAAACACTTGAATAAAGTTGAAGGCTCATCTTGTAGTCAAGGTCTGAGTTTTGAGGACTGCATTCAGTTCTCAGCCCTCCCACCTTACCAACACAACAGTGAAGTGAGCAGTTGGCTTCTCATGAGCAAGTGAAAGATATAAATACTTTGCTGCTCTGGTTAGATGACAAAAATTCCAGGAATTGGGACACTAATGCTCTCAAACAATATCCTTGCATTGCCCACAACCAAGGGACTGAGTCCAAGGGATATTGTGTTACCATTAGAAGAGGTGTTTTGTGGGCTTCTCAGTTTAAAATCTACTTATTTCTGAAGACTGAATTTATGACCCAGTTGGTCCTTCTTGTTTGCACTAGGTGTGAGTACGTTCTAACAGAGAAATATTATGAAACTTACTGCAAGTGTTACAAGAAATGTGCTCTGGTATTTGAATTAACAAAAGGCAAACATTTGTTTAAGAGCAAGCCCAGTGCTTCTTTTTTTAATCATCCTTTTCTCTTTCTTCTAGGGAATGTGTCCAGGAATTGCACAAGTCAGGGCTGGACAGACGTGTACCCCGCACCGTATGCTGTAGCTTGTGGATACGATTCCAACAGCACCCCAGGGGAAGAGGTCTGTAAAGCTGGATGGGTGGACACTGGGGTGGACCGGGGATAGATAGCAGAATCACATGATCTTCTGATCCTCAGGTTTTTCATTCCCACTTTATTTCCTCAAAAAGGAAGGATACTCTTGAGGATTAAGTGCCTCACCAAGGAGCCAATCTTCCCCTTCATTTCCTGCAGAGTGGCAGGAACTCAGCACCTGAGGAGATCAGACCAGTATCTCTGTGATGCACAAGTTGAACTTCAGGTGTTTGAGTTTCCATGTTTGAAAAAAGCCATTCCTTGAGATAGTTTTATTTATCCCTGAGTAGGTATGGTGATTCCATTATTTCTAGGCCAACATGAGCATCAAAATATCAGAAGGGATAAACTGATATAACTCATTTGCCATCAGCACTACTTTGCTGATCTCAGCCAGCTAAAGGTCTAGAGAACTGTAGGGAACGCACAAAATTTTAGATCATGCTGCTGCATTTTGCAAGGAAATCCACAAGCTGTCTGGGATGTTGCTTCTATTTGAATTAGTAACCACTGATTTAGGTATACTTAGTTTTCTAATGTTATATTGTCATTGCACAAAAAAGGAGTTTGTTACTGGTTTACTGCGTGCTGGGATATGAAGTCTACAGAGAATAGCCAAAGTTGTTTGAAGCAGCATTCGGCTCATCTAACTAAAAGTTCAACATCTAAACCAGTCATCTGTAGTTCTCCCAGAGTCAACAAGAAAAAGCTCATGCTAGAAAAACATTATAAAACATTATCTTTTACAACAGCCATATATTTATATTAAACCTGTGTACATGGTGATCAATAGTAATAGGATACAAAAAAATAGCAAAGGGAAAGTTACACAGAAAATCTCAGGGATCTACCAAAGAGAGAGCTTTAGTCTGCCTTCAAAGTCAGCCACCACTTCACATCCTCATGTGCTGTGTTCTTAAGATCAAGTTGTGTGGCACCAGCTGCTCACTGAGAGCCAGCATTATGGGTCTGCTCCAGAAAGGCCCTCCAGCAAGAGCTCTAGTTTATTTTCCAGCTGCAAAGGGATTTGGGAATTCCTGGGACATGGTTTGGTGACCCAGTGGATTGCAGCACTGCCAGAGTGCTGCGTTTCCAAGAGAACATGTATTGTGTTCTTTTAATTCTTTCTTAATTATTTTCTCTTGATTTCCACGGTTTTGTCATGCTGTTTAAGTCTGATTTGTGTGAAAGGTGGCTGAGGGGGGTGAACATGCAGTACCAGCCTGTGAAGAAGAATAGATTATTGTTGTTGAATTGGCTGTCAGTCTAGGGAGAAAGAAGTAAAAGGAATAGGAAAAAAAGGAGAACAGCAGTCTGTGTGGGACACGAGGTACAGAACAGACTGATAACCATCCATGCCTAAAAGACTTCATGAACTTTCAGTGTGTTCTGGTCTCAAGTCAGAAACAGCAAGAAAATATGATGAATAAATAAGGGCTATGTGTAAGATTTTATTTGTGAATTCTGGCAGTCCTTAGGAAGCAGAAGACATAGACACTAAAGTAGTACATTTATGATCTCTACAGTGGTAATGGCTCCTTCTCCAAACTGACTTCGAAAAACCATATATTAGGAAATGGGGGGTTGCTTTGCTATCATGTTGTCATATATGATACACAGCTTCCCCATCATCTGGTCAGAGAGGAGCCACCCAGACGTCCCTGTAGGCTCTGGTGAAGCCAATGAAATAAATAGGTGAGTTCACCTCAAATTTCTCTCCAAAGAGAGAGAATTTGCATTTACCTGGGGGAACTCAGATGAATTTAACATATGATTTGAACACAAAGCAAATTTGGGTGCAGGGCTGCTGGAAGACAGTATCAGTGTTTCGGTTGTTTTGCACTTGAAAAGGTGAATGTTTCCCATTCTAAATCCATTTACCAAGGGCCAAACATAGAGGCTACGGAACAAAAGTAAAGGAAGTTAATTCTCAGTTCATCTCAGTCTAGCATCAACCTTAACTAATTGTTCTTAATGTGTTCCTGTGAAATTAAGGACAAGCTTTTTGAAGTCAGAGGGGGAGTGTCTAATTTTATGATGTCAGTCTAGGTCGAGCCAGAACACAGACCTCCTGGCACGCATTTCCTTCTCTTCTCTAAATCCTTTTATTTCTACTAGTATTTTAGTAATCCGAGCACTACCAGCGAAATTCCAATTCCATTTATGATCTTGGTTCACATTCTCTGGTTTGATATCTATAAAACAGGAGGTGGTTGCCATTAGCAGGTGCAGCAAAAGGGAACTTCAGTTGTTCCTTAATGCAGTGCAAGTCCCTCCATGCTCTGCAGGTGAGCAAGGCATGGGTACATGCTATAGACTCCACCACTGTATCAGGTAGATCAATTGACCTAAAGCCCTTGCTATGAATTATGACCCAAAGTTCTTCCCGATGTAGATTGACTGAATGAGGCTATAACGACTCTGCTTTTAACTGTCTCTGAGATCCGTGGTCCAAGAAGCACTATAGACATGACCAGTCTAACCTCTGCACTCTGAAATTTTGGTGTTAACACCCCTCCAAGCTGGCTTGTGTAAATGCTAGAGGATTACCTTCCATCTCAGCTTCTCTGGTCCTGAAAGACACCAAGTGCTTGCCAAGGCCTATGAAAATAACCTATAAAAATGTCAGCCTTTGCTGTTATTAAAGAGTGTTTTCCCAAACAAGGTTGGGCTCAGATTTTCTGTCAAAACTTCTTTTTGTGATTTTCTTTCTTTCTTTTTCTTTTACAGAAAGTGGTGGCAAGGAGGATAGAGAATGGTCAATCAAGGGCTAGACAAATGTGATTTTCCACAAGCCAAGTTAGATTCTCATAAAAAAAAATTGCATTATTAAAAAAAATCGATAAAACAAATATCTAAATATGAACTTTTCTTTATAAGCTGGAAATCAAAGTATATTCATTTAGAGTGCTGCTGGAGAGCCTTAGGAATGTTGGAATTTTGTTGCCTTACTTCCTCATGTTATTTACACCCAGGAATCCCTGCTGGATTTAAATCCCATGGTCCTCCATGCTCAGAGACTCTCTCTCTGTGCAGTCAAAGAGAAAAGCTATGGATTAATTTCCAAATTGACATATATTTCTGAATGAACATATCTGTGCATTCAGTGATAACATCTTCACTTGGTTTGTTTTTTTTCCTTGCTGAAACACAATGTTTAGCTTCCACAAAAGCAAAACCAATTTCCAGACTAGTTCTGTTCTTCAAATTTCCCTAATGTAATGAAGCTCATCATACTCAGAGCTGACGTGTCAGAGCACTGTATAACTGAACATTAGTTCTTCTTGTTTCACAAGGTTATAACCATGTAGCTGTCTCTGTAAGTGTCAAATTAGACTCCATCCTCCATGAAATTTTCCCTTGTGTAGCTGTAACCTGGTTTTGGTATGATCCAAGCTCTACTGCAACCACACACATCCTTCTTATTCACACCAGTGATATTTGAATTGTGTACTCTGCTAGATATGATATTAAAGGGTGAAGGAGTTTTTCTTAAGAGAATGCAGTGGGATGATTTCCTCATTTCAGCAAGGAAGTCAGAACAAGCTCAGCAGTGGTGTGTTTGGGCAGATGTTGGCAACTCTTTGAAAGTCCCTTTTTGTTTCTTTCCTTCAGCAAACAGCATTCTATGGCACAGTCAAGACTGGCTACACCATTGGCCATACCTTATCACTCATTGCTCTCACAGCTGCTATGATCATTTTATGTCTCTTCAGGTAAGAGTGCAAGCAAAAATGACAGAGGTAATAGTGACTGTTTAAATCCATATAAATCAACTGTTTTGGTTATAGGCCATGAGTGTTGTACATGGATGCAAAAGACATCTGTCAAGTCTATGTTGAACAGCAGAGGAATATTCCTCCATCTTTTGGTATCAGTGTTTTCTGGTATGTGATTTGTGGCATTTGTATGAGAGCTATAACCCTAATCCAATTATTTAGGGTGGGATTCATCTGATTAAATGTAGACCGTTAGGTGGTGGATCTCCATGTCTGAGATACTGAGACCTGGTCAGAATAGTATGTAATGATATTATGGAATGAGGCATTTCACCTAAAGTGGGTATTCAGAATGGGACAGATGATTCACACCCTGAATCTACCTCCAAAAATGTGTTTCAGAAATGCCTCCTACTCTAGCCTGTGAAGCTCTAGGGCAAAATGGAGCCTCTCAGAGCCATTTTAGATATGCTGGAGCCTCTGAGATGTGCAGCAAGTGAGTAGATATGGTGTAGGACCTTCAGGAGTCCCAAGACTTTATGGACTGACAGGCAGATACAGTACAGCAAATTAAATGGCATTGGGTGGCTAGTTGTGGCAGCTGAATTCATCCTCAATCCTTGTTGTTCATAATAGATTCATTGTATTTGGGTACCTCCGCCTAACAGGTCTATGCATGAGGCAATCTCCTGTTACAATGATGTTTATATATGGCAAAAACAGCAAAAAGCAGACCTCTATGAGGTGGGAAAACCTCCTAGATTTGATTCCATCTCCTTGTTCTGCTCTCTGATGGCTTCCCTGAAACGTGTGATATGTTTGTCCACTTTGTGATAGTCTGAGCCAGACATCATCCAAAAATAAAGCTGGAGGAAACTGTGTGATCTAGAGTAACTCTCACATTTATACCAAGACTGGCCTCACCCTTTGTCATCCTTACACGGAGATAACTGCTTCCTTTGCACTTCTCAGCGTACACACTCTCTCCACTCCTCAGTGGATGAATCAGGCTTGCATTCAAATTATATCATCTCAGCAAGGTGCAAGGTGCCAACCAAGCTGGTGAAACTGTTGGGATTTGCTACCTCATCTGTCAGAAACACTGTAATTTAACTTGGTTTTGCCTGCAAGAACAGAGGACTCAGCTCAGTCACATTACCTTGCCGTCGTCAGAGATTAGGAGCGTAAACTCTGCCGATGCACAGTGACTCATTAAGAGGTGGTAATTTGATCATGCTGCTGAGTGAAGTCTGTTGTGGTTCTGATGGCTGAACAAAGTACACTTGAGAAGTAGATCTATTTGATTACAATTCATCTCCAAAATATTAGTGGGCAAGAGACAGAAGAACCCTTGTGTTGTACTTAGTATAATTAATAACTAGTCATTTTTAAGTGCAAATATGATTCACATTGCTCCAGAATGCCTGCAATATGTGTTAATTTTGGCAGCAGCTGCTAAGAATTTATTTCTTCTCCTGAAGAAACATTTTGCTTTGAAAAGAATTGTTACAGTACAAACATTCTGTAGAAAACAGACCTTTGTCATGAGCACAATTTACTGAGTCAAAAACATCCCTTTTCCAATGGAAAGAAGTATGATGGACCTGTTTTCTATCATTCTGTATTTTATCCTTTTTTTCTGAGAATTGGAAAAGCAGCAGTGCTGCCATAGATGTATGGAATGCCGCATCATTTGCAGCTTTAGAAAGGCTTAAGTGGATTTGCAGTGATTTACATCAGCACATTGTCTGTGTCAGGGTTTCTAATGTTTAATTGTAAGTCTACATCTTGGCAGAAGAAACGTGTAAATAGATAAATAATGTTTTGGAGGTGTCTTACTATTCAGAAATGTTGTTTCATCTCTTCCCAACAGAAAACTACACTGTACTCGAAATTATATCCATATGCATCTCTTCATGTCCTTTATAATGAGAGCCATCGCAGTATTCATAAAAGATGTCATCCTATTTGAAAGTGGAGAACCTGAACAGTGCTTTGTGAGCTCAGTAAGTAGCTGTGCACATTGAAATTTCCACATTGTTCTGTTTTCCCTCTTAAATAGTGCACCAAAAATTACCTTGTGAATGCACGTGAGACATTACTTTGGGAAGACCTCAATTTTTTCTCATTTGAAAAGAAGCAAAAACCTGATTGCTAAAGTTTAATTTGTAGGGAAAAGGCATAAAATAAATGAGTGGAGTTCTGGATTCCTGTCAGTCCTGTGTCCATCTCCCAGTCCCATGCTAATTTCTTGGATATCCTGATCAAAGAAGATTTGCAGTCCTCTGCTTAAGGATTCAATAAAACCTTTCCCCTCCATGATGGTTTGAGATCCAGAGTCAGATAACTCATTTTAGGTATCTGCAGGGCAAGTACATGCAAGGGGTATGTGAGCTGTGTTTAAGTGCAATCACAGGCAGCTGAGATCTAATTAATATATTTGCTGGAGTCCAGACAGCTGTCCACCTCACTTTGAAGAAGGCACCTACTTCTGTGAGCTGGAGGGCTCTCTGGGCTCCACTGGTTGTGCTGACCACATCTCCGCAGGAGTTTAGGCAGAAAATCTATATGTAGACATAACTGTCTATTTCTCACCTGCATCTGTATCCCACACTAACTGTGCAACTGTGAGTTTTCCCCACTGGGATGATAAAGGAGAGGAATAAAGGAGCTGGTGTATTTTTTCCACTTTCAAACTCGGTGTAATCAGCTGGAGCAAACATTAAGTCAGGAGAAGAGCTATTTATCTAAAGGTTGTGTTGATGCAAGAGGACACTAGTCATGAATAATTTTAGGCAGGAATTTGAAATCACCAGAATAGGGAGATGTGATCATAGAATCATAGAATGGCTGGGGTTGGGAGGGACCAAAATCATCTAGTTCCAACCCTCAGACTGATCAGAAGTCATCCAAAAAAAAAAAAAAAGAAACACTCCATGATAAATTCATAACATTAAATGAGCTACTTGCTGGTAATAGCAGGGGACTGGGCACAGCAGTCCAACAGATCTCTTCTGGACTTGTGTTTCTTTGCATCATAAAGCAAGAGAAAAGACTGTCTTGTCTCTTCCACCCACCCAGTTTCTTCGTTTCCTTCTGACTTTGCTGTATCAGTACCCCAAGTGCAATCCCTGCTGTTATAATGGCCTTTCTGCTTGAGCACCCCTATCAAAGAGCAGCCCACTCCCAGCATTGCCCTGAGAGCCATCTGCAGCCTGACACGTTCCCATTGCAATGACCACGTACCACCCTCTGTTTTTATCTTCCCTCTGTGGTTCACTGGGATCTGTATTCTCCAGCAATGAGGCTTTATTTTGAAGGCCCGTGAATGGTTGCAATGACACAGAAACTGGGATGAACAATTGGCCGGTGTCTGCTGCCACAGATAACTGCCAATGCTAATTGGCAGAGGAGCCAAGAACCCAATGAGCCATGGAGTTTGATGTAACCTCTCACCCCTGCAGGAGTTTGCACCCGGTCATGACTCGGGCATGGTTGCGGAAGACAGTGTGAGAAGTGTCTGTTGAAACACTTCTGTGTATAAATACTGGACTTCATCCTGCAGAAACTGCAGTTCCTGGAAGCCTGGATGCTTTCAGGCAGACCCACAGCTACCACCATTGTGTGTGTTTCTCCCTATCAGAGGATTGTCGTGGTAAATGCCAGTTCAGGGTGAATGGCTGGATCTTACAGAAGGGCTACAGAAGTATGTGGAACATTCTGTCTCCGCTACGCAGGGCTGAGCTTACCCCTAGCAGAATCTGTACACATCTTGATCCAACAGTCTGGACAATATTTTAGGTCACAGGGAGAAGATACTTACATGAAATTCAGTTTCAATGCCTCTCTTAATATGCATCTGTTTGGAGATATAAAATCCATTGTGTTTATGTTGGGCTTGGCTGTGTTACATTGGCTTGAGTTAGGTGAAATAATTTCATTGTTTATGCTTTGAACTTGCAGGATAAAGTTTTTCCTTGGGGGACATGGGTACTAACTATTTCATATACCTAGGGCCTAATATAGGGTTTATGGAAGGTTTTGTGTTTCTACTGATAATGCAAGATATGGCCTTGAGCTCATTCACTCTGAGGAGAGATTTGAGCAAAGAGTTCAATTTACTGAATGCTGTCACCACTGTGCTGTTTTAGAAGAAGGGAGAACCAAAGCAATAACCATCCTTTATTAGAGAAGAAAGTGCTACTCTTAGTTCCTTTGAGGAAAAAAGAACAAAAGCACCAACCTTCATAGACTTTGCTGCAATAGCATTTCTACTTCATTTTATCTAGCGTGGGAAATCTAAGTTACAAGGTTAACTCTGTGGCATTTTAAAGTCAAATAGTTTGACATTATAGAATCACAGATTCATAGAATCATTTGAGTTGGAAAAAACCTTCCAGATCATTAAATCCAACCATTGCCATTGAGTACAGCATGAATGCCCTGAAAAATTGACTTTGTTGGGCATCTCTACGGGCCACAGAGCTTGAAAATACAACAGTAAGCATTTCAGGGAACGTGATCACTGAGCTATCACATGAGCCATAACATGTGCCATGCACTGCATGGTGTTCACACAGGTGTGTGGTACTGCAAACTCCTTAAATTCCTTGGTTCTTCTTCCTTGATAAATCTGGGGAAAGAAAAGTCTTCCTGATTTGGTGAAAAATTTGCCGTCTTTTAGGGGGCAGAAACCCTGAGCTGACGAGCAAGGCTCATTTTCATAACAAAGTGTAGCAGGCTTAAATGACCGTTGATCCCATGACTTACACAAAGTAGCCCAGGACCTTTGTGCTGTCACAAGGAAACTCACCAGCAGTCGCTGCACAAATGTCCCTCACTCATCCCCAGCTGCCCAGATCAGTTAGGCTTGTCCTTAGGTACAATCACAGAATGACAGTATTGTAGGGGTTGGAAGGGACCTCGAGAGATCATTGAGTCCAACGCCCCTGCCAAAGCAGGTTCCCTAGTGCAGGTTGCACAGGTAGGTGTCCAGGCGGGTCTTGAATATCTCCAGGGAAGGAGACTCCACCACCTCCCTGGGCAGCCTGTTCCAGTGCTCCATCACCCGCACCACAATGGGGATTCCTTGGCATATGCTCAAATGTGTTAGTGGATGCAGGCTTTAAGCACCCAGATGTAGAGATGATCAGTCTTGGAGGTTCTGTGGAATCACCCATCCTGACCTCCTGAATAACTATTTGTTCCAATTCATTCAGAATGCATTGTTTCAAGAGTTGATCATTTTTGATGGAAAACTCACTGCATGCAGCTTCATTGCATCCAGTGGTTACTTATTTTGCATGAAAAAATTGTACCACCTTCCAGTCTGTATTTGCTTGCATTCTTCTGTGTTCTTTTTTCGCTGCCAGACTAAAAAGAGCTCCTAGCAAAATTTGGGTTTTCACGTTAGATTTCTCTAGGCCTTGTGACCTTCCATCTTAGCATTCCCACGCTTTGTCTTCCTTTTTCCTTCTCTCGCTGGAAAACACCATGTAAAGCTCAGTAGCCAAAATAGCAAACCTGCTAGGATTGAACTGAGCACTTTGCTTGTCTTTTCATTTGATTTTTTTGTGTGTCTCTTTTTATAGCTAAGCTTTGATTTAGTTTCATGATTGTAGTATCCGGATTATGTAATGATGAACCACTTATGTTTCCAGCCTAGCTAGAGACAAAGAAATCAACAGTTTGATATAAACAAAGATCCAGTTCTACAGATTGAATTCAGGCCAACTTTTCTTGAGCTCTGCAAATTTGCTTTTAACTGAGGATCCAGCGAAGGGAGGGATCATTTCTGTTTGTCCTTTTGCAGTCAGACAATCAAAATTCCGATGAGAAATTCTTCTTTGCAAAAGAAGGCAGGACTCTCAGCAATGGTGAGCATATGTACATGTCTCATATTTTCAGAGTGGAAAATTAGTTTTTTAACACGAGCTCCCTCAGGCCAAGCTGATAAAAGCTACAGGCCCCTACATGGAATTTATACACAGAAGTTGAAGACAGACACAATTTATTCTCCAGCACATCCCCATCTGGATTCAGATCCATTGAGATTCATCCAGCCTCATGGAGAGTACTCTGATACGCAGGCTGTTAGAAAACTGAAAGAGTATAAGTTTTTTTATGCACTTGACAAAAAATAAAATCAATATGCAGAAGGCCATAAGAAAGAAAAGTGTCTGACCTAGTGCGTAGTGACAGCAGCTGGTCTCTAGGTTCTGCTGCAAGGATTTTTCCTGTGGTTTACCCAGCACTCTAAGCCTTTCATATGAAATCATGAAGTCATAGAATATCCTGAGTTGAAAGGAATTCACGGGGATCATTGAGTCCAGCCCTTGGCTCCACACAGCACCACCCCAAATCCAAACTCTTATGTCTGAGAGCAGTGTCCAAATGCTCCTTGAACTCCAGCAGCATGGGGCCATGCCCACTGCCCTGGGCAGCCTGTTCCATGCCCACCACCCTCTGGTGAAGAACCTTTCCTTCACCCCCACCTGACCCTCCCCTGACAGCTCCATGCCGTTCCCTCAGGCCCTGTTGCTGTCCCCAGAGAGCAGAACTCAGTGCTTCCCCTGCGCTCCCTGGGAGGGGGCTGTAGGCCGCCATGAGGCCTCCCCTCAGCCTCCTCTGCTCTGAGCTGAACAGACGCAGAGACCTCAGCTGCTCCTCACGTCCCTTGCCCTTCAGACCCTTCTCCATCTTTGCAGCCCCTCTTCGGATGCTCTCTCACAGTTTTATGTCCTTATATCATGGTGCCAAACCTTCACACAGTGCTCAAGGCAAGGATGCACCAGGCAGAGCAGAGCGGGACAATCCCTTCCCTCACCCGGCAGTGCTGGGCTTGGGGCACCCCATAAAATAGGGGAACAGTTCCTGATGTTTCTAGCTCAGAATATTTTTCAATTTGATGATGTGATGAAAAGACCATTTTTCAGAAAGAACTAAACATTGTTGTGCTGCACCACAGGAGTAAGACAGTTTCTCTTGATGTTGGGCAGAGCTGAGGCACCAGCACTGCCTCTGTCTCATCTAATGGTGTTTTATAGGAGAGCAGCCCCCTGCTCCACTCTCTGAAATAAGAAAGTTGGTAGGACGGTGTTATGCACCTGAGAAAGAGAGAGAGTTTGAAATTAGAGGCTCAGCCCTTTTGTTGGGTTAGATCCTCTGGGCACGATGTCTGCTCCCACCTACACGGAGAAGGGTGAGTTCTCTTCAGCATCGCAGACTGGCATTCAATGAACTTTGGCTGACTGGCTTGGGCAAAGAGCCTGGCACAATCCTGTCTGCAGACAATGCAAATTTTTCCTTTGACTTTAATTGGAGTTGGGTCAGGCCCCAAAATGTTTGAAAACATCAACTGGCACTTTTCCAGAAGTTTAGCCCATTCCTGCACCCTATCCGCTGAGTTCAGTCAGACCAGCCAGGCGCAAGGATGCTGCCTGAGATAAAGAAAGTTCTTAAAGTCTGTCCTGCCTTGCAATGAGGCCAAATTTGAAGTGAAGGCCACCTCATTTTACTGTTCAGAGTGAAGGAGACTCTCATGCTTCCCACTTAATAGGTGGCAGTTACGTTTGGTTCTCATCCCAAGGAGCAGCATAGGGAGCGAAGGAAAAATCACTGCTCATGTGGATTGTTTCTCAATATGTTCTTCCACTCCTGTCTGACATGAACCACCTTACCCTGTCCACAAAATTGCGTGAAACCCATCTGAGCCGTTTCAAATGGCTTCAGGAGATGGGTGTTGCAACAAAACGGCTTCATTTCTTCTTTCTGAGCTTTTTGACAGCATTTGGCCTCAAGATTCTGCTGAGAATGTCTGTGATGTTGCTGTCACAACAGAAAACTAACTCACCCATTTCTTTGGTCTACATTTTTACCATTAGATTAGATAAGGAGATTTCCATCTATCTAGTAGTGGAATATTATTCTTATGCTATCTGATATCTCCATATCTGCTGTTATCCCCGTATCTGCTAATCACTGTTACAGTCTATGTTTTACAGCAAAGTAAATGACAGAGGAAAAAGAAATAACTATAGGAAGCTCTTGTAAATAATACAAAGAAGTTAAAAACAAAAAACAGAAAGCAGAGGGTAGGAATGGGATCATTGTATGTTTGCCAATTCTCCTTCAGGTCTCACATCAGCATTTTAAGGCTCACTTCACCAAAGGTATGGAGGCACTTTTAGAAAGGAATGGAAAATGGAAAGGAGATGCGGGGAGAAGAGATAAAGAGACTTCTCCTTGATTAACCAAAACCTAATAGTGAATATATTAGCCAACAATAAGTAAAGCTAAAAATAAAATATAGTGCCTTCAGGTACTTTTAGAAAGTCATTGCCAGAGTTAATCTGAAGATTTACTGGCAAATTCAATACATGGAGAGTATGTGATGCAATGAGTAGCTATAAATAGGAGGTTTGGGATATTTACTGCCCATGGCCAGCAGCAGCCATGAGCATGGGAGATGGCTACCTATCCACCTGGACTTTTTCACGTTCTTGTTTGGATTTTGAAGTTGGCCAGAAACACCCCATCCAGGAATGTATTCTCATCGTATCTTGTAGAACAGAAGAGGTCTGTACCTGTACAAGTCACCACTGATATTTATGAAAGAAGAATAAGCCACCTAATACATGCCATAGGTAAAGGGCGTGTACGCAGGTAATTACTGTGGCAAACAGTAAATTCCTTCTGGATTGGTGAGACAGCAGTTTACTCCTGCCACTCTTGCAGCCTTTATTGCTGCCCCTCTGTTAAGAGGATGTGGTAGAGTGTGTGGACTTGAAGGCTGAGTTTCGGAAGAAGGGAATGTATGGTGATGGAGAATGAAGAAAACCTTGAGTGTCAGAGAAGCTGAAGGTGAAGCATCATTATTTTGAGATTATTTATCTCTTGGATTTCTCCTTTTCTACTGGAAATAACCCAAGGGTGAAGGCAGAAAACTAGGCTATGAAATAGCTCTGAATCAAGAACTTCCTTTGAAAAAGTGACCTTATGGCTGACACAGCTATGCCCCAGTTAAGTGCTATCACCTTAGAGCAACAGTATTGTCAATAATGAGAAAACATGTGACAAGTGCAGAGAAAGGCGTTATTAAAACGCTGATCACCCTTTAGCTGCTGACTTGTGGTTGACTTTCCTTATCACTGAAGACATGTTCAGAAGTGCTTTTGTCATTCTTCAGTTGATGAGAATTGAAATAGGGACAGTTACCCCGTTTACCAAGATAACACTATTTTTATGCCTAAATTCAATTCTGAGTCATCTGATGCAGAGGCTCGACCAGCTAGAGCTGATCACCATCTTACAAGTACTCACAAGCTCCCCCCACCAAAAAAAACAAATATTCCTAAGAGACAAAATAGAAAGGTCCAGGCCCTCAAAGGCTGTCAGTTACATAACCCCTGTTAAACTCAGCAGAAGAGAAATGCTTAAATAGCCTTGAGGATCGCAGTCACGGGGCTAAAACTTGCTTCTTATGTGAGGTAAAGCAGACATAAGAGCTTCCTACAGAATTTGACAGTGTTGTATCTGAGGAGACCTGCGTGGGAAGTGGGCTAGGCATGAAGTGCAGTCATGTGGACTACGTTTTTGTTGGAGTAAACTGGTGTAATTCCATTTATTTTAGTGGAGTTTATAGGGTTTCTACCAGCTGAGGATCTGACCCTGCCATGCTTTGTTGGGTTGGAAGCACAGAAATTAGAGGTTGTATTATATAACTTCCATATTAGCAGAGATGGACTTTTAAATGTCTTACTGTTTTCAGCTGGCTTTCAACTGGCATTAAAGATGTGAAAACACAAAGAAAAGCCAAGGTTACCTCATGGGATTTTGGGCTCCATATGGGTCTGGCTATTCCTAGATCAATGATACTCTATCCAGAGAAATAATGCCCTATTGAGGTTCAACACTGGCCCAGCCTCAATGCAACTGTAAGCAGTGGCAGAGGAAAGAGACACGGAGATTGAGCCCAGTGGCTCCTTTCTAGTGTGTCCATCCTTCCAGAGTCATACTGGAAGAAGGCAAGAAATAGTTTGTTGAAATAGAGTGTGTGTGCATGCCTGTGGTTGTGCAGCACAGCTCATCAGCCTAGAAATAGCATTTCTGCTTTATGAAATCGGTAACAAATCAACAAGCTTAGACACAAATCCAGGTTATAATGGCTTAATAAATTGCTCTGTGACAGCTGACATGCAGTAAGTATTCCAGTATGTGCTCTTAGGCAATGATGGATGCATGAAAATGTAATGCATTGTGACCTAGAGGAAAGAAGGTTAAGATAAATTGAATTAATTTGCTGTTGCTAAAGCTTTAGAGCACTCTCGCATCATGTTTCTGGGACATCATCGATGCAAAGCAGCATGTTAACAGGGAAGATCTGTGTTTGAGGCTTCTGATCCCTGTGCCTTAGATAAAGGGTGACCATGAGCCCCCTCTGAATTCAGTTATGTCGATCCATCTGCCTTACATTTTGTAGAGTTGACTTAAGATTGAAGCCACTAGGGCAGCAGGAGCTGAAGGGTCCGTCATCGAGAGGTGAAATTATTATTCCCATGAAGGTCTTTAAAGACTTTTTTTTTCTTTGATTTAATTAGTGATTGATGAGAAATTGCTTTGAACTTGACAATTTAGACCCTCACAAACTGAAGGTTGTATGTTCCAATCAGAAGCCACGTTGTTTCTGTCAAGATAACTTTTTAAGAATTTAAATTTCTTTATGCACAGATAGTGTGAGAACTCAACACCCAAAATGTCCATGTATCTCCAAGGAAAGCTTGCAAAACCACTCACTCGTGCAGCAATTTAGCATTGTAAATGGCTTGTTTGTCAGACTCCATGATAAGAGAAGGAGGAACGAAGTCAAAGGCACCCAAGTGGCTTAGGAGGAGAAATCTTTGAACAGACTTTGACTCCTTTTCATGGTAGAACGTAAATCTTGTAGGTCTTTTATGTTTTGAGAGCCTGTTTGAATCTAGGCTACAACTGCAATTAAGGAGAAGGGAGAAATAAAGCAGGGGTTTTGTGCCAGCCTATCTTGTTTGTTTTCGTTTCCAATTTGTTTTGTTTTTCTCCTGTTACACAAAAGGCTGAGTGTGCCAAGGGTAAGTTAACACTTTGTCTTTCCCTTTAATTTTTTTGTGGCTCAGCAAATTGGCTTGACCTAAGGACTCATTTTCAGAGAAACAGAATTACACAGTAAGAAGCTGTTTTATTTCTGTCAAAAATTCCCATTAATGTCATGCAGATTTTTTGCAAATTAGGCCTTAGGCCTGAAGCCCTGTCGAAATCAGCAGGGGTTTTGCCACTGGCCTTTGTAGGGTCAAACCATCACCCTAATTGTCTTTGCAGAAGACTGGACACAGCAGCAGCAAGCTGAGATAACAAATTGATATTTGCATTTTCACTTTGCCAAGTCAGCTTCTGGAAATGTCTTTTCCATTGCAGCTCCTCTTGCAGGACCCTGGATGGGGCACGCTTTTCATACAGTCAAAGAATGGCATAGAATGGACCTTAAAGTTCATCTAGTTTCCCATTCTTCTGTCAAAGCCAACTAAGTAGTGAAAAGATAATATATAAAAGCCTTAAGCATGGGAATGAGACAAGAAGTAGTCTAAGACTATTAAGATACATCATTTCTTTGCCACCTCCTCATAAGAGGTCTAAGCCAGGATCAGCAGTCATTATTGAGAAACCATCTCTGCTGCCTTTATGAGGATGAATTCTAAAATAAAATTGTTCAAGCCTCTAGTTGGAACAAAAAAGGGAAAAGTTCACATCATCTTTACCCTTCCTTTCTTAAGAGAGGCAGTTCTACTCTTCCTATCAGCTTGTTTTTGTCTTGGAAAGCAAGCAAATTATAAAATAAAAGTAAAATTAAAAGCAGAAAGAATTAACACATGAAAAACAGAAGCACATGTATTAGGAAACTAAGTCTATCCTGACATCTGCATGCAACACAGAAATCAGTGGACCATGCAGAGCTATGGATAGTGGCATACAATATTAGGTTATAAAATGATTGGTAATTGGTTAGCTGTATGAATTCCAGTGTCCAGATGATAGTGAGATGAGGAATTAATCATACTGTATAATCATACAAGCAGAATAACTATCTGGTTATTACATCCTCATTGCAAATTACATCATGCCTTGGCTGAGGTGGACATCCCAACAGAAAAAGAGCTGAGATGGGATTCAGTCTGATTTAGGCACGTGGGGTAGGAATCAGCTCAAGAATCCTGAGTTTAGTTATGATTAAGACATCAGTGTCTAAAATGGCATTGTAAATATGGAGATTCAGACTGGTCCCTGTGCCTGGAAGCCTTAATTTCAGCATCAACAAAGCAGGAAGTGTTGTTCTGTTCTACCCATCTTCCAGCTAGGCCTTGGAAACAGGATTACAAGTGTGGTCTATAAAAAGCTTTTAAATAAGATCGAGGAAGCCTTCTCGACCAAACTGGGGAGAAGAGCATCTGTTGCTGGGGGCAAATTCAGCACGAGTCACTCAACAACTGGCCTTTCAGATAGGTCATATGTTCTGGGCAACATAAAATAAAAGCACTGGATAAATCTATCACGGAGAAAATGAGTTTTCGTCTGTCTCTTGTTGAAGAGACCTGAAGAAATCTCTGTGTAAATGGCTTCCACCTGCTTCAGTGGTGGTAGCCCAGGTGAAAGGACCCAAGTACCTTGAAGGAGATTTAGAGATCTCCACATATTGTGATTGTTTGAGATGAGTCTGAGCCCTTGCTTTTGCCAGAGGCAGTAGGGACTTGGCTGAAGGCAATGTTCCAACTTCACACATAGCGTCAGGAGATTTGGCATTGTCCAGAATTGCATGTGACTGCTTAAATATATCTTTAAGCTGACTTAAATATGTCTTGGTGCTTTGCCACAAACTTCTCAAGCTCTTTTCCACACAATAGGAGGATGCAGGGGTAGAGGGTGCAAGGAGGGAATACAGGGACTGCAGAGGGAGTGACATCCATGCACAGCAGTGATCATACATGGGGAGGAAGAGGTCAGGTCTTCTGATTCGGAGTCCCATGCTCGAGGCAGTGAGATTCAGGCAGAACATTGACATGATGATATATTCAGAGGCCAGCTATAGTGGGAGAATGATCAGTTATTCAGGTGCCCCTTTTTTACTTCTTTGACCAGATGTAGATACTTCTTTAACCCAAATCCTAAACCTGTAACACCGTATCCCCAGTACAGAAGGAGATGTGCTAGAGCAGTGGTGATCTCTGGTGTGCAGCAGTATTTGTGGAGTTAACTGACCTTTTTATGTAGAGGTTTGTGGCATTCACGGGAGGTTGGTGCGTGCACCCATGTGTGGTGTGTGTGTACCCCCATGAAAACCTCATCCTTCTTACACCAACTCCTCTCCAACTGAGATGCTTAGACTGAGCTAGAGAAATTCAGGAGCTGGTCAGAACTGCCAGTCCTTAGCAGTTATTAATGAGCAGCGATAGCTTGCACAGAGTTATTATCACTAACAAGTAGGATATTTGTGTATTTAAAGCAACAGATTCAGCTCTATGTTAATCACTGCCTCCAGCATCTGGACTGCATTTCTCTAGGTGAGTCAGCTAGTTGCTACATCAATCTTATGAGAAAAACATTTTTCTCAGGGCTAACATTAAAGTATGAAGTGTTGCTAGGTCACAGTACCAATCCTGGTAGCCTGTGGTCATTGCCCAGTCTTGTTTTTTCCACCCTTATGCTCCTTCTCTTTGCCTCTCCTAAAGTCCAGTTGTGTCTTGAGTGCATTTTTCCTATGATCTGACAAAGTGGGCTGCGTTTTGTGCAGCTGCCATGGAACATGAACATTGTGCTGCATGCTGGCTGGGAGTAGCTCTGTTGTTTTTCCCACAGTTACAATAAACTTTGAATTTGACCTGCTATTGACATCCTAAAATTTTTGCCCAGCTTCTCAACTAAACACGTTTCTTTTAATCACACCAGCAATCTAATAACCACTTGTGTGCTTTGTCCCTGCTCACAACTTCCTTTTTGGAAGGACAGGCTACATTCCTAAGTATCAAGAGCTTATGAAATATTTACCCTAACATGACTGCAAGATGTTCTCTTTCAAAGCAAATGAAATCTCTTCTACCTTCTCTACTCCTTTGTTAGCTTTTAGACCATTATGCTTCACAGAGTCTAAATCAGTGTTGTCTCAGCAGCTTTGTCTAGGAGGGCAATGTGTGCTCTGCATGACATGAATCCTTGCTTTGAAACTCATAGGCCTGGTTCCTATCCAGAAGGCAGACACTCACCCCCCATATACATGCTAAATGGGAATGCTGAGTACTCTGTGACCAGCAAGACTTTGCATGTGTTTTGCAAAGTATAAAGTAATAGAAATTGATTTCAAAGATGTGTCTACGTTTGAGGATACCAGCCTTCCTTGTGTCCTTCAGGACATTCGTGCTGTGCAATGTGTGAGGTATTCCCATTACTTGCTAGCTCAGCACCTTTAAGGACTCTCCATAATGATCAGACTTCTACCATCTGAGCACGGATGTCTCATACCCCTTAAAATGCCTGTGAATGTCCCTATGATATCACTGTCTCATCACACAGCACTTATTAAAATGATACAAGGCCTGTAGGAGATCTCCCTCCTTCTGGAGCAATAGCTGGAGGCCCAACACGGTACTTGGCAGAACCTACAAGGTCTTAAGCAACCTACTTTTAAGCATCTGAATTTTGCACAGTGTCTCCTTTTCATGTAGTCCTCACTTAAAGAGTCCTAAATGTAGATGCTTGCAGCATAGATGGTTGGCCACAATAAGGCAAGGGAGGGTTGGCCCATACAGCAGCCCTAAGATATGCCTTATCTCATCCTCAATTAAACTTCTGAAATAATTAAGATGAAATTCTTTTACTGACTATGAAGAATTTAAAGAGAAGCATGAAAGTGCTTGTTTGGGTCAAGGAGATTTCTATCCCTCCACAGCTGGAGGGGGAATCCATTTCTGCAGTTAGCAGCTAGCAGCATATGTGGAAAGGGAGGGGAGCTTCATGGAAAAGCAAATAGCTTGTGGCTAATGCAGTCCCGAAGAGGAGAGGATAACTGGGTAGATAAGACATCAGCAAAGGCAAAGTAGACCATCTCACTGCAACATCTCAAGTGGGCATGAGCAGTGCAGGCTGCCTGGAGAAAGATAGGGAAATAGCTGTTGCAAATGAGGTAGTAGAAGGGGAGAAAATAGAAAAAGCGATGTTGTAATGCTGCTTTTCTTGCTGAAAATGCCTTTTCTAAACATAGCCTGCGCTGGTCTTTCAACAGTAACGTGTCATGGGGTCTGATCTTTATGAAAAAATTCTTCTGTGAGATGTTATAGCTCATCTCTGCCTAGTGCCTGTCATCTAAAGGGAACAACAGCTTGTATAAACAAGAATTTTCCTTCCCAGCATTGTAGCATCCATTCTGAGTCTGAATAGGATTGATAAGAAAGGAGGAGACCCATTACCAAGTGCTGCATGTGATAAGGAAGGAGTCCCTCAAAGGCCAGGAAGGGCTGTTTTCTGACCATGTCTCTGAGCTGGCTGTCCAAGAGGGTTCAAGGGAAGAACAACACTGCAGTCAACAGTGAAAGTGCATCTCTCTTAGAAATATCTGCTCTGTTGTAAACATACCCAGCATAGGTAAAGATAGCAAAAGCCCAGGCAGTTAATTTGTAAGGCAGAAGTCGTTGCATGTGTTGGTTGGCGTAGTGGCCTTGACTCCAGTTGAGCTGATATCCTCATGCTCCCACTGTAATTGGTGGAGAAAGGAATTTTTACAGCACATCTGCCCTGCTTTATCTGAGGCTGAGGCAGATCACACCCTGGACTCTGTTGACTGCATTGTCTGGATCTCCACTGGCTAGAAAGGATGGAAAGGATGATCTTATAGATATCAACTTTTAGAGTCCTACCTAGAGAGTTGTCACTCCAGCTTCACTACAGGTGCCCACATGGTCCCCGTAGGTGCCTTCCAACTCAGCATGTTCTGTGATTGTCTGAGCTTGGTTCATGCCAGTGCATCCAAATCCGTTCCAGTGCAGGACATCCCCATGTCACAGGGGATCGCAGACTGCAATACATTATTGCCATATACTCACTCTGATGCATAAATATATCTTTTTTTCCTTGTAAAGCAAAAAATGCCTAGGATAGTAAAAGCTGCTCAAATAGCCGTGTGTCTCCCAGCACAAAGTGAATTGCTCTGCTGCAGCCCTCTTAGGAAAGGAGTTTCGTGAGCTGTCTTTCCTGATCCTGTTGACTATCCCAGTCCCTTGTGACACGCTCCAGCCTCATGCCTCTGCCCTAGCTTCCACACAGCCATCCAGAAAGGATTCCCTGAAGTTCATTCCCCAAGGCAAATCCAGATTTGAGGAGCATGTGGTTGAGATGCATCAAATGTGCTCCCTTCAACCTCGCATCTCACGTGTGATTCTGTGTGAGCTGCCGAACACTGCAGCCAGCAAATCCCCACTGGCTGCAGATGCCCAGGCTTTGGGTGAGAGGGGTGAGGTGTGTCAGTGCCACAAAGCCACGTGCATACAGAGGCAGGGAAAAACAAAGAGCACAGGGATGCCACAGGGAGGAGGATGCCGCATCCTGAACCCTTGTCAGCTCAACTCTGTGTTACCTTCCCTTCTTGGGAGTGAAGTGCCTGCTCTGCCTTCACCTTCCCCCATTCACCACTCTGCAGCAAGTCTCTACATGTGCCATCTGCCTTGCAGGAGGCAGCTGATGTGCGTATAAATTGATGAGCAGGAGCCCAGGAGGGTCCCCGGTGCTCCATACCGATGGGTGCTAGGGGAGGGCTGAATTAATTCTGAGCAATCAGTGGGGACGAGTCTCTCTCCAAACATATGGCATCAAGAAAACACTTTCTATGCTTTTTTTATTAACCAGTGTGTTTCATAGCAACTGTTTTCAGCAGGAGAGAGGAGCAGGGGGATGCGTGAGCTTGTCACTGGTGCAAGTCAGCTATTGCTCTAAATTCACCATAGTGCAAATGCAGAGCACCAAGAAAGGGCTGCTAGGCAGAGTGCTGTGAGCCACATCCTCGTGCCCTGGCCCCAACACGAGCAGGGTATAACCCAAGCGGATCCACTGAAGCCAATGTGGCTATTGCTGGATCAACATCTCAGGGTGCTTAGACACAGTGGATATGTGTGATGATGCAACTGATGCTCTTCTGTAAACCTGTCTGGAGAAAGGTGCTGACAGTGCTAACAGAGCTCTTTGGACAGCTGACTTCTACCTTCAGGTGTTTTGCAGTGGTTTTGCCCTTTGAGTGCTGGAGAGAAATTTCCTATTCGCTTTTTTTGTTTTTTCTTTTCTAAAGTGACTGTTCCCATTACCTGTAAATCATCCTACTTGTGTGCTGCAGTGAAATCTTTGCAGCAAGTTGCTGTGTTTAATTATTCATTCTCCAAGGAAAAACAATCCTCCTTCCCTTTTCAACTCTCTCCTTCCAATGCAATCAAATCTGTCCATGCTCGTTCGTGTTTACCCTCTTTTGCCTCCTCATCTTTATTTAAAAAAGATTTATCCCCATTCTTCTTTCCTTAACTGAGCATTCACAATTCTTTGTAGACTTGACTTTCTTCAAAGCCCTGTCTCAGATGCCTTCAGTTTTTGCAATATCTGCCAGGCCATAGGGTGATTATAATTGGACTTTGCTTTCAAGGGCTACTTTTTTAGCATTTTTGTTGTTGTTTCTATTTACCCTGGCTAGTCAGTTTGTTCATCAGAGCCTTCATTTCTATGGATTCAGGGAGGCAGTCCCACTGCAAGTGATGGGGGAAACCATGATGCCCGAGTCACTCAAGGTGTTGTTCATCAAGATGCTCACTTTGGTGGCAAAAGTAGCATAAAAAATAATCACCCCTTCTTGTTTCCTCTCCAGTGCAGATCACCTTCATCATGCTGAATCTAGGTTTGTGGGCTGCACCATAAACCAGACACTGGGTTGATCTCAGTTCAAAATCCCACTCTTGGGTGTTGATTAACATCTGCCAAGCAGCCAGAGTGTGTCCCCCGTGCAGGCTTTGCAGTCCTTTTGGTTCTTTGCATGGATCTTATTCCGTAAGGACTTCAAGTGCTGCAAAAGTTACACACAGGGCAAGGTTTACTGGGAATTTGATGTTTTTACAATGGAAACATGCTGCAGGTCACCACTGTTTCTTTCTTTCTTTTCTTCCAGGTAGGCTGCAAAGCCATGATGGTTTTCTTCCAGTACTGTGTCATGGCCAACTTCTTCTGGCTGCTGGTGGAAGGGTTGTATCTTCACACCCTGCTGGTCATCTCCTTCTTTTCAGAGAGGAAGTACTTCTGGTGGTACATCTTGATCGGCTGGGGTAGGCATCTTCTCAAGCCTGAGTACCAAGAGGTGATCCTGGCAGGCATTTACAACAGCCATTTAATCCCCAGACTGGGATGTTCAGAGGGGGCAGAGATGTGATCTGTGTGTTATATTGCAGACAAGAATTTGGTACAACCAGGAGCAAGACCAAGCAGTGGTCAGAGGAGTTTAACAGCATTAGCCTAAATCTTCAAAGGTATTTAAGAGCTTGTGTTCACTGATAGTTGAGCACCTCAGTATCTGAAAGGAATTTTGGCCTGAAACTCATCATCTTTACAGTGTGTTCCTATTTGACCCTGACTGGGACCCCAAGGTTGTATCATGCATTGACCTTAAATTGTAAGGGTGGACTAAGCAGGACTCCTGGACTGAACCAGGCTCTGCAGTCCCTTGCTCTTCTTGCATGCTGAATTCAGGCTAAATACCTATCCTAAGGTCCCATTGCCTGTGTGCTAATGCTGATAAACCTCTGCTCACTGCATGCGTGATTTCTCCAACTTTAACGTGAGTCTGGTCTTAGGCACATAAATACAATAAAGTAATAAAATAAAATAATGCCAAGGAAGGCAAAATGAAACTCTTCACAAAGCTGCCCAGAGCTGAAATGCTAACTTGTGCAAATTGGTCCTCCTAGATCAACTTTTCTTCTTTCTCCAAAGACATCTTAAGCCATTTAGCTGAAGATTTCTGTATAAGCAAGCCCAAATGGCTTTCGGTTCTATGCTCTCGATAGCTGAAACTAGGAAATAATTAGAGCGGGGAATAATCTTGAAAAGAAAGAGAAAAAAGCATTTGTGTCGTGTGCAGGGGTATGCCTGGACTCCAGATTTGACCAGTTAGCCGTAGAGTCACTTCCATTGAAAGTGACAGGAGTTACGCTTGGGTTCACACTGCAGAAGAGAGACGATTCTCTCTGCTATAAGCATAGGAGGAGGTGTTGTTTGCAGGTCTTGTTTCACATGCATCAGGTCAGACCTTCTTTAAAGCTGCCTTGTGCATAGATCCTTTCTTTCAGCACAGTACCTCTGAAAGATCTTAAAGAAAAATGTATTGATTTTAAATCTAAGGTAATATTTTGCATTGTTAATGTGTTCAGTGGTTCTTCGGGTAAGGAAGGGCAATGACAATTACTTGAAGGATTTGGGGCCTTTCACTCATCCATCATTTGCAAGAGCATCAGTGGTGGATCCAAAATAGATCGTGCAAGAATGAGTACTTTGGACACACTAGTTACTGTTCTGTTTGCATTTGGAAATCACTATTAATAAAGAATACTGTGACTATGGCAGAGCAAAGAGATGTTCCCTTCCTGGGATATTTCTGATCAAAATCTCATCAAACACAGCAAACAGAGGAAGAGGAAAGAGGGACAACACAGGTGGAACAAGACCACCCTACTCAGGCAGAAGCTCATGGGGTGAGGAGCAGTGGCAGGTTCATCTGGGTTCACACAGCTGCGTGTGAACTTGTCACTCCGGGCTGCCTTTAGAGTCAGTGGAGATCCAGGCAATACAGTCAGGAGAGTCCAAGGGAATATTCCTTGTCCTAAAGAAAACATCTAAAATAGCTGAGAAGAGCTGTCTTAGGAATGCATATTTCCCTCCATTGGTGCCAATGAGAGCCTGTGGTGACTGGGTTAGGTTCCTGGTGCCCACGCTGTAGAAGTCTAAAGTGATTCCTGTCCCTTGTCTTTCACCATCCATGGTTTTTAATGGGGTTTGGAGAGATGGAGTGTGGAGGAGAACAGCCTTGAAAATGTGAATAATGATTTGTGACAGTAACACCATCTCTCCTCTCACCAGGTGCCCCCTCCGTGTTCATCACTGCTTGGACTGTCGTCAGGATTTACTTTTTCAACGTTGGGTAAGCCTGTGGACTCACTTCTCTATCCTGTACAACTCTTCCTTCCTTTACCTCCAGGAAAAAGCCAAGGAAATGCCTGCAGTTGTACGAATCCAGCTCCCCTTCTGCAACCCCAAAGGTGGTCAGAGAAGAGCAAGGGCTTTCCCTGCCACCTCAAACCAGGAAACATTCCCAGGCCTCCATGAAGGAGTACAGTTACATGTTCTCAGCCCACTGTCTTACCCTCGTTTCCCACTTCAGTTGTGAAGATATTTTCACGAGATTTGTGACCAGACCCCAATTTTCCCACTTTGTCCACCAGCTGAACAGCTGCCCCATGCTCAGAGCAGAGCTTGGCATCCTACAGAACTGCCCCAACATATGCTAATGCAGCAGAAACTTAATAAACACATCCATTAGCTCCCACAGAAAAGCTCTAAAAACTCTTGATTTTTTTTCCAGGCAGATCTTTGGATCTGTTCTTCATCCTCTTCAGCCTAACAGCTGCCTTTGATACTTTACGTAAGAAATAGATAGAATACAGATAAGTAAATGAGGCAAATATTTGAGCTATCCAAGGATATATGCAAGTAAACAGGATCTGATCCTTCATGCTTTGACTCAAGTAGTCAAACCTGAGTCGTTTGAAATGCTTATATGAGAAAACACTGCGGAGAGTTACAGAATCAGGTGCTCATTATGTACTCACTGTGCATGCCCCTGCGTCATGCATTTACAGCATATGGTTAATTCCATTTTCTCCCTTGCATTCTCTCTCTCCAAATGTGTCCTGATTTGTCCTTATTTCAATAATAGAAGCAGCTCAGATCTTTCCTTGCTTTTTTGATGTATAGTCATGCTAACACATTTCCTTAGGGCTACTGACTTCTATGGTTTCACTCTATCTATCTGCATAAAACTGACCTTATTTACTGGGTTAATAAATAGCCTCTAAAATGAGAGAGAGACCTAAGGATTTAACCATTCTGACTACCAATTTTTCTTACTACTTATTCCCCCTCAGCTCCAACAATTCTTAATAAAAATGCAGGCTGCTTTGCAGTGGAGGATTTAAAGCTCTACATTTTTTGCCAAGTGAAGCAGAGTGTGAATTCACAGGATATATTAATACCTAACGTAGAATTATTTTTTTTTTGCGTATTAAAATTACCAACAGAGAAAAGTTACAAGAAATTAACCCAGATTAAATAAAAACTAATTAGGCAAAATTTGTTAAACAGCACTAAGCTTCTATTTAGACACTTTACCTCCAAATTAAAGTGACCTTCATTCAGACTGCCTGAATTTATTTTCAAAACGAAGTGCACTAGACATAATTAGGGCCACTTCAATTCTAAATGAAAGGGCAGCATGCACCTGACTAAGTGTAAACATCTGTATCTGAGCAGATCACTGTAGTCTCCTTTTATAGCTAGTGGAGATTGTCAGTGTAGCCCATGGAGGATATTTCTTCGGTGATTATTTTCAGCCTAAAATTGATGCTTAAAACAGGTCTCAGGAATTGTGTCCTAAAAGTGCCTCTCCCTCTCCAGCTACCATTACTTGTGCTGTCAGCATTTTTAGTTAGATGAGATGAGTGCAGCCAAAACTCTGATGGGTTCCAATAACCCATTTCAAACATGAATGCAGACCAGTTTTCACGAATGCGCTCCTGAAAATGTGCCTTTCATCACCTGACTGCTGGGAGGACTGCACAGAAATGTGTTCCTAGCAATGTTAGTTGTTTCCAGTTTAATTCTATCCTCTTGTTTCCTTGATGGCTTTAAAATAGAACTCAGGATTAACTAGGTGTGGTTTGCCAACCATTCTGACTTCAGGATGAAGTAAATCCCAGCCAGGACCTTAGGGACATGTCTGACTAAATGCATGGCTCAGATGCAGCAGGATAGATTTAGTGAGACTAAATCCCACTACATACCTTCCGTCATCTTTTTCAGAAGGGGAGGTTTGGGTTTTTTTCCAATGGTGCCAATTACTCTGTGCTTAAGGAAATCCCCATCCATGGTGGTGGATAGCATTAGAGGCCTCCCTAATTGTGATTTTGATAGCACTTCCTCAGTGTAGGCAAAATTAAGCAAACCTCCATCCTTCCCTGCTTTCACGGTTGGAAAAAAAGTCCAACCATCAACCAAACACCGCCATGCCACTAAACCACGTCCCTCAGTGCCACATCTCCGCTTTTCTTGAACACCTCCAGGCATGGTGTTTCCACCACCTCCCTTGGCAGTCTGTTCCAGTGCCTGACCACTCTTTCTGAGAAGAAATTTTTCCTGATATCCAACCTGAACCTCCCCTGGCGCAACTTAAGGCCATTACCTCTTGTCCTAAACATCCTCCAGCCCATTCCATTACCAAGGAGAAAAATGTCCACAGCGTTATATCTGGGGCAAATGCTGCCTACCAGTGCTCAAAGCCACTGCAAAGAAAGTCATCCACCCTTCCCAGTTCATGCACACCAGGTTTAATCCTCTTCACATTATCCGGCATAGCCAATTTTAGCATTTAGGCAAAGTATCTGAGAAGGTTGCAGAGCTGCTTGCTTTTTTTTCTTGATGTTTTAATTGTGATTTCTTTTTCTCTTTTTAGGTGCTGGGAGGAAATTATAGAATCCCCAATCTGGTGGATCATTAAAACTCCTATTTTGGTGTCTATTTTGGTAAAGTATCAGCACATTCTTCAAAACCATCTTTAATACTGAGTGTGGGGGGTAGAGGCGTGTTGATAAATGTTCTGTAAAAATCCATGGAAAATTCACTGACAGATAACATTGCATTGTATACTGAATGTCTGTCTTGGGATAAGAAGCTCAACCTCTGGGTAAACATCTTTACCTTTAAGCATTGACTTTAGCATTGTGGGAAGAGCTTGAGTGATGGGGCACCTGAGGTGGAGCTCGTGTAAGTCAGGCCAGCTCCATCTCATCCAGTTGCTCTGGACACTGGTGCAGTCACCACGGGTGTGCCTAGCCAGAGGAGATCAAGGAGCATGCTTGGAGACCCAGGAAAGACTCATTTTGTCTGGTGAATCAAAGTATGTCTAAATTAAGTCAAGTAAATTTTTATTTCACTGAGCTTATCAGATGCAGAGCCCAGAGTGACTTGTTCAGATGTAGATGTCAACACTATAAAGTAATATGAGTCCCACCCTAAACTTCTGCCTAGATAAAAAGAAGTTAGATGAGTTCCCTCAGATATTTGCCTCTTGCTATAGCATGCAGCACAAAGTTGGATTCCAGATATGAGTTTTTAAAAGTAAGTTCTTGAAAAGCTTGGCTAATTTCCATATAAATCAGCAAAAGTGCTTAACTCCTTTCACCTCCAGATAAGATCAGTTCTGACCACAGGAAGCATGACACTTCTGAAGGACTCTGAGTGCTTCCATCCTTGCTGAATATTACGTGTTTCCTCTGTCAGGTTTCATGCCAAAACTCAAAATCAAATGAACCTGAGTTAAAGTTAACTTGGAGTTTTCTCAAATCAAGAAAAGTGCGTGGGAAGGGAAGAATACAACAGAAATCAAAGCAAATGGGTCTCTTTTAAATTGAGATCTTTTCTTAGACATACATTCTTCTTATTCCACACACATTACACCCTTTGCAAGGAGACCTTTTCTATAGCATTTGTCATACAGGAATTCCAAACTGAAACAGTTTGAATAATTACTTATTACTCTATTCACTGCACTGAAAAGAAAGAAAATACTTAGATGACACATCTCAAAATATTTATATCATCATAGAAAGATAGAAATAGTATTTTCCTTTTCCCAAGATAATCTTTTGGTAAAGAAACACACCTTATTCTCCTGGGGTCAATGACTCCGTGTTTTCTTTAGGTCAGTAAATCAATTTCTCATTACCAAACAAAACCTACCCAGCAATTATCTGATTTTACTTTTGCAGATGTCATATAAATCTTTCACAAAGAAAAGCCATGATTATAGCTATATGATGAATAACATTTCTGCAGGAAGGAATGCAACATTTTCAGCGTGTTCACTGGAATAAAGCATAGACCTCAACTAAATAAAAAGATATATATATAAGTTAAATATTAGAATAATCATAGAATGAATCATAGAATCATAGAATGGTTCAGGTTGGAAGGGACCTTAGAGATCATCTTGTTCCAACCCCCTGCCATGGGCAAGGACACCTCCCACTAGACCAGGTTGCCCAAAGCCCCATCCAGCCTGGCTTTGAATACTTCCAGGGAGGGGGCATCAATGACTTCTCTGGGCAACCTGTTCCAGTGAACAGTAATCTTTCCAACCTGAAGATATTAAGCACTGGGAACAGATCAAATGCCTTTAATTCTATTCTAGGTTGAAAAATAATCTAAACAACTTTTCCAGTTGCTTGATAGTCCTATCATCTACCATGCAGTACTAAAGCCATACTGAGCCTTTAAGGCACACTCCATCTGGCTTACCACTGTCCTGTTTCTGTATCCGTGTTTATTCTTAACCACAACAAGCCAACACAGTCAGTATTTAATTTATGACAGAAGACTGGGAAACAGCTCTGATCCTACCTGCAGTGCTGCAGCTTGTGTGCTATCAATGTTCATTAGAGTAATTGATCTAGCTAATTCTGTTTTGGACTGATAAATTTTGCTTGCCATCAAGTCAGATGTAAAGTGTTTCATAGGCAAATAAATATGAACAGAAGCTATAATAAATGTCATGGGATAGATGAAGAATGATTAGGCAATGCATCATAACCAAGAAATACAATTAATTTCCGATCACTCACAGCCTTGGAAAAAGAGTGGATGTCTAAATGAGAGACATGCTTTAGTCTACTGCAGTTCACCTGTTGTTGAGATAAATGTAAGAATTGCTAGAGGAAATGTTACAATTTGCTTTTGCAGGAAATCAGATTGGCTGGTTAACACAATGCCTTCCAGCCTTTATATCTCTAAAAATCAGAATCCTTTGTGCATTCGCTAAACACAAAAGGAAAAAGAATCTAAACTAAACTAAGGCCACAAAAATCCATCATCACTTTTCTGTTGTACATGTTGCATGAATAACAACATCATTCAATTAATAGGACTTTAGAAGCAAGTAGATTTTCATTCAACTCATGCCATCTGCTACGTAGAAAGTGCCATTCCTAACTCTACACCTTTGCTATAAAGTAAGGTTAACATTGTTTGAGCATGTTAATGAAACAGTTTGAGTTTTTAGAGTGAAAAGCACTATCTATAAGCTAGCTAGCTGGTCTAATCTTGTAGGAGACAAAATTTTCTGTGATGATGGTGAGGTACAACCCTTGCTATATATACAAGGTCTCCAACTTCTCTCCAGAGAAGGAATGCCCGGTAGCGTTGAGTGGAGGCCTGCTTAAGTGGATACTGCTTTATGTTTTGTTTTGGTTTCTTTGGCTCACGGCCTCAGACTTGCTTAGCAGCCGGTCCCATGTCACCGTCTCCTGAGGGCTTTGACGTCCGTCGCTCCGCTAACTCCCAAGGCTCTTTTCCCACCCTGTCGTCGGCACTCCCCCGCGCAGCAGGACGTCGTGCATAGCTGTGCTCTATGGGTTTGACATCATCATACTTGGGATGTATGACACAAAGTCCCAAGCAGGCTGATGTCAGGCCCAAGATGGCTGCCATCCTGTGTCGGTTTACTATGTGCTCCTAGAGTGGGGTTCTCTGCTCATGGCTTTTTAACAACGGCTTGCTCCATGGCAAAGATATTGCAGTGAAAGGAACGCCCTTTAACGTTTGCCTCTTTTCAGGAGGGAATAATGCTACAGGAGCATAACTTCTGTTTCTTTTTTCTGTTTCCTTTCTCTCCATCCCAACAGGTGAACTTCATTCTCTTCATTTGCATCATCCGTATCTTAGTCCAGAAGTTGCATTCTCCAGACGTTGGGCACAATGAAACCAGCCAGTATTCGTAAGTCCTAGGCTTTTTTGACAGTACTGTATGATTTTGCAAAGCTTGTTTGGCACTTAGTTGAAGTATTGTGTCTGTCTGCATTTTATCCATCCGCAATGCACCCATTTCTCTTCACTGCTGAGAAGTAACATTGTGTTAGAAGTTTTGCTTAGCATATGGCTTTTATCCTAGGGGATATAAGGTTGACCTTAATAGGACTCTTTATAATGAACAACATGGAAGTGAGATCAGCATTTGTCTCAATGGGTAAGAGTGGTCTTAGGTGCAGCATTTTGAAACTGCAAGAAATCCGTCTCTCTGTATGGATTTCTCATACCTTCAATGCAAATAAAATAAAAGTTCAGACATCATCTCATTTTTGCTTCCTGCCACTGTGCTGGCTTAGCCTTTCAAATATCCTAGATACTTACTAAAGGATTTCTAGAAAATATCTGAAAAGGAGAAAGTCCAGTGTCTATCTGATCACTGTTCATAAAATCTTCTTTGTCTTTGGTGAGAGCTGTGTGCCTTGAAGAATGCGAACTCTGTTCATCCTTTGGCAACATGGAAGACTTAATATCAATATAGTCCTTAAATATTGACCTGCCACTACTCTGTGTCTTTTTCTTTAGTGATGGTAAATTATGTATTTCATCTTCTTCCCAAGATTCTCAAATTTGTGAAGGAAAAATCCAGTTTTTCACTTTAACTTCTCCCTGCAGCATACAAAGCCAATTATTTCTTTTTCCATCATCATAACACACCAACACTACCAGACCCCGTGCTTTCTATCACATCTATGTGTATTTCAAGTTGGGCATTGTATCTTCCTACCCCCAGGACTGCAACAGCTTTAGCCAGGTAGATGATAGATTAAATCAGCATATTGAAATATGTTCTAGTACTATGCAGCAGCCTGGAGCAGTTGGCTCCCATTCATCTCCCTAGAAGTGCAGCCAACCACGCATCAGAAGGGCTATGCCCAGATTACTGAGCAGGTCATGCTGAGCTTTGAGCTCAGAGCTTTTTTTCTAAATATTTTCCAGTGAAGTGCAAATTGCCAGTAAGTCTCTCTTTGCCTGGTAAACAAGCCTAGCATGACAGGGCAGTAAGTAACATAGACCTCCCCACACTGGCCTGTTGGGACTAGTTGGAAAGTATGAATGGTCTTCATGTCTTCAGTTCCTCACCTTCCTCCTCCACCTGGAAAAACATCCCAGCTCCATGAGGACACAAATCTGTCGCTTCACATATAGGGGTCCAAGCCATATGAAGTTCCTTAGGATACTTGATATGTTTGTCTGGACCTGGCAGACAGGACCTATGGAGGCTTGCACCTTGATAGAGTGGCAATTATCCACCAGCCAGCCTCCTCTGAAAGGTCTGAAGGTCTCTATTGACTGCAGTGGGACATGGGACACCAGTCTCCTGTAGAAAAGAAGAGTCTCAACCTGAGGGCTGGATCCCACCAAGGGGAGATCTCAGTACGGTCCTGAACTTTTAGTGTTTAGACCTGAAATGCTGCTGATAGCTTCAGAGCTTTGGCCTGCAGCACCCAAGAGATCTTACCAAAAACTGTGGCTAATGATAAGTGTTTGTTCCCCCTGGCACATCTGGGATGAATAGACTTTAAGCTGAGAACATCAGAAATCTCTCATTTGCATCTCTCCCTTCTCTCGTTTATTGTATATTGTTTATTTTTAAAAAATAATGTGTTGATATGTTGATAGTATTGTTCAGTTTGAACTGGTTTGGGTTTAGCTGCAGGGTGGAAATTCAGGTGCACTGCTGGTTCACTCATTAATGCTACAGATGCTGAGCTGGGCTTTAATGTGTCAGAAATTGTGGAAACAAGTCTCCCAGAAGAGTTTTCTGAACATGACAGAGATTTGTGTAAGAAAGGGACAGCAATATTTTGGGCGAATTGAAGAAGAAAACACCTTATTTTCTGCAAAAGAAATGTTGAGCAAAATTCATCTCATTCTATTCTGTGCATGTTCGTAGCTCAATATTATCATCAAAGTTTCCTGAGCAACTTTCCATTCTGTATTCAGGAGCAGGAGTAAAATGTTGTTTAACTCTTACCGCTCCTAAGGAGAGGAATAGGTGCAATTCAGGCCAGTGGAGATGTTTTTCCTAAATTACCTAAATTGTCAGTGAGGACAAGTATAAGAAGTGCACTCTCTGGTAAGAGGGGAAGGTAATTAATTATTTGAGAAGTTATGGCTTCCAGCAGATAATATTAACCAGCTTTAGACAACCTCCCAAGCATTTATGCCTACTGCACAGTCAGTCTTTAGCTGGAGAAATACACCATTACTACAGAAGACAATTCTCCTCGTTGCAGTTTTTAGGGAGATCTTTCCAATATTGTGGGGCCAGACCAGAGGGAACTTGCCTTGAAGATGACATAAGATCCAAAACATTGCTCAGTATTCTGGGAAGCTTAGTGCTGGAAGCAAGAGATTGGCTTGGGATGTGCAAACTGGGAGAGGGAGCTCCTAAGGGTTAGTATGTAGGCCCTGCTTATAAGTTAGTGTAGAGGCTACAGTTCAGTCAGGAGGAAAAGGAGCTGTATCTGAGACTCCAGCATTGTCTGAAATGAGAAGACAAAATTTTCTAATCTGCTGGAGGTTGTAAATACCATCTCTTCAAATAGGGCGTGGGAAGGTGGCATTGCATCAAATTCCTTTAGCTTGATTTTTTCTTAAAAGACTGGGGAGAGAGGAGAGGCAGTATAGACATTCACTGAGCTGTGATCTGCTTAGAAAATGAGTTGCTTTCTTATGTCAGGAGCTGGAGGGAATTCTGGCTGGAGTATAGCAATGTAGCTCTCACTGGCCAGGACTGCTAATGACAACAAGGACCCTGCCACTGTCACCAGTGACCATCCTTGTTCTCCCTGGAACAGGACATCCTCTGGCAGAGCCACACGTCCAAGAGGACTCAGATTTTGGATCTGCTCGCTATAATTAGGAATGTGCCTGCCTGTGAGGGATAGGGTGAGGAAAAGGCAAATGCTTGGGAAGTTCCTCAGCTTCCTACAGGCATTCCATTTGCCTGGAATGAGTTGCAGCCAGCAGGTATTCCTTGGGGAGCCACAGCCTCCAACTGGAGTTTTAACATCAAACTGCCTTTGGGCCAGGCCCAGGGAAAGCTGAAAAGATCTGCTGGGAGATACAGTGATGAGCATCATCTGCATAGTGCTGGCACATTGGCCTTCCCAGTGGGCTGATACAGATGGCAAATAAATGAAGATGGTCTGGGGGGACTGAGCCTGATGGGACTTGGGAGGTGAAGGGTTTGCAGATGGAAGAATACATATTTCCAGCATCTTAGCCTCAGCTTCAATTCCTCCAGAATTCCCTGGGAGAGGGGGATGCAGGAGGATGTGGGTGACCAAGGGAACCAAAACCCCCTTAAGCATCCTTAAATTCTTTTCATTTTATTTTTGTCCGCTAGATTCTAATAACAATTAGATTTAATAAATTATCATCTCTTCCTAATTAGACCACTGATTACCCAGCCTGATGCCATTAAGCACTAATACTGTTCATCTCTCTCCTTTGGAGGCATTCTTTGTGCGATAGCCTGTCATTATTCTGAGCTAAACATACCATTTCTCTCCCAGAAGCTGTAATTTCCAGAAATCCTAAGCAAACAAAGGCAGCACTAGATGATGGTTTAGCTTGTAGAGATGAAAAAAGATCTCCAGTGGGAGGGGAGAAAGAAATACCTCCATTGAAGTTACTGGGAGTAAAGATAGCACATTTTGTGTTGTCACCACATCTGAAATCACCAGCCATCCGCAGGCCAAGGAGAAACAAACAAGGGCTGATCACTCTGCCTCAGCTGAAGATGTTTATTTTCTTTTGAGAGTTGTTAATGAGGAGGAAAGTGAGCATGTGGAAGTGCTCCCAGCACGGTCCTTGGTTGTGTGAACTTCTGTAGTTAGTAACTGACCGTGCCCAGTGGAGGGTCTGGTTCCACTTTTCATCACATCCCAGCCCAGGTTGTCAGAGGGATCTTGGGAGATGAAGCTACGAGGAGTTAATCTCAGCTCCCTCCCTTTTGGTGTACCCCAGACATTTCTGCCCAGTGGGTGAGGGCAGACTGCTGCTGTTGCCTCACTCGAGGCTGCTGTGGAAAGCCTGAATGTTCCCAGGACCTCAGGGTAGGTGGCCCATATCACATATCCTAACAACAAAGGCATTTTGTGTGCATGGTGCAGGCTACACCATGGTAATCCAGGTAATCAGCAAATTTGTACTGCATGCAGCAAATTAAAGTTTCAGGGTTGCATAAGGCTCAGCTGCAGGATTTCTCATCAGCTTACCCTTTAGCTCCTCTTCCCTCTCCCCTGGTGACTCGTGTTTGTCTTTCCGACAGGAGGCTGGCCAAGTCCACCTTGCTGCTGATCCCTCTCTTCGGCATTCACTACATCATGTTTGCTTTCTTCCCTGACAATTTTAAAGCAGAAGTTAAGCTGGTCTTTGAGCTCGTGGTTGGGTCGTTCCAGGTAAGTCACCCTGTGGACCACCAGTCACCAGGTCTGTCAAAGGAATAACCAAACACGTGAGCTGGGTTTTCCCCAGACACATCCAATACTGTTCTTATGCCTTTGGAGAGCAAGCTGCTCACCCCAGATTGGAAAGATTGGAAGATAACTTTGTTTTTCCTCCTGGAGTTCCAGGAGATTGTCTTTCCTCCTTGTAGGCACCTGGAAAGAAAATGCACCTCTATATGCCAGTCTCCCTGGGGATTTTTTGTACTTAGGGGAGAAATCTAGCTGTAGGTGTCCCTGTACATTGCAGGGGAGTTGGACTAGATGACCTTGAAAGTTCCCTTCCAACTCTAAGGATTCTATGATTCTAAAATCAAGCACCTCCATTCGGTTTATAGATCATTACCACAGTAAGATGAGATAAACAGCCTTTGGGAAGAGTCTTTCTGGCCATTAATGGCATCCTAGTCTGTCTGTGACCAGCTGGCTTTCATGAACTATCTCTTCTGTTAATTAAGTTCTGCCTCTAGATCCTGCTCAAGGAAGATTGCAGTTGATTGAAGTAGGGGGCAGGTTCCCTGTAAAGATGCATTAATCCCAAGGAAACCCTGATGGAGTTTGCCTTGTCGACCTTCCCACAAGCCTCACCTCTGTCAGTTCCAACGTTGATCTGTTAACCCTGGCCTTGCTGTTCATGAACAGAGGCACTTATTTGTGTGTTTGCATCCATCCATGAATCAGCTGTGGCCACTTTGTGCTACCACACTCTCCAGGGATGATCTACCACCGTGTACTTACACATGGGTCAGAGATATGCTTTGTTTGGTGGTGAATGAGTTAATATCCCTGTCTACATCATCATCACTTCATATCTGGCATCTCTCCTTTGAGAGACAAAGGGATCTGTTCTATCTTTAGTGTTTGCAGCCATAAGGGCTAGAGATAAGTTTATTTTTTTGAGTGAAAGGTGAGATTCTCAAAATGAGGTGTCACTGTAAGGGTGATGGGAAAGGAACAGTCTAACCCTGTTCAGTGTCTAAGATCATTCTGACCTTGATGACACACTGCTGAGCATGGTTAGATCTCACCATTTCTGGTTTCCCAGGAAAGCTGGCTCTAGTATCCCACCAAGTTGCCTTCAAAGCTCAAGTCTGAATACTCAAGTGCCCCACTTAAAGCTGGATGAATGCTGATGGCTTTAAACACCAGTCTGGAGCAAGCCTTGAAGTCAAAGCCCTGCATCTGCTTCAGAGTTCCTAAACCAACCTTCCCCTTCTCCTTTTATAGGGAAAATACAATCAGTTGGTTCCTGAGGGACACCTTAGCAGCTCCCTGGCAGTGTGCCCTTTCTCCGGAGCTGCAGTGAGTTTGGGTTGTGATCTGGGGGAATATAAGCTCTGAGTTGCTAAAAGCCTGTTCTCTCCTTTCCCCTAGGGATTTGTGGTGGCCGTTCTGTACTGTTTCCTCAATGGGGAGGTAAGATCAACAGTGTTGTTTGGTTAACATTTGCAGCTATGGCAAACTGAATGCTTGTGGAGAGCAGATTGAGGAGTGCCCGGTTCCTTATGTTACCACATTGTGGGGAAGGCTTCCAAGTCAAATCACCCACCCCAGAAAGACAACTCAGCCATTTGCCAGACAGTTTCCAGGACAATTAATAAACATATTAGGACTTTCATGTGTGCTTTAGCATTGCTGCTGCTGAGTCCTTCCTTTACTCATGAGACAGCACCAGAAAAACCTTGCATAAACCCTGAATTAAAGGCAGCACCTTCAGCAAGGAAGGATATGCCCATCTCACAAGCTCTACTCACGTTTAGCATCTCCCTGAAACCTCTGCAGAATCAGGCCCGCTGCCAACATGGAGGCTTGTTAGTGCAGTGATATTTTTGTACTGTGCTCCATCTGCCAGCGAGAAATTCAGCAGAGACTGATTAAACCCAAACCACAAAGTCTACCAGGTAGGTGTGAGCAGCTGAGAACTTGGAGCTGCTGTCAGATGGAGCATGTTCAGCTCAATAAACTGACAAGAAAGAGACAACTGTGATCTGGCTTTGTGTTCCGGCTTCCTGAGGAGAGGAAGAGTGTCCAGAATCACAATTTGCTGTCTTTGAGCTCTGATACTTCTTCCAGCCACGCTGATGCCGTGTGTACATCACGCAGAGGCGTGCAGGGCAGATAGCCCATCTCCAGCAGGGATCTCAGCTGGTGAGCCTGCTTGGAGCTGGGCAGTGCCATGCAAACTCACTAATGATCCAAACCCCACATAGGATTGATGTGACTCATTGTGCATGGACCGGTGCCAGATGAGCATGATTCCAGCTTATAGGAATCGATTTTGTCTTTCCCACATTTCCAGTGATGCATTTGTGATGTACTGTTCCTGTGCATGCTGATCCCAGAGACCCTCAGACACAGCTGCTTTATCTAATTCATACCATGATACAACACTTTGCACTCGAAGCCTGCAAGAGGGGACAGGGACTGTGGCCAGAACTGTTTAGGATCTGAAACTGAACGGTGTAAACCAGATGATGTGTGCAAACTCCCTGAGCAGGAGCAAGTAGCCTCAATCAAAAAAGCACAGCTGTATCGATGGCTTTACAAACAAGCTGTAATTAAATCATTTGAACTTGGACAAAAACAGGGCAGTAGGAAGAAATCCCAATTATACTCAGACCATAGAATGTGTTGTCATTGAAGTTAAGTAGCCTGACACCTTCGCTTTATCAGATAAGCAGCTCCCCGAGCTCACTCAGGTAGTTTATTGACCACAGTGTCACCTCTCTTCCATGTGGCTGTCAGTTCTTACCAAGTGCAGTATCAAATAATTCTTAGCCCCTAAGTACATGGGTCAGAGCAGTAGGAAATACCCCGCTGACTTGTTTGTCTTTCCACTACCCAGGTCCAAGCTGAGCTCAAGCGAAAGTGGCGGAGGTGGCACCTGGAGCGGTTCCTGGGCTCGGACATGAAGTACCACCACCCTTCCTTAGGCAGCAACGGCACCAACTTCAGCACCCAGATCTCCATGCTGACCAAGTGCTCGCCAAAGACACGCCGGTGCTCTGGCTTCCAGGCTGAATTCTCTCTGGTTTGATGGAGAGAGGCCCTCTGAGCACTGAGCATCCAGGAGAGAGAAGGATCCCCAGGAATCAGTGATGCCTGGACAAACCCTTGTGAAATGACATGCTCCTCTTGGGTCAACAGAGGACAGAAAAATGGAAAAGCCTCTGGTATCCAGAACAAGACCAGACAAGCTAAAAGGCAGAGAAATACTTTTCCTCTCCCTCTTTTCAGACCTTTCTCTTTAAGTTGGTGCCCTCAGGGGCTGATAACTATGAGTAAAGGTCCCACCTGTGGAGAGCCTGGGAGATCCTGGTGTGCTATAAATACTGAACTAAGGGGGGTAAGGGTTATTGGTGGCTTTACCAGAACCGGCATCTCTGAAACTGATAAATTGCACTTTTTTTTTTCTTTTTTTTTTAAATGAGCCAGTAAAGGAGAGAGAGGGATGCAAGAAAAATGCCAAACTTATGAATGTGCCAAAAGCCCAGTTGCTAAGAGGTGGTGATAAGGCACTGAAGACAGTCTGGGACAGCAAGGAAAATGGACAGGAGGAACATGAGCAGGAAGGGGAGAGGCCAGCACTTGACCCCTGCCCAATGTCTTACACGTACAAAGAAGAATCAGCAGCAACAGTATGGGGAGGATGTCCCAGTGCTGGAGTGTGTTCCGCTAATTGCTCACCATCCTCGTTAACAAAAGCTTCCCATGCACCACTGGGTGCCCTCTGGGAAAGCAGCTTGCTGAGAAGGACCAGCACGAATCCCCTTCTCTGCGCTGCGTTCATGACATCGTGTTTTGTTTGGTTGTTTTCAATGAACAGGAAACTCAATTTGCATGTATGAAAACCAGGTACAGAGGCCAAAAGTGGAGTACAGCCGTGTTTTTCGTACTTTTTAATTTCTCCCATAGGTCTTGGTGCATTACTGCACCCAGCATCGTTAGGGATCAGGGAAAAGCAATTGGTCTGTAATCCGTTTGCACTTGCTTAGCACACACTGCCATGAAAGGGAGATGTAGAACCCTGTAATCCTTAATTGAATCAGGCTCGCCATAAGGAGCCAGTCTCCAGATGAAAAAATTAGCTTCACAGCAGCAAGCAAAATTGCTTTCATCAAAACAAGGTTGGCTCAGCACGTAACTGGCACTCCAGGAGTCAGGAAGGAGTGAAGGGGCTATTAAATTGATTTCTTCTTCAGCTTTTGCAGGCAGCTTTCATCCTATGATGAAGGCACTCCTAGATCTTTAAGATGTGCATGTGCATTTTATGTCTTTTTTGAAGACCTATTAGTTTCCATATTGGGGCAATCCCTATTTGAAGGGTGTACATAGAGCCTACTAAAACTAAGGGAATAGTTATTTTTTTCTTTTCTTTCCTTGATAAAGGGGAGAAGAAGAAGGGTGAAACCAAATCCTGCTCATCCATGACAGGCTGGTTGTTCACACGGCATCATGTGCCATTTATATTCCCAAGCTCTGCATCTCAAACTTAGGAAATAGCCCAGAGATGCAGATGTTCATGGTTGTGTCTCACTCAATTGCAATGAATGAGGTCGCACCAGTTTTACACTGGGGGTGGAAAATCCCTGCCCAGCAAAGGTGTGCACTGAATAATTGGACTACTGTTGTTCTACTGTGGCATTACATCACTGTCCCTGTGAAGAAGTCTGGGTCACCAAAATAATGCATGTACATAGAAAGGAAATGTGACTTCTTTCAGAGCTCAGAGATCTCAACTTTTCCACCACAGGACAGCACAGAGGACTGAAGTCATTTGGCATGAGATACTCTGATACAACTGCTCTAAAAGGTAGACATGTGCCCATGGGTTTCCAGCAAGCTAGCTAAGATGCTGTCATGGTATAACCACAGCTACCCAGCCTGAAAGACCTAAGAGGATAGGTATGCATTTGTGAAGGCAGTCGTGCTGAGCTCCGTGCTCCTGGAATTAAACTGCTGGCAAAACTCCAGGCCAGCCAGGTTCAAGTTCTCAGAATCACAGAATCATAGAATCATAGAATAGCTTGGATTGGAAGATACCTTAAAGACCATCTAATTCCAGCCATCTACCATGGGCAGGGACATATCCCACCAGATCAGGTTGCCCAGAGCCCCATCCAGCCTGGCCTTGAGCACCTCAAGGGATGGGGCATCCACAGCTTCTCTGAGCAGCCTGTGCCAGTGCCTCACCAACTTATGAGTAAGGAATTTCTTTCCAGTATCTAACCATATCATTAGCAGTCAGAGTCCAACTTTGAAGTGCCATGAGATATTCAAAGTCCTCTTTTAGCAACCCTCCAAATCCCAAAGTCAAGAAAAATGAGGGTGCTTAAGATTCCCCCATGTTGCTTTCACCAAAGCTCTCATGGGCTGTCACCCCAAGGAGCAAGGTCCCCACTGGAATGCTCATGGGGCTCTCAAAAGCAGGGCCTTTGCTCTTGGTGCTGGTTCTGCTGTGCTTCCAGAGCTGGGTTTGGACTCATGCAGAAGGCACTGGAGAACTCCCACTGATTCTCCCATACCAGCAAAGGAGGAACTGAAGCACAAAGCTGCTGAGCATAAGCGGAGCACCACTGCCAGCAGCCTCCTGTTGTAAGGCTTGAGGGAAGCCCTTACAGCTGTTTCAGGCAACAGGAGAAGATCCGTGCCTGTGAGCCTCAAGCAGTCTGAGACACCTTATGCATTTTCATTCTGTGGTTTTCCACCTTCTTTTTCCTCTCCCTGTGCTTGTGACTCCATTTGCAGGAGGACCTTCTGTCTTTTATTTACTGCTTCTCTTTATTTTCAGCCCGGTGTCAACCTCTGCCAGCATCAACCATGTGCCAAAGACATCAGGAATAGGTTTGCCTTACAGAGACGTGACAGGGAGAAGTTTGACTGGTTATTTAGCCATACAGCAAAGCCTTCTGCAGCCCCTGACCTAAACTGAGGAGCTCCTTCAAAACTTAACTCCATTAACATGCCAGGAACAGTGCTCCCAGGCATCCAGCTTGCAATTATTTCATCACCAGGCATCCAACCGCATTGCCATTAGGCTGTCAAGGGTGTTGAAGAGATGAAATGATTGTGCTGAGTGTACATGCTGTGACACGGCAGAGCTGGCGACACAGGCAGTGTGGAGCTGCCAGCCCAGCTGTGTTGGCCCCATATTTTGGGAGAAGAGAGGAGAGGAGTCAGTGATGAAATCAGAGCTTTTCTCAGAGCAATCAAGAGAATGAAAGATGTTTCTCTGCCTGTTCTGGCTTTTGGATCAGGCCCTCATTTAGGTGACTTAGGGCAGGAATTTGGCTAGTTAGCTTGGCCTCCTCTGCTCTGAACGTGGTTTTCATCCAACTCATTAATAAAATGGAGCTCAAGGACCTCACTGCAACCCCAAGTGACAACTCAAACTCAATAGTCCTAAAGGAATGCTGAACAAATGACCCAGTGCTCAGAGCTACTGCTGCTTCTCACAAAGCACAAGCCTGACCTGTAAGACAGGAATGACTCCAGTGAATGCAAGTGAGTTATTTTGGAGGGGAAAAAAAAAAAAAAAAAAACACTAAGAGGCATTCCTGGATGTGTTAAGCTTTTTAGACGTTTGAGGACAGTGAATTTGAAACCCAAAACTCTTTACAGAAATCAGACTAAATTCTGATCCTACCTGCGTCCCTCGATTCACAATAGTGACTCCTGATTTACACAAGCTTGAAACTGGAATTGGACTTCAGAAGAATTCCTTTATCTTCAGCCTGGAACCATTTACTCCCTTTTATACCAGTGAAAGATCAAATCAAATCCTGTTAATGAGTCACTTGAGGTTTCAGTGATTAAACTCTAAAACAATTACTAATAAGTATGGAACAATTAAAATGTAAAAATTAAATGTTTTTCTCAAGATCTAGTGGTACAAGCTTCAATGCTAACATGAGGCTGTAGATATTTCTATTCAGCTGGGACCTCTGTGCCTCTGTGGCCCTCTCATAAGCAGCGTGAAATGAGACTGTGGCCATGTTTAGGGCTTGAAAAATAGCAGTAAAGAAATTCTAGGCTGTGACAGAATTTTAGGGCATTAAAAATTGAAATTGGTTTTTAAAAATAGAACTACACGAAGCAGCATCATTACTGCAGTTTTGGAATGAAAAAGGGATTCCAAATAAGCATAGGAGGTGAAACATCTGATGTTTATTTACTTTGTTGGGTTGTTTTTTTTTTGACCAACGGGCAATCGCCTGTTGGTTTTTAGAAAGCAAAATGAAGTTACAAAGAAAGCTCAAGAGTGAACATCACTTGGCTCTGTTGCAGGGATTGAAGGATTCTGTGTGATCACTGTCTCCATTCCTTCTACCATCACCGCAGTGTTTGAACAAGGCAAAAACCTTTGGGTTTCTGCAGGAATTATGTTTTCAGGCTAGAACGGAGTCTCTTAAACTTGGGAGTGCCAACACACGTCATTGCAAAGCTCGTTTTCTTCTGTCCACCCAAGTTCATGTTAGCACTTGGTTTGATGAATGGTCTCTGGGAATACACCTGGTATCAGAAGCATGCAGCCCAAGAGGCAGCTCATCTTCTCTGGAAGGTGAATGTGGCTTTAACACCACAGCCCATTTAAAACGCCCTTCTCCACTGTGTCCTGGCCTCTCTGCCTTCAGGTGGTTCAGCTGAAGAAGGGATTGGACTGGACACAGCCCAGGCTGTCTCTGCACCAATGGTGAATGTGCCAGATTTTCAGAGACAAGGACCGCAGCCTGCTTGGCACTTTTCACATGCCAGTGCTTATGGTGGATGGGACCATAATGCTTCTGGATTGAAGGCAACCGTGGAAGATCAGGAGATGTATACCAGTATCATTCTGGAGTGACTCTGATGGGATGGTTGTGGAACTAAGCTGGTGTAACAGGGAAAGGAATTGTCCCAGACTGATCCTTGGAGTCAGACATCCCAAAATCCAGAGCAGCATAGAATTCATTCCATTTTCTGTCAGTCAGCTTTTTACCCTGTTGCCAAACCCAGTATTTACATACCGGTGTGATGAGATATAATTATGACTGATGTTGTTATTTCCCCTGGAGATCTGTAGTTATAAACCATGGCTTTCCTGGGCCAATGGACCGCTTCTTCCACTTCCTTCTGTCTGAGACTCCTCAGTCTTTGCTTGCCTGCGTAGTATTGCACTGTGTATTGAAGAGCCTTGGGTTTGAAACCCTACTTATTTCAAGCATACTGTGAAATCACAGGGAAGAAAATAGTCATTGGGACTGGAAAATCTGTAACAGGTCTCTAAGGGAAATAACACCCATTTGGGTTCTGAGGGCCAGGCCTTCAGGACATGCAGATTGGCATCAGTAGAGCACTTGGTGTTTCATACTCCAATTTTGTTGATATTGTAAACTTGTACATAGAGGAAATCTGAATAGCACATTTAGGAAAAAAGACAAAACATTTTTGATACTCTGTGGATCATAAATTAAGCTTAAAAACGCACTTTTGAATTCAAGAGTGCATTTTTCTTACTCTGTTTCAAACACAGCTCAGGCTGTTCTTGTTCAGTAGCTGGTGCCAACCAACTCTTTGGTGACTCTGACAACTTGCTCAGACTTAAGCACCCCTGTTCTGCCCTCCTGTAAATACGCTCTGACAGCAAAGAGTGATGAAAACTGTCTGTGAACAGAGAACCACTGTTAAGCCACATCTCTGTGGGTTTTTATGTACCTAGGTACTTGTGATGTCTTCAGAACAGGCCTGCTTTCTCAGCACAGGTGAAATCTCTGCCTTGTTTCATGGCCTTTTGCCTGATGTTATTTATTTTGTTCTGACTCTGTACATAAGCAATGAAATGGCTATTTTTTTCCTTTGTACTCGGTTCATCTCCTTGCTTCAGAGGAGGTTCTTCTCTGTGGTTGACACTGCTGAAAACAAGCAATAAAACCATTGTGAAGAAATTGTGTCTAAGATGTTCCAACTGATATTTTAATCCATTTTTCTCAGTCCTAAGGAAGACACCGACAAAGGTTACGGAGGAAGAAAAGCTAAGACGGAGGTAACGAACTGTTAAGGATGTTGCCTAGAGCTAGACTTGTCTAGTGTTTCACAAGGTTAGCCAGCAAGAGTCTCAAAATGTGAGACCTTCTTTGAGAAGATCTGTGCCAGAAGAAGAATCAATACCAGCCAGATCGTGGAGTACTGTGTGATTCCAAAAACCACCACAATTAAGTCAGCAGCACTGTACGAGCTGGGTGGCTGAATGCAATGGCCTTTAGAGGTAAGACTCGTGGTGGTATTAGTCATGCAATTACAAAATTATCATTCTTCTGCCACAGTCAAGAGGTGCTACATGATTCCTGTGTTGTAGGTATGTATACCTGTGCACACGTATGCCTGTATTAATTGGTGCAAGCATAGTGTTGAACGCTGGAATATCCTCCAGTTGTCTCCAATGCTGTGGTATTCAGACAGCTACCAGATTCATCCTCATGAGAATCTCCCCAGTACACTGGACAGACCATAACTAAGGCCTGCCTTTTACATCTCACACTGCAGAAGGTCCTAACGACACTTCAATAACAGGTAAATCCAAAAATACGTAAAAACCATCTTTGTTCTTGTAACGGGAAAAGTCCCCAAACTCTTACGACTGCACCATTTGATCCTCTCTTTCTCAGGCTCCTTTCCAGTCTTCTCACTCTCAGGCTTCTCCCCAATCTTCTCTTTCTCTCCAGCTCCAGCTCCTCAAGCCACTCCTTTCTCTCCCTGGCTGGCTTTTATCTAAGCCTGGGGCAACCCTGCCCCAGGTCCACCCCTTCTGGTCACAGGTGGAAGTGATCTATCTGTATTCCCCAGGCCAGCCACGCACCTCCACCATGTGCTCAATCATCAGCTCATGCTGGGATCAACTGTTTCCCTACAGTTCTCATCTCTTCAGAAACACCCAGATCAAGCCGTATGGTAGGAGAACCTGTGGTCAGCTTTTCAAGAGTAGATGTAATGGGTCCGTTCCACCTTCAGATATCCCCAGCAAGTGCAAGAAACCAAAATGCTTTACCTATGAGGTGCATGAGGAAGCTGAAATACAACATTCTCTGAAACGTTTGGCAGATTTAATGACATGGGACATCATCCTGTGCAGTTTCCAGCTTAGGGCAACATTTGTGCTTGTCACAACCAGATGGTACCACAGCAATAGTGGTGGGAATACATTTCATGAAATCTGTGGGTCATGAGTGTATTTTCCTTTTTACGCAACATTGGTATGACCACATAGAATCACACAATTGTAGGGGTTGGAAGGGACCTCTAGAGATCGAGTCCAACCCCCCTACCAAAGCAGGTTCCCTAGAGCAGGTCGCACAGGCAGACATCCAGATGGATCTTGAGTATCTCCAGGGAAGGAGACTCCACCACCTCCCTGGGCAGCCTGTTCCAGTGCTCTGTCACCTGCACCGTGAAAAAGTTCTTCCACATATTGGTGTGGAACTTCCTATGCTTCAATTTGTGGACATTTCCCCTTGTCCTGTCCCCACAGACCACTGAAAAGAGATTGCCCATGTCCATTTGCCTCCCACATTTAAGATATTTGTAGACATTAATAAGATCCCCTCTCAGCCTTCTTTTCTTAAGGCTGAACAGAGCCAGTTCACTCAGGCCTTTTTATACCCTCCCTGGGTCAGCTCTGTCACAAATTCTCCTGTGACACTGCCAACATTCTGACCACTGTGATATGGCCACTGCATCACAAGGGCAGATTCCAGAGTTGTATTTCCTCAAAAATCTCTGATGAACACCTTGAGAACTCACTAAGGATTGCCACCATTTCCAGTGACCCAGACACTGATGCACTACTTTCACAAAAACATGGCAACTATCCCATTAGTTTTATGCTTTCATTGCTCTCTTTTTTTAGTGTTTTAATACAAGTATAGAACAAAAAAGTTTTGTTATTGTATACTTTAACTATCTTATATTTCGTATGTGGCCCGAGACCATTCCTCTGCACTCAGTGCAGCCCAGGCAAGCCAAAAGGTTGGACACCCATGGTTTACAATGAGCATGGCATTGCTTTCCTTAAATACACACTGCTGTTTTGAATTTGATAGAACATGTGATCACATATATCTGCGAAATGCTTAAGCTTGGCTTTTAGAGCTTCATTGTGTAAGATCAGTGGTGAAATGGCTTTTCATGGATGCAAAAACATCACTCTCAATAATAAGACCCATGATTAAAAATGGCCAATGGCATCCTTTTCCTTTGATCCCCTGTGGTTTCCATGGCAAAACACCAAGATGAGGACTTTTGTGATCTCCATGACATTAAAGCAATTTCTTGTGTAGTGAATCAATTTCAGCTGTTAAATTATCTTCCTTCCACGTTCAACCAGTTGCAACTACTCTATCAATGCAACTCATAGAAAGGGTTCAATGGCTTCCAGACAAGTTTAGAAAGACTCTGGATTGTCTGAGGATCACAAGGGACTGAGGCACAGAGAGCCCAGGCACTTTGTCTCTACTATAATACTGTGCACATTCAAAGTCTTAACACCTCCTCCTCCAACACCATTCACAGAGGATTCATTCCTACCAGTATCATGCACTTAACTTTCTGTTAGATCACAGGTAAGTTGAAATATCACCTAGAAATAGCCATTTCCCTCATAGTAGTGTTCTAAGAACCAAATTGGCCTTGTAGCCAAAGACTACAGAAGGCAAGAGTTTTTTGTACATGGCATTAAAATTCCCCATTAATATGTTTAACAGTGAACCCTCTCCTATAGTCCATTCTTGCCTGCTACTGGCTGAACCTCTCCCCTTTAGGATATCTCTACTCTGCCACTTATCTCAAGGACTTGAACCCTTGTCACACACAGCCTAAGAGTACAGGAGCTAATGTGGTGTGCTGTAACAAGCTGACGTCAGTTCTGCTCTGGGTTTTCAGTACAGATGTCAGGACATATTGCACATTGACCAGGACAGAGGGAGGGAAAGAAAGGAAAACAACACCTGACTTGTAAGCCTGAGGGTTGGTAAGCTTGTTGGACAACCAAGACCAAAATTAGACTCTATAGCACACTTAGTTGTCCTAGAATTAACAGGGCAATTCAACTCAGGACTGCAATACCTCGATAGTTTGACATCCTGGGAGCCAAGTGGACGTCCTGCTACTTACTATCAGCTGAAAATCAAGGCAAAGGGAGATTCAAAGCTGGTTTTGTAGCCAAGAAGTCATGTAAGTGAAAACAGCTACAGAGAGTTGTGCACTTTTCCAGCAGATGACATAAAATGCCTCAGAACCTGAGAGGTGTGGGTGGGACTTGGGCAGTGCTTTTTAAAGCACAGTGATGCCTTTATGTGATACGAAGAAAACTAGGGTAGAACAGTGCCAAACCACCACCCACGTTTGTATATCCGTCCCTGCCTTCTGGCAGGTCCTGATAACTGGTGGCACCCAGTATCACCTTTTACCTGAATCCACACGAGAGTTTTATTTTACAAAGGAAGGAAAGTACTGGCAGCAGGAGTCTGAGTTGGCCACTGCTGCCAAGAATCTGCTTGCTCTAGCAGATTTACATTGCTGGGATGCCTAACCAGTAGCAGTTTCTTATCACTTACCTAACTCTAAGCTCTTTAGCATGAAACAGCAAGAAGCAGGAATATTTCTTTACATCTTATCTGCTCCTAGCTACTAATAAGGGGCATCTGATAGAAACACAGCATCTGTCTGCAGTGTTGGAGGAAGTTTTTACAGGACGCTGCACGCAATGTGATTTCTGGTTTGCACTAGGTGCAGCTTTTCATTGCAGCCCATCATGTGTTTCCCACTAAGTCAGTACTGGTGTGATCTAGCTCTCTGCCTAACTCCACCCTCTCTCCTTGTTCCCCATTTGATTCACAGATCAGGATCTAAGAGGGCTCCTTTGGAGCTCCTCCAGCAATGCTCTTAGATTTTTGATAAAATGCCAGTTGTTTTGGTCTGCTATGGGAGAAGGTCCACATCGATCTCATGGCTCGCAGAGATGTCCCTGGGACAGCAATAAGCACAAGTGCACATTACTCAGCCTGGTCCTCCCACTGCCAGAGCATGTCTGGCTTTGTCCCCTTGGCTGAGTCGGAACTCACCCCTTTCTTGGTACATGCCGGTCACATTCCAAGGATCTGTTTGTAAATGAGAAGATTATTTATAATCACAGATCTGTGCTGGGAAAGAATACCGCCAGTTTTCTCCTTTCCTTTTTTCATTATTGGCGAGGGAGAAGCAGTTTTGGAGAGGATTGCTGTCACTGTGGCCAGAACTGGACAAGAATAAAGTTTGGGATCAAAATTACAGAGACTCCTCAGTGCTGCGTTCTCACCAGCGTCCCCATGTCAGAGGCAATCTTTGGTTTTCACCATTTGTAGTAGTTATTAGGATGTGTGTGAATAACTGATTGCATTTGTTTGGCTGCTAAAGGCTGAGGAGGAAAAAAAAAAAAGGTTTACTTTGAACAAAGCATTAAAATAGATGTTGTGGGTTCTTTTTTGTTCTTTGAAAAGAGAAGCCTAAAAATGCCATTTGACAAAAAAAAAAAAATGAAAACATCTGTGATATGAAAGGGAACATTTTCACTTCTGCCTTTTGAAATTATAAAAAAGAATAAAAGAGTCAAGATAAACTCAAATACACTACAAAAAGGATAAAAGGCAGCACTGCCTCCTTTCCACTAACTCACCCTATAGCCAGAGCAAGTAGGTAGGGTGAGCACACCCTCCTGGAACTACAAGATCAAGTTCTCTTACGTTGTGCATAGCTGAATAAGGCTAGTTTATATCCTGAGATATTAAACAGAGCAATTTGAAATCCCTTAATTTGTTCTGGTTGCACTGATACGACTTTCTATAAATGGAAGAAATCAGGGCTGCCATGTTCGTGCACTCCCATCCCTTTTCCAGCATGCTCCTTTCTAACAGAAAGCCTGGGGAGTAATGCTCCATTTCAGTGGGTTTGGCAAATGGAGCATCTTTTACAAGCACAGTCTTCTTTCTTCATGTAAGATGTTAGTTATCTAATTCGTAGTGTTAGACTATGACTCAAAGTATTGAAACTCAGAGTAAAGGTATACAAAACAGCACAATCCAAGACCTGGAGACTGGGCCCCCATCTCAGAATATCACACGGACTAGGTTAGTAAGTTTGTCTAAGTGGCAACTTGTAAATCAAATTAAACTTATTCGAAGGCTTAGCAAAGTTAGTTTATCTACAATAATATTTCTGCATGGGTAATGTTTCCCAAATGGTGATCAAAATTAATTCTTGCTACTGCACTATCCTGATACATCATCTTGCTGCTTCTGCGTACATGATGCTTAATTGGTGTGTGATTTATAACACTCTTTGTGACAAATTAGAAGCATAAGGGTCATAGCTGAGGAGGTAAGTAGTGGTAAGTCAGTGGGTATCCTTTATAATGTCAAAAATAGATATATATAATTTAGCAACTCTCATTATTCAAATGCCAGTCTAATTACACTGCAGAATGTAAATTAATGGAGCGTTGTTTTGAGAGCTGCCCAGATCCACAGCAATATTTCAGCTCTAGAATTGCCCAAGTCTTGAATAAGGGTGAAAAAAAAAAAAAGAAAAAAGCTTTTTAGGTGTTATTAAGTCAAAGAACAAGGTAATAATTATTCCAGCAAGGGAGAAATTGCAAAGGAGTATTTAAAGCAGGTTCCAAGTGGATCACACGTACTCAGCTAGAACATATCTCTTGTCAGAAGAAAAAAAGTACTTGAAAAGGCAAAGGATTTGAGAAGTGCTGCTGAGGTGTGGTGTGACACACAGGTCTGAAGCACTTCAGTGACGAAGGTGAAGGACAGTCCTTATTATTGTATAAAGAAACTGAGTACAGAAACTCATTACCAAAGTTTTTCCGCCCTTGAAAAGCAAATAAAAATTAGTACAATGCAACTCAGTGAGGGGACAATACAGATTGCCCCTATTCTGAACTGCAATTTATTCCATTTAAACCTATTCTGACCTTCTCAGACGTGAATATTTCACTTGAATAGATTTGCTTTCTTCATATAATCTTAACAGGACAAGTAAATATTCCTGGTAATACCCAGGAGAATGTATCTGATAGACCCCATTCAATCTCAGGTCGTTTCACCACCAAGTGACGAAAAACCTTCTGCCCAATCACACTGCAAAGTTGTTGTCTCTGTGGAGACAAGAAGCTGAAAAACTACATTGCATTGCACATAGAGAATCAATGTTCTCTCTCTGTGAAGTGGGCTAGAGTGTGAAAAACTGTTGTTGGCTTTGTAAATAGAAAGCAAAAAGCAATTGTTGTTGTAGTATTGACTTTCAGGGTGGAACTTCTCTCACCCAGTGTATGTACCTATTACGCAGTTGTTAGTGTCAAAGCTACTGAACTCCTTTCTGAGGAGCTCTTGTCAATCTAGTTAATTCAGTTTCAGGGGATGTTCATCTGTTTGGGGGCAGCAGATGTATGAAGAAGCTGAGAGATGTAGTACACTTGAATAACCCCAGGCTGTCTGACTTAGGGGCCTGGGTACTAAAAGACAGAGCAGACATTGAAATTACCAATTCTCCTGCTTGAAAGGGGTAAAAGGTCCACCTTACAAAGACCTCCTCTCCCAGTCTGTATTTCATGTAAGTCGTCTGTAAGAGATTTAGAGATGCACAGTAGATGTGAACTGCTCTGCAAAGGTCTAAGGTGATGGTTACAGAGGCATTGCCAAGGGCACCTGGGCATCCAATGGGTGGCTGGGTCACCAGCACCCAAAGCTCTCCTTGACCTGACGAAACACAAATACTTTGCTTCCTCTTAAATCAGGAAACATAAAAAATCAGTAACAAGCTCTTGTGAACAAAAAGGAGGAAATGTCCATCAACATATCACAGAATCACAGAATTGTAGGGGTTGGAAGGGACCTCTAGAGAAGATGCTATGAAACTCATTTCAGTTCAAATCCAGAAAAGGAAAGAGGCAACGATTTTAGTTTTACTTGAAATACAAACCTGCAAGTTTTTCAGGGTGTACATTATTCTTTCTTTCAAAATATATATAATTTTGATTTGTTTATGGTCTGTACTAGCATTGAATACAAATTCTTTTAATAAGAATCTTTTGGTGACCACTGGATGTGGGAACCTTGATTACTATATCATAAAAATATACTTAAGACCAGAAAGAACCTTCATGTTTTTAAGAACACAATTACCCTTACTAAGTTTCACTAAGTGAAAGCTATCATCTGGAGGTAAAATATTAATTGAATTTTTCAGAAAAAGTAGAGAAAGTGTTTTCTACCTCCAGTAGGATACTTCATAATTCTAACCTTGCTTCGTTGACAGTGCTCTCTAGAACAATTTTTGGGGCAACGTTTGTTCATCAGGGAGTGAATTTGACCATGGCTTCAGTAAAGAGATATTAGCTGGGATAGAACACCCACCACACGACCATTAAAGCAGTAATTTTCTTTGTAGGCCATGAGAAATTCTTTCACTTCACAAAGATTGAATGAGAACAAAAATGCACTTACATGTATTCAGCTTCTTTACCGGTTTTGATTTTTGCCTTTCATGGTGCTGCTAGGGAGGTTTTGGTTCAAGATATTGAAATTACAGCTGCATATATTTAAATTATTTGTGCACCCAGCCATGCACATTGTGACTAAATTTCTTATTTGGTTGTAACACAGGGTTCATTTCATTTGCTGGTTGATTTAGCATGAAGAAACCTTCCCTGCAGGGCTGCTTCACAATAAATTGCTATTGGCAGATAGAAATGTCAGGTTTCCCCTCCAGATAGGAGCAACAGCAAATCAGACCTTTGCTTGTTCCATTTTTCCTCCTGCATGAGGGATGTGTATTCCTCTGCTTCCTTCTGTCTGGTCTCAAATGTTATACTGGGGCACTTCATGTTCGAATTTCTTGACCATCAAAAATTGAAACTATGTAGTTCAGGGTCTGAGAAAATGGCTGAGAATGGCAACATTCCCAAACCCAAAATTCAACTTTACTCTATGCCTATTGAAGCTGAAATCATGTCGTTTTGATTTTCTGGATTTATAACAAAGATCTACTTAAAGTCACTGGAGATTGAGTTAATATAAGCAGTGCAGCAATGATATAATTATTTCATCTCAAGTGGGCAGCTAAGTTACATCAGATTAATTACACATTAGATGGCAGGTTTTCATTGTGTCTAAAGCCACACGAGGCCCCCAGGGTGTTATAGACATCTACATGGGAACAAAAGATGTAACACAGGACTTAGAGCATATAGACATCACTTTGTTAGGGCAACAGTATTCCTGGAAGGAAATCCCACAGCAGCTACAGCACATCTACAAGTCTGTGTTTAGACATCTGGGTCTCACCCAAAGTGCCCATTCCTCATCTTGAATCCAAAGGGCTTACTGGGACTGTCTCAGCTTGACATGTCAGCACTAGAGTTGTCTAAGGTTGTATCAGGCCAACTCATCCTCTGTTGCATATCTTGATCTAGTCTCACTGCAAACTGTACATATCAAGGACACTTTTTCTACAGGTGCAGAATTTATCTGTCTGAATCTTAATTAACTGATGGGGAAAAGACACAAGTCACTGTAGTGCAAGGGTAACGCTAAGGCTTCCAAGCTTCCAAAGAGAAAAAAGCTCAACTCTGGATAAAGCTGCCACTGTGACAGAAACATTAGCATAGCACCCTTTGGGTAAGAAAGAACACTCTGGTAATTACAGGCCTGTCAGTCTCACTTCAGCGCCTGGTAGAATTATGGAGAAGATTATTCTGAAAGTTACTGAAAAACGTCTGAAAGACAATGCAGTCGATGGTCATGGCCAACAGGGATTCACAAGGGGAAATTCCTGTCTAAGATAATTTCATTGTCTGACAAAGTTACACAACCCAGGAAAGCCAGTGGACATTATGTTTTTGGATTTTAGCACAGCTTTCAATACCATTTCTAACGTTTAAGGGGGATGTAAACACTTTCACATTACATCGTTTTTCATAACCACAAGAGATGGCACAAGGGGGAAGGAAGTGGCTGCTCTTGGAGATGCTGACCTTGCACAGCCAAGGTATTACACTCAAGATGCCAAAGCCAGATGAGGACTTCCTGCAACAGAAGGGTTTGTTGCTGAGAGCTTTTCTGCTCACTTAATTTCTGATATTATCTAGGAAGACAGTATGCAAAAGGCCAGTTCACTTTAGGCAACAGATGCTTTTAGATAGCAAAACTGTCTCTGTCATGCTGCTTTGCCTCTGCCTGCTGCTCCTTCCTACTGTAGCCCACATCAGTGCTGACAACACTTCTTCAGACCAGTCCTGGACTCCAGAAATATCAGAGGGTGTCACTGCAGGGCGTCCACAAAGCTACGGGCTGTCAAAGAGTAAGCACAGATGGAGAAAGGTGATCCTGACGAGGAAGGGACTGGCTGTGCAACCTCACCAATGCCCTCACCAGCATGCTTATGTTCATGATACCAAAGAAAAGAGTCAAGGGCTCATTCTCTGCCCCTGAGAAAAATGGGCTAGGGCAGCTTGTGTCCTTACAGATAAACTTTCTGTTTCTGCAGGAAAAAGTTAAATTTTCATATTGCCTTCCAGGAGCATGTCCACAAACACATCCCCAAAAAAAAAGAGTTAGATGTCAGTCACGTGAGGTTTAGATATTTCTCATTTTCCCAGTGAGTGGTGTCATTCACAGCAGCTTCTAGGTCACACAGAGGTTTGAAGAGTATTGCTGTTTATGTCTTGACCTGGTGGTAGCAACCAGTGTCTGAATAATGGCTGCTAGTTGTGCCAAGATAGAAATCTGACAGACAATATAATGAAAATACAGAGTCATTGAATCATCTGAGTTGAAAGGAATCTTTAAAGGCCATCTGATCCAACTGCCCTTCAATGAACAGGGTCACCTACAGCTCGACCAGGGTGCTCAGAGCCTGGTCCAGCCTGGCCTTGAATGTCTCCAGGGATGGGGCTTCCACCACCTCTTGGGAAACATGTTCCAGTGCTTCACTATTTATTCACATACTGTAAAATACTACTAGTTTTTCACTTATTGTAAAAAACATTTCCTTTACATCCAGTCTAAATCTCCCCTCCTTTAGTCCAAAACCATTCCTCCTTGCTCTATCACAACAGACCCTGCTAAAGAGCCTGTTCCCATCATGACAAGCCCAGGCACAAAGCAAGCTCACAGCCAAAACTATAAGAAGTCATCCACGCTTCTCTTTTCATCTATTCTCCCCCTGCTCTGGGCACTTGCTGTAGTTATCCCCCTTTACCCCAGAGTACCTTTTCACAGCCTCTTCTGGGGCCATGAGATGCTCACATGCTGAACAAAAAGAGGAACAGGGGCTGCAGACAGCCTGTCACTCTGTTTACTTCCAAGATGAGCAAGGTGGGTCTGTGTTTGCAGCAAAATTCTATCTTTATTTGTCCTGTGTCAGTCAGCAGTTCTGCTGGCTGGCCAAACCACCCTTACTTTCTGTGCAAACAACTGGACAAAGGAAATAGCATTTGTCTAAGTCACGGTCGCTTGTTAAAATACGACCTGATGTGCAAACATCTGTGATCGTCAGATAGCTTTTTATGGGTTGGTTTGTTGCTATTTTCTTAATTTCCCTGAATTCTATGCAGTATCTGGCTTATACTGAGAAACATTACACTCTTACTCCTGGACAGTTACAAAGGTGCATTTGAAGGCCTCATTGTTAATTCATTTTACACTCATTAATAATAAAACATTCTTATTCTTGGGCACTGGAATGACCTATGTCCATAGAGGCTGCAAAGCCATCATTTTTTAGTTCACTGAAATGGACTAAACGAACATGTCTTATTGAAAGAAAAACATTCTACAGTGGACTTTTTCTCTAGTGGAAGGCAAATTAAGGTGGAAAAGGGAGATCTTGATAAGCAGCTCTATTGCAGTAAGTCCTAACATTCCAATATGATTTTATGTCACTTCATCCAATGTAGATTTCACCCCACATGTGGGTGTGTGAGGCCTCTCTGATATTGTAGCATTCATGCTAAGCAGCACCTACACATCCATGTGCTGATTCTCAGCTTTCCCAAAGGTGCACACTCTAATTTTACCTTCTCAGACAAAGCAGAAACATAATTTCTTATAGATTCCAGAATACAACATTAGAAACATACAAGTCAAGGCAGATTTCATGGTCCTCCTCCCCTTCCTCACCAGCTTTTGGACACTGAAACTCTTATTGAAATTCAGTTGTCCATTCTCACTCATAACCACGCAATTTTTCTTATCCTACAGTTAAGATAAATCCTGAAAAAGAAAATCCTATGTAGGACGTCCCGATTCTACATGCATCCTATTTAAGTTTCTTGCACATGGAAGTCCTTTCTAGCTCTCCTTTAGTGTCTCTAGCACTGGTAGAACCAGTTTCAGTCTATTTGCTAGAGCAGGGAGAGGTGCCTTTTGTGTTAGCAGCACCCCAAAGATGTGTTATTTGTCCAGGAAAATGCTAATAGACTTTGTTCCATCCTTCTTGCTTTCTTTTTTTTTTTTTTACAATGGATAAGTATTCTGTCCATGTTTACTTTTTTATATGCCTTTTTTATACACCTATTTGCTTACTATGTTGCCTCTCACTTCTTACCTGGTTGTACAACTTACCATCACCTGTTCTCAACAGGCAGCCTTGGGCTCCTCGACTTACACTTACAAACCCAGCGACAATAGCAAATATCAGTGAAAAGAAAATATTTGCTTTTCCTTTCAGGAACTTTATCCAAGATTCAGTAAATTTGAGCAAAACTCCTTGGACTGGTATTCTTAGGCATCAGCAACTCCATCAAGCCAAGGGCCTTTCAGCTGTAAGGGAACCATCACGTTTTTGTAATATCTTTGGTTTGGAAGACAAATGATAACCCATACAGCAAGTGCCAGAACAAACTTACAGCTATTTTATAATATCCTTTAGAATTCATAAAGTATAGCACCGATCATTAGCAATATTTCACATTTAAAAGAAAAAGAAATTTTAAAAAGACCCTAATGATGCACGAATTTTAAGTTTGTCAGCCTTTCTTAGTTGAAGACTTTTTAAGTCTAAGCTTTCTCCTCACTGTAGGAAATTTCTTGCTTTCGTAATCCATGCAACAGTAAATCTATTCTATTTCTCTCAGTGCCTATAAAGGTTGCCTGGAGTAACTAGCTCTGATGTGGTCACTGGTACTGTCAACTCCTGAAATTAAGTGAACTGAAAGTCAGTCAAATGTCAACCCTGGAGACATGCGTTTTCCTCACCCTCCCAAGGTCAGCTATCAGGCAAACCAAATGTTCATGTCATGGTCCAGCATTTATATATGGCAGCAAAAAGCAGCAAATTTTATTTGCATCAGATCCTTAACCCTCTCATGATGAAAGACTTAGTATGCCTCAGGAAGCATTCCCCCTTGTGACAGGTTGGTGTTGCAGGATAAGACTACAGTTATCATGGAATCATAGAATGGCTTAGGTTGGAAGAGATCTTAAAGCCCATCCAGTCCCAACCCCCTGCCATGGGCTCCTTGCTCCCCACCAGCTCAGGCTGCCCATGTGCGCATCCAACCTGGCCTTGAGCACCTCCAGGGATGGGGCACCCACAGCTCTGGGCAGTTGTGCCGATGCCTCACCACCCTCTGAGTAAAGGATTTTCCCCTAACATCTAATCTAAAGCTCTCCTCTTCTGGTTTAAAGCTGTTCCCCCTTGTCCCATCACTATCTGCCCATGTAAAAAGTCAGTCTCCCTCCTCCAGTCTCCCTACATTCACCATCACACTGTGTTATCCCATTTCTCCAATAACCAAAAAAAATTTGGCAGGTAGGTCTGGCAGTCCTGCTCATTATTAAATTACCTCAATACCTTGATGATTCTACAGGTACCCCAGCCTTTGACCCCCTTTCCCTGGCTATGAACATCAGGATGAGAGCAGAACAGGGACAGTTCCAGGAAGCACCACGAAGATCCTAAATTATTCCTGATCTGGGTCACTATGTAGGCATGGATCTCTTTCTCTCCTCTGAATATAAAGTGAGCTAAGAAAAACTTCTCACACAGTAATTTAATCAAGCTGCCTAAAAGTAAGCCTACAATTATGCTCCAAATCTTTTAATAGAAATACAGAAGGCATCACTGAACCACTCTCTAACATTATGCTCACCTAATATTCCTCAGAAAACATTCTCTTTCTTTATTTAATTTCAAATTTGTTTGGGCTCAACTTCATTTTCTTTTTTTTTTTTTCCAGCTGAGACATTTTTAGAGAGAATGGGTTTCTAAAATAGTTGGAGAGATTCTAACAGGAAGGATATTTTTTTCTTTCCCAATCTTTCTTTGAGGAACTCCTACCACTTCTGCAGAAGAGGGATTAGAGCTTGAAGGGTGATTGATGTCATAGGATGGCTGGCTTTTTTTTTCCCCATTTACTTCTACTTTCTAAGCTATTATCAATTGAAATGATTGCATTTTAAAACCATCTTTCAAGTTGTAAAGTCAAACTTCCAAAAGTTAGAGAATGCCAGAATATGAAGAGCATGACTGTGTTCGGCCAACATGCAATAAATAAGAGCAGGGACAGCACGTTCATGTGTATAAAAAGGAGACAGACCCTTGAGGAGCTGCCCTGTGATGGTGGGAAATATGTCCATGCATTGAGCAAGGCAAGTGGAAGGAGAAGAAAAACTGGAGTATGAAGTGTTAAGAGCAGTAGCTTCAAACTAAAGAAAACCTTAAATGAGTCACCCTGAAGGATATTGCTTGGAGAACCTGAATAAATGTATCTACTCTCTCTTGTAGCCCATTTTCCTGGATTTAGACTCCAGTTGAAATGTTAATTTAACAATTCCTGCAAAAAAAGATGTGGAACAAATGCTCCCACATCTGACTGCTCATGCTGCCTCCACAGTGAAAACTGAAAAAGAAAACTACAACCAGAGCAATTCATTTATATGCATTTTCTGATGTGAGGAAGGCCTGAAAGGAAGGAGGCATTGCAGAAGGCTGGGATGAGACACTGCACTGCCTGCAGGGCTGGACAGAGCTGGGGTCCCTGGGTCTGTGAACTGTTTGGTGTCAAAAGTATGTATAAATAAACTAGAAATAGATTTAGAAATACAGAAATACAAGTAGAAATAGAAATAGAAACAGAAACTGAAATAATGGGAACAGAAGAAAACAAAAACAGAAATTGAAATTGTGGAAATAGAAATGGAAATAATGGAAGTAGAAAGGGAAATGGAAAGGGAAATAGAAACAGAAAGAGAAATTGAAATTGTGGAAATAGAAGTAATGGAAATAACTAGAAAAATAGAAATAGGAATAAAAAGTAGAAATACATAGAAATACTGAGTTGAAGCTGAGAGTCAGTTCACCATCCTGCATGTAACTATACATTCAAGTTTGGCCCTACCCATTTCTGAGAGGTTTGGGTAGGGATTAAAGGGAATAAGGGCCGTGAGCAGCAGGAAGTGACGTAAAGGCAGCTCAGGGACTTTGCTCATGCCATCAGGAAACCAAACAGTGTACAGCACACCGTTGTGTTCTGTATGGTCTGACAGAGTAATGGGGCCCTAGGAAGCACCTTGAACAAGTGGTGATGATATAGCAACTGCAGTGAGTGAAATGGGCTCAGGATAATTCCCTGGCCCTGAGGCCAGCTGGCATGGAATGGCCCACTGCTGTGTTATTAAAGTCCCTTAGGTTCCAAAGTATGTTTCCATCCATTTGTTCATCAGCAGTGAGGCACACCAACTCCCCCTAAAGCCAGCCCCTGAAATTCTTCCAGAAAGTGCTCATTCAGCCCAGGCAAAGGCACACCAAGAATCATCAGAACAATTTCACAACATAGACAATCAGTTCCCATACCTGGGAACGTTCCCTGGCACTTTGTAGACGTACGTTTAGACATTCACTGGACTATCTGGGTGGCTAAATCCCTCTGCATCCCTGGTTTTCCTGCAGCTGGGTTGCAATGTATCAATGCTATTGGGGTCTTTGCAGTGTATATCTGTCTGCAAAAATGGAAACAGACATCCAGACAAGAAGGGGTTGGAAAAAAACGGATTACAGAAAGGCAGGACATGCTTTGGAGAAGGAGCTGCTGGGCTTAGAATCATAGAACCACAGAATGGTTTGAGTTGGAAGGGACCTTTAAAGGTCATCCAGTCCAACTGCCCAAGTGCCAGATCTCAATTCACTCTATGCTTCTTTTTCAGTGCTAAGAGACCCATCAGGATTAACAAAGAGATGCAGCACAGGGCTTCCAAGCCAGCAGCCTCACCGTGCTCTTCTTAAAGGAGGCCAAGGCTGCAGTGCTTTTGTTTGACATACAGGGAAACTGAGGCTTGTGCAGGGACGTGGCAAAGGCCATGTGACAAAGAAGTGTAAGAGCAAGGTGTGAGCCCCCTGGCTCATCCACACCACATCCAACCTGCTCATCACACTGTGTCTGCACCACGGCTCTGCAAAGGACCGAGTGAAAGCTCTCACCATAAAGAGGGCATTTCCTGCAGCGGTGAGCTGCTGCTTGCTCGTTAATAAAGCACAGGGGAAGACAAAAAAGTTTTCCTTCATTCTGGGATGCTGTGGAAATAGGGATGGAGGAAAGGACAATGAGATAAATAGGCTTTGATCTCTTTTTTCTAATACTGTCAGCTCTCAAGTGCCTCTAACAGCTGCCTGTCCCTCCTCCTTGTTGTGGGCTCTCAGCCAAAGCTCTGCACCTCTTCAGCAAGAAGACAGCAGCCTCTTCTGCATATTAAAGTGCTACAGCTTCCAGAGGAGCCAGGCTGTGGTGAGGAGATGTCTCTTGCAATGTGTTTTTAGTTTCTGCTGTGCACAAAGGGAGATTCACTTGCACCTGCCAGATCATCTCAGTGGATCCCCCTGAGCACAAAGGCTCAAATCCAGCCATGTCACTGCAGAAAACCATGCAAAGCTGCACCATGCACTGAAGTCAGTGCATGCATTTGCTGTGTCTGCTTGGCTTCCCTTCTGCTCATTTGCCTTGGGTACCTGCAGGTTTGGCATTCAGTACCTGAGCTGCCACTGAAAGATTTCAGCTCATTTTGTTTGCTAAGGAAGCACATATGGTAAAAGGTCAATATTGGCCAATATCACATACTAAATCAGTAATAGATCCAGGGTCATCCAGCTTATTTCCACCCCTTGGGATCTGCTCCTCATCCGTGATTCCTCCTGAGAAAGCTTCTCCTGGAGGAAGGCATGGACACACTGGCTGAGCAATCCATCTCACGCTGTTCGAGACCAAATCACACCAAACCAAGAAGCAGGATACCTGTTGTGCCAGATCCTTTTTTTAGGACAGAACATGTCCCTTCAACACTTCTGCACGCATGGGAGGATTATGGAGTAACATGAACATCCCAAAATCCCAGCTGACCATTCTGCAGATCTCCCAGCTTTGGACAAGGACCACCATGAGCTCAGATTGGTGCATTCATTTCTCCCCCACTACTGCTGAGCACATTATAAAGGCTATTGCTGCCTGTTTTCTGCACTGTTGATAACATTTTGAGGCAGCTGTAGCTTTGCCAGTCACTCACAAGCAAACCTGAAGCCGAGACAGTTGTGCTTTTATTGCTGAGTGTGGAAATCCTCTTTGCTTCCATTTAAGCAGCTGAAATGGTTATTGCTCCTGCAGGCCGTCCGCTGTCTGCATCCGTCGGAAGGCAAGGGGGGCTCGTGAAGCATCATTTGTGCAGGAGCAGGGCAGGGATGTAAATGAGATTATCCACAGGGCAGCTTTTACAGACAATGGGAAATCAACTGTGTTCTCTCCCAGGGGAGAGCAGGTGGTTTTCTGAGCACTGGCCTCATTCACTGCACAGCCGAGACCTCGTAAAGCACTTCAGTGCTTCAGCAAAATGCTTTGACATCAGTAACTGTGTTAAAACTATTTCCTCCTCTGCTGTGCTGGTAAATTCATGCAACATCACCGAATGCCTACAGGTGCTAAGAGCTGTGACAGAAGTGCAGAGCCCCAGCTCTGGATCCTCAGCTCAGAGATTTTTTCGCTGGTGAGTTTCCATCCCCCAAACGATGCAGCCACGTCCCACACCTCTTCTAGCAGACTCAGCACAGAGAACAGCTTGCTTTGCTGCTGAGCTGACCTGTTTTGTTGTTGTACTGTGCTGGCTGGCTCTCAACTCACGACACCCTCAGGGACAAGCAATGAGTGGGCGAGAAGTCCAGCTCAAGAGGCTGAGTTGCTTGAAAGTGGGATTCATTTCATCTAACTGCAGTGCTCTGCAATTAGGCAGTTATGAAGTCTACCAGCTTTGTAGACCACCTCTGGACCAGCAAGCTGCCAGCTTGCTATAAGCCCTGCCAGGCTCTAGCTGGGACAGTTGAGTGATTCACCAGAGGCCTCTGCCTCCCTCCATTGACTCTAGCAAGAGCTTAAAGCTCTAAAAATTTAGGTTGAGCTGGACAGATCTGACGGGTACAGATGAAACCTATCCAAAATGATCAACCTGTTACTTTTCTCCATCCAGTCCTGGAATGCACTATTTGATTTGCATCCCAGCCTGAGGACTCAGCCATGTGGGTCACACTTCAGGGAACTGAAAACTCTTTTATGAGCTCTTTTGCAAGCTCCTGCATCTGAGCTGTGCAGCTTTCAGACAACAAAGCACAGGTTTCCTGAGAAGGCTCTTTAATTGACTGTTCTATAAATGTTTCTTGGTGGTTTTTTGTTGCTTTTTTATTTTTTTCTGCTTGTTACTGCTATCTGTATGGGACTGTGGTTAGGAAAGTGAAAGAAATTAGCCATAGACACCAACATAGGTAGCTAGAGAAGTTGTTCTCACAGACAAACCAAGTAAAACAAACCTGCAGGCAGGTCAAAAAAAAGTTCAGATAAGCATGAGAAGCATCACTCCTGAGGCTTTGAAAATGCAATGTGAAGCTTATGGTCTTTTAGTAGCAATGACGATACTGTATTACAGAGCTACATGGTTACATACTGTGTTTCCTTTTTTTTTTTTTTTTTTCTCTGTAATTTCCCTATTTTAAGCTTGCCAGACCACTTGTCTTTGATGATTTTTAATCAAAAGAGACAGTTCATGGATGTCGGCTGCACGCATGGCACTAATTGGAGCTCTGGCCGAACTTTGCAATGATGTCACACGCACCTCAAAAGAGTGTTTTGGCCAAATGGAAGCTTAAAAGCTCTCAGTAGACTCCTTGTGCTTTGTTTTGATCCATGCACGGTCACTACAGGGATCCTTGTTGAACAATAATAACCGCAGATCTATCTGTTCAGATAGATCACACCAGACAGATGGATCTATCTGTTGTAACTCTCCTAATGAGGTGTAGAGCCCTCAGCCCAAGTTCCTCCCCTTGGAAAACTCTCCACTAACATATTGTGTTAATGGAGAACCAGTCTGCTTGGCCAACAATGTGATTCAACACATCTTGGCCAATCTACATGGTCCTGAAATGTTCTCTGTGATCGTCCTGGCTTGGACTCACCACTAGTTCCAATATCTCTTCATGAGCTCTTTCTTGTAGTGTTGCATCTTGCCATGCCCTGAGTCTTTCTCACATTCTTGAATGGGTAAAAAAAGAACATTCACTGATGCTCCCTTCAGATAACAAGGGCTGTAGTTCAATTAGCAAAAGTCACATTTCGGAAGATAACACAGGTACCAAAATTAGCACTGACATTTTCCTGTCTATTTATGGTTCCATTCCTTGAATCAATGGCACTCACTTTGTCCTCATTTGGTGAGAGAGTTCTCAGCAAGACAGAAGAGAAAAAAAAAAAAAGAAACTGCCAAAAAAACTCTCTTGATATTTTTTACTCCAATATTTAGATTAATAAATCACCTTCAATCTTACTGTCAAGCATCCAGCTGTAAGCCTGGCAGTTAAGTCACACAAGGGCATTCAGATCTCTGGTCTGCTAGTTTTAGGCTGGGATCAAGCTTTTGGCTTCACAGAGCTTTACTGAGTGCTTTACCCACAGGGACATTGCATGGCCTCCTTCCTGGCTGTATTTTTGTATAAATCCCAAGCCAACAGATTGTTTCGCAGCATGCAAAATTGATCAGAGCATGTAAGAATTGGAAATAATTGAACATCTCCTCTACTGATCGAGAAGGGATACGTTGGCTTGTCAGGTTGTACACGTTGCCATTAGTAGAAGAACAACTGCTTTTACAAAGACTTTTTTTCATGGCATTTGGAACAAGTTTCTACAGCCAAATACCATATCCTACTGGTAACAAGGCAAACTCTGAATGAGGCAGCTTTGTGTTGTACTGACATCTAAATATATCCACCAGGTATTAAGCATTGTCTGACTATCAATTTTGATGATCTTTGTTTTAGGATAAGTTGATGTGTTGGGAATCCACTCCAAATCATTTTCCAAGGAATTCAGTAAGATGTCCTTCTGTTTACAGATAAATTACAAAAATTAGAGTCATAAGGAATAAACACAACTGCTTGAAGGTCACCTACTGGTTAAAGACAGGAATAAATACTGCACCTTCTGTGCTCTTGTTCATACATAGTAGGCACTAGGCAATAACCCATATCACTTCTCCAGCTATAAGGCAGAAATGGTCTTGGAGGAATGCTTGGCAAGGGTCTCTCCATTGGCCTCGTTAGAATTTGGACCAAACAGGCTGATCTTCAGATATTCCCCTACAGAGTTATGTTCTTAAATGATTCATATAAATAAGATGCATACATTACATTGATAATACTGCAGGCATCAATATACAAGTGTTGGAAAATGTTCTTTATTCAAGCAACCTGGGCAAAATCTTTACTCTCCTTTTGGGGAAAAAAAAGTCCTAAAAGAGTTGGAATAAGAATGATACTTTTAAGTACACATGCAAAGAAAGGTATTTTGAATACGTCTGTCCCCTCTACTATTCCATAGAAAAATTCTCATATTTCATGCATTGTAAATGTATTCAAGTCTATGATTATGCATTGTCATGATACTTTGTGATAAAATCACCAGTCTGAGCTGCTCTGGAATTAAGCTGAATTCTGTAAAGTGACTTTCTTGTCAGAGAAAAAAGGCACAGATCAATCTCTACTTCTTGTACTCAGGGAATCAGTCATACCTTTTAAAAATCCATTGATGGTTTGACAGCCCAACATTCCACCAAGCCTCGGAAAGCCTTGAAATATCTTAATTTGTGTATGAATCTGACCTGCTGGCTACATGGTTATGGCCATGATCACAGCTTTTGTGGAACAGATCTGTTGAGCTACCTGCTCAGAAGTGTCCAGCCCTAGATGAGATGCTTCAGAATGTCCCATCAGGCTCCAAGAATAGCTCCAGAAGCACACAGGTCTCTTGTTTTTGTGTCATAACTTCCACTCTGATGGATGTTTCAGACACCTTCAGATGCCCATTCTGAAGTTCTCACAGAGGAAGAGAAAACATTCTTAACATTCTAATCTGAGGGACACACTGTGCTCATCTGTAGAATAACGATGCTCAGCTGCAAGAACAAGGGCTGTGTCCATGATGGCTTCATGTCCAGAAAACCATTCCTCAATGTTTTCACTATAAGCACAGCCAGTGATGTCAGCAGAATTACATTTTAAGGTCTAGTGTCCCTTCAGATAGACTCCAGGAAATGCAAGCACGTGGCTCAAAACCTCAAAAAGAGGTTTATTGTATCTGTGACAAGCCAAGCAGGAAAAAAAAAAAAATAAAGAAAGAAATACCCACAAATTTTTTTCTCCTAATTTCAATAGCAGGAAAAAGTAGTCTTACATTGACGTCTCCAAAATAAAAGTTTCTAGTACTTAGAATAACATGTCACCTTCCCATATAAATAGCAGAAATCAAAAAGGGGAAAAATAGCACAATTTCATAAGCATATAGAATAATACAGAATTCTACTTACACAGTAGCTTTGCATTAACAACAACCCACATCCTCTCATAACTTTTATTAATAGAGCTCTGAGAGCATTGCTTTCTCAGCTTGCTAATAATTCTCAGAGGGAAAAAATCATTTCAGTGTAAAACAAATTCATTTCCTCTTTTTTTCAAAAATTCAAGGTAATCAGTGATTCAAAAGCATTGTTTGGAGGTAAGTAACACTTTCAGTCTCAGCTTTAAAAGTTTCCTTTTGAAGATTCCTTAGTAAAGGGCTTCTTGCTCTAATAGCATTGCAAAAATTTGCAAAAATTTCATTCAAATCAAAAAGCTGAATGATTTAATTCTGAAAAGCAGGAGAAGGGATGGTTTTTAAGTGCTTTTCACGATTGCTATTTGTCTGCTTTCCACACAAATAAATTGACAACAGCAGCAGTTAGCATCGTGGTGCCTCTACACATATTCCATGGAAAAATTTTTAGCCACGAAATATTATCCATCTTTTCATTGCACCTTTCCCTGCCTAGGAGGATTTTGGAAAAGACCCCATTTGCAAACTGTACAGCGTCCAGAACTACAGGAGAACAGCGTTTCTGAACAAACAAAATGTTTGCTCCAGCACTGGAACTGGAGCATGAATATGCTTCACAGCATTGTATAGAGACACCACTAAACTCTTGACATTCCCATGATAAAGGGTTTGCAATGTGGTCTCTGTCTGGCATAGAGAATTTCAAAACTAGAGTAAATATAACAACATCTAGCAGCCCGTGTCAAGGCTCCAGTGGTGCTTAGCGTAATTACCTGACTGAAAACTCGGCCAAATGGCCATTATCCTTCTGAGATCCTTCCAGAAGTCCAGGATAAATCCTGGATAAATGGCCATTTAGTACACAAATGTTCTGTCTACGCCGTATGCATGGTAATCCAGCATATCCTGAGCATGCTGGGTTCTATGCTGGATTCATTTCCCATGCAGCACACAGCCCACCTGACCTGGATCCTTCAAGGCATGCTGCAAATCAGCCCTGCAGCACAGGGCCATGGGAGCTTGTATACAATCCATTACCTCCTATTTGCAGAGCTGCTCACACAGCAGGTCTGCAAATGCCACCTCACAGTGCATCCCCTGGATTCATCATCAGACACCTCACAGTGATTCATCATCAGACACCTTTGGTCAGCAGGGGGTTGAGCACAAAGTACTTGAAGTGTGCTCCACATCCTCCAGGCTGCCACAGTAGCTGTACATGGCATTGCCACTGGGATTACAGGAACTTCTGCATATTGGCTCTTCCCAGAACTGCTTTCTCAAGCCTGGCTTTAAAAGTAATTCCGTAGTGCACTAGTGTTCAAATCAGCTGCGTAGCGCAGATTTCCAGCACTGCTGTTTTCTGGTTCAGAAAAAGTTAAATAGCTCTCTTCACTGGCAGTGAGAGCAGCTCAGCCAATTATGCTATGGATTGTTTCTTTAATTACATGCTGTCAATCCAAACTTTACAGATTTTCCAGATATATTTCTTTTTATAAGCACGTACGTGGTTATATAGACATGTGGAGAGATGCATAAATAGATATATTTTTTTTTCAGTTCAGCACTAAACTGCAGGCAGGAATGACCCCAGTCACACTTGAAATGGAAACTACTGCAAGCTCCTGAACTACTTTTTTCAACACATCCCCCTCTCCCCACCTCCTCTTCATCTCCCTCCAAAATCAGTTACAAAAGAAATAGTAATTAGCTTCCAGCATCAGGCGTTTCTGTATTATATGCTGCTCTCAGCTGACAGATACCGTACAGTAATTGGGTCAAATGCACAGATGCTCAGAATAACCAAAGCATTGTAGCTTTGCCTGCAGCTCTGTTGGAAGAAGAACGGAGAATTTCACATTAAAGGAGGACCCAACACCGTTACTTGCAGCTCAGCATCTTTAAGGATGCTTGACTAGAACTCTTTACCAGCATAAAAGATTTATGAGAATTTTTGCAAAAGCTATCAATATCTGACTAGTAGAAAAATCATTTCACCTTTATAGAAAAAAAAAAAACAACATTGGGATAAAGAATCACAGATATGTTATTAACTTCATGCAGATACCATGCCTATCCTCTTTCTCATGCATCACCCTTTGTGTTATCCAAAACTGCAATTAAAGCATTTTGAGACCAAATGGTGACATCATTAAGATCTTTCTGCAGTAAGAAATTTGCAGCATTGCCTCTACATAGCACAGAGACCATCAAAACAACCACAGCAAATATAACTAGTGCTGGCAGTAACTCACACTGGTCTGCAGCGTGAGCAATACACAGTGTGAGTACTGGTTAATTACATAGTGATGAGCTGGAAAGGGTATGATTTCATAAAAGGACAGGTCCTGAGCTAATATCCTGCACCACCGAAGTCACAGTGGAGTGTCAGAGTGGCTAGATGGAACTCACATTGTATCCTCACTTGTATAAATAGATGTATTTCCTTTGCAAGCAAAGTTCTTGATCAGTGAAACTCAGCAACTGGAGCTGATCTTCCCTACAAAAGTTTGTAGAGTTGTGCTAGTTTATGTCTACAGTGGTTTGAATCTCCACAGTTAGAACTAAAGAATTTTCAGATTGTGTTGATGGGCATTTCTGCTGGCCATGATTAAAAACCTGGCTTGTCACATGATGCTTGCTGACACTTTTCCTTCTTTCCAGGCACAGAGGATCCATGAGAATCCAGTTAAACATCCTGTATGATACTACTGCAGTACTGCAGTTCTACTATTGGAAGCATTGCATGAGTTCAGCAAGGAGAAGGAGATGTTCGGTAAGAGCACAAATTAACAGTTTCCAAAGACTACTTTTCCTCAAGCCAGCCCCATCTCAGAAAAAGTGAATTTAGAAGGGGCTCTAACGGACAGGACATCCTTTTGAAAGGAAATTCTGAAAAGCAGATGGAATCTACAGAACCTTAAAATCTTTCAGTTGAGAAGTTTGACAATTCATCCCATCCTTGGGAGACAATAGAACACCTCATGCAAAAAGATATCAGCAAGGTTCCCCTTTTTACTCTGCAAAGGTATTACCTTTGGCCAGACAAGAGCGTACCCTGCATAGTAATCTTTCCCTCTTTAGTTTCTCAGACTTGTCTTGTCCAAGCTTCTCAGCAGAATTGCTGCAGTCTTTATTGTTTCCAGTCTAAGAGGGATGCAGCTTCATGCCTAGCATATAATTTAACAGATGCAGAAGAGCTCTTGATCCTGAAGTAAGGATCCTCAGTGCTATTAAGTCTTGACATGCCAGGCATGCAGATTCCAGCTTCAAAGAGCAGCTCATCATAATCTGCACAGCAACCAGGGCTAGCACAGCTTTTGCAGATGCCCACTAAAGACATTCCAGCCCTAGACCAAAAGAAAATAAACACACTCCTGAGTTGACTACTTTTTGCTGACTAAAGTCAGAGTGAGCGCTGAGTGAATCTGGGAAAATCCCAGAGTGTCGTTCACCACATGCACATTCCATCTTTTAACAAAGAAAAGAATCCACAGTGAAGATATCAGTTGAGCACAAAAGCAGGAGGAAACATCTCACTGAATTGGGGAGTGGGAAGGAGTGTTGGGTCAAAACTCTGAAGTTCATAGAATCATGAAGTCATAGAACATCCTGAGTTGGAAGGAACACACAAGGATCATTGAGGTCACCTCCTGGCTCCACACAGCATCACCCAAACCCAAACCCAATGGCTGAGAGCGGTGTCCCAGCGCTCCCTGAGCTCCAGCAGCGTGGGGCCATGCCCACTGCCCTGGGCAGCAGTGCCATGCCCACACCTCTGGGGCAGAGCCTTTCCCTCACCCCCACCTGACCCTCCCCTGACAGCTCCATGCCGTTCCCTCAGGCCCTGTCGCTGTCCCCAGAGAGCAGAGCTCAGCGCTGCCCCTGCGCTCCCTGGGAGGGAGCTGCAGGCCGCCATGAGGCCTCCCCTCAGCCTCCTCTGCTCTGGGCCCAACCAACCCAGGGACCTCAGCTGCTCCTCACACCCCTTCCCCTCCAGACCCTTCCCCATGTTCATAGCCCTCCTTTGGACACTCTCTAACAGTTTTATGTCCTTCCTATATTGTGGAACCCAAACCTGCACACCTGCTCAAGGCGAGGCTGCACCAGTGCAAGGCAGAATGAGATAATCCCTTCCCTTGACAGGCTAGAAATGCCCTTCTACAAGGCAACCTCCTAAAGGCCTGGAGCCTAAAGAACCACAGAGATAATTTACGATTTGTTCAGGTTGAATATTTTCTTTATCTCAGACCAGCAGCAGCCTGGACAGACCTAGTTTCTCAGCAGTGAGCAGCATGGAAAGCTCCAGACTGCTCACATTGCTTCTGACCTGATATGTGAAGACCTCTAAACCATAGCTTTAATGGGCTGTATCTTTCAAATGCTCTATTTATGAGAAAGCACAGGGGAAGATGCCAGTGGGCATAGGGCCCAGCTGGAGTTGTACCATGCCACAGCTTGGGTGCTGCTTTCCCAAGTCCCTCGGAACCCTCCAGCACCTCTGGCAGCAGATGCAGCCTCTGGCTGGCAGACTGGGGATGAGGCGAAAGGCCACCACTGCACAGCACAAGGCACCATCCTGACTGTGGGTCAGTATGCACATGGCTCACATTCAGCACATGGAACCTGACAGGCCTGCAAACACTGGTATGAATCAGTGATGAGCGTTGCAGAGCCTTGTTAGACAGCTCTGCCAGCTGGAGCAGAAGTGACCAGAAAGCTTTGTCCTGCAAGAGAAAAGAAAGGCAGCCTAGCATTAGATGTAACAGCCCTCATGAGAGATATTTGCTTCTCTCAGGACAGCTTTTATCTGCTGGAGCAATGTCCCAGAGCTCATGGCCAGGCTCTGGATGGAGACCATCCATCTGCTTTGCAACAGCAATGGTCAAAGTTGATGTTATCAGGTGAGGCAGAGCCTCAGCGAGAGAGTTTGATGTCTGAGGGTCCCACATGACCTGGAATCCCTGCAGCCACCAGCACTCCTCCACTCACTTCTAATGCTGACCTGCAGCTCTGCTCCCACAGCAGCTGGTAACTGCTGCCATGAATTTCACACCTTCCTCAGTGAGTCACCTCACACAGAAAGCCCATTCCCAAGCCACACACCTGCAGAGCCCTCAAGGACCCTGCTGAGCAAGCCCACCCTTGATCCCATCTACCTCCTCTTGGAGAAAAGAAGGAGACGAGGCACAGCAAACTGCTGCCCTTCTCTTGTTCAGATTTTTCTGATGCTGCCAAAAACTAGGACAGTGACAGGAACGTTATCTGGGTGCATAACTTCTGCTGTCAGTCTGCAAAGAATTATCAAAAAGGCAGTCCCTGGTGCTACTAATTTCCTAGGAAAATGAGATGGACCTTTATCTCGTATTGCTGTGGGCTTGCAGGAGTGTCTGCACCTGAGGGCACTGGCAGAAGCATGGGAACACTCCGTGTGTCACCATACTGTGCTTCTCTTGCCCATAGAAGTTGCATGCCTGGAGCTACACACTGCACTCGTGTGAGCTTCATCATTTTTCTGAGAGATATCTCAAAAGAGATGGCTCCAGAGAAAGAAGAATAAGCTGCTGCTTTCAGAATATTAATACGCACAACACATATGCATATCATATGCATACTAATTCTTTGTGTTGGGCATGCTGCAGTCTCTGAGAAACTGAAGGACTCTGAATACAGAGCTGTGACTTCTTACACTCTTCACCATTTGTTACCTAACAACAGAGGCAGCAGCCCCACTTTTGTAAGGACCAGATGCAAGGCAAGCCTGAGTCTACGCCTGCTTTTACAACAAGTTCTCCAGTCTCAGAATGCCTCGGGGCACCCCTGGGTGCCACGTTTCCCTGATTCTACCAATTGCTTACTTGATTCAAGGTAAGGGAGTTTCCCATTAGACCTCTATATAATTAAAGATCATACACGGTACAGTAGCACCTGCAGATGCACTGGGGAGCAAAGGGATCTTCGTCAGAGTTTGCTTCTTCTATCAGTTATTTTTCCTTTTTTCCTTTATTTCCTTTATTTCCTTTTTTCTTTCTTTTTTCTTTTTTTCTTTTTATTTCATGTGGGAGTGAGTGAGCATGCATGTCTGTTTTTTCCAGGTCAAGATAACTATCAGAGAAAGGGGGAAAAAAAGGGTGTTTCTTTTTTTTCTTAAAATGAAATTGCCACAATAATATCTCCCACCAAAACACTTTTGGAAATCTATAGCATTTTTTTGCCACAGGGAGGACTTCTACGGGCCTGACAAAGAGAAAGAATGGAAATGCTTCAAGTGCCAATAGCCTGTGATTAATGTGAAAGAGGAACATCAATAAAACATAACCTGCCTCTCTTCAGCTGATACTCATAAATAATAAAGCTATGAGATGTGGAGTCCAGAGTGAAAAGGCTTTTTTGGTACCAGAAACAGTAGGAAAAGATCTAAGAAAATGATGTGCTAATTCAGAAGCTCCTGTTGCTTGGTCAGTGCTCTGTTTTCCTTCTCTACTTCCCACAGCACCCTGATACCTGCACGAAGCATTAACCACGCAGCTCTGTTAAGATTAATTCAAAGCAATTTGTTATATGTAGTATGTCAAATACAGTCGTGGAAGAAACCTCCAGAAGTCCCCAACTGGAAATCCATGGACATAAGCAGTCTGCAGATCTTTGAGGTCCTCAGTCTGTCCTTAGCCATGAAAAAACACTTTTTCCAGTACAGCTTCTTGCTACAAACCAGCTCCATTCCTATTTGCCTCGCTCCAGTGAAGGGCAAAGCTTTATGTCCAGAAATACAGGACGTCTTCGTGCTGCCTGAAGGAGACATCTCACGAGGCTGTGCTCACCTCCATAACAAGCACAGGGTATATTATTATTGCTAGTATAGTTGCTAGTACAGCGTAGATTCAGACAACAACATACACAGTGGCTTAAGAGAGTATGAATAAACGTGAGAGAGAATGCACTTTTCTCTTGCCCTTCATTGTGCCAGCAGAAAACCATCTTCCAGGGATAAAAGGTTCAGGAATAAAACCCAAGCCAGGGACTTTCTTTGATGGTAGGTCAGAAAGCGGACTCAATTCAATGATTAACAGTTTGCCTTACACAAAGTAAGATAACTCAGTGCTATAAAAAGTTATATGAATGTACTTCACAGAGGTGAAGGTTGATTACTGTTAGTAATGTCCAATTGTCTTCAGAAGATGAAGAACTTTTTATCTTTGTGATGATAAAAAAGGGACTCTGAGGTGTCATTGCTGTGGCATGGAGCTTGTGTCCATGCTTAAGTTCCTATCTACAAAGGCCCAGCTCTTAAAAACTTAGTCTTTAAATTTGTGTAAGTTCAGGAAGGTTTAGTGTCTGTTGATTTTAAGTAATCTTCAAAGAAAGATGTGAATCTATGACTCTGTTTCAAATTTAAAGCTTTATTTCCTTTAGCATTTACTTGCATCTGTTTTATTTTTTTCTCTTCCACTACACAGAAATTTCACAAGAGGCATAACGCTGCCATGTAGGAGTTCTTCATGCCTTATTTGAATTGCACTTTATTTAGTAATTAGGTTATGTTCAACATTTTAAGCAAACATTCCTTTCCATCCTATTTATTTGAGAGAGAATTTTCCTGGGGGTGTTCCTTGAACTCTGTGTTGCTGTATCAAAGCTGGGGAGTGGGTACAGCAAGATTCAGAAGCCTTAAAAATCCACTGTGCCTACTGCTTCCCTGGTGTTCTCAACAGCAATGAAACAGAATGGTAGGACTTGGGCTGTAGTGCTATTGTCTCTTCACATACATTATAGTGCAGTCTGCAATCAGACTATTAAAGCAGATCAGAGCAGTCAAGAAGCTACAACCTGAGATTCTTGTGTTGGGCTCTGGAGACCTGTAATTATTATGGTCAACCGTGATGGCCATGGGCAGTTATCTTGCTGCAACATGAAGAAAAACGTGCTGCAAAGCACCATACCATTGCAATGCAAAATGGCTGTATGTGCAGTGCCCCAGCAGAGGGAGGAGAATTCTCCTAATGGCTAATGGAAAAATAGATAATATGGTGTTATTTTCTTGAAACCGTAACTTGCAAAGAGATGGACAGGATGCCAGGTTACCCCTCTGATGTCACCTAGTACTTCTGTTCTTCAGGGGTTTCTAAAAGCACAGAGGAAACGGGTCTGAGCTTTTGGTTTAGAATGACTCCTAGAAATTTGTGTGGAAGTGGAAGGACTCCATGGTTGCTAACCTGTACAAAAAATGGTGGTTGATATGGGAAAATATTAGCAAAGCCAAAGACATGAGATCAGAAATGTATTCTGTCTGTGCTGGGAAATCCTTTCTGGGCCTGCCCGTATCAATAGTGGGAAAGAGAATAAACCCATGCACTCATCCGTCATCGTGACAGTATCTATACAGGCAGCACTTTACATCTGAGGAAACCACGCATTTATCATAATAACTGTCTACAGAGCTTGCAATACACTTCTCAGCTTCTTATCTACATACCACCCTCAACTCTTTCTGTGAGAAACATCACAGAATCACAGAAGGGATATCCCAAGACAGAAGAGACCCACAAGCATCATCAACTTCAACTCTTGACTTCACAGATAAATGTACTGCTCAAAGGAAACTGAAGAACTAAACAGTGAGGGTGGTAGAAAACAGCTATTCAAACAGAAAACCAGCCTTGAAATTAAAATACATGCAAATACATTAGTCCAATTAGATGCAAATCAGCCACCTCCATCACTCCTGGTGCAGCACCCATGAGCAGAGGGAAGGATGATGTACTACTGGTGGATGGCACTGCTCCTTCCTCCATGATGGGATGCTCCTCAGGGGCCTTTGTGCCTTCCCCAGCCACATTCACCCCAAATTACTCTGTGTACCTCTTCAAGTATTCATGACCAGGTGCTCATCTAATCCACGATGACTCTACACCAAGGCACTGAGTCTGAGCCGCAGTACCACGAACTTGTGAATCCAGCAGCCCAGAATCCAGCGTCCTTCCATAAGATGAATGTGATCCTCCCCATCCAGGACTCCATCTCCTTTTCTTTTAGCAGGTGGGGCACATGGGATGGCTCCGGCTGTTTATGGTTGAACACTTCCATCTCCATCTGTCTGAGTGAGGGACATTGCCTACATGCAAGGCAACCTTTGCCAAGTCGAATCAAGGCTATGGTAAGAGAGAAGGAAGTGTTTGAGTTTTCTTTTCCACCTTGAGCAAATGGAGCAGCAGAATTCAGCCCTGTCTGGTTGCTCAGGGATAAGCTGAAAGGAAGAAGAAGATGATCATGACCGGTCAAAGATAGACACAACTGACTTAAGTCAACACTGACATACAAATTTGATCAGATGTAGTTTCAAATCAGGCTTTAAGCACAGCTCTGCAGCCACAAAGAAGAACGAAGGGCAGAAATCCCCCAGAGGATGCTTTGGAGTTGCCATTCAAGGTCATCGCCAGCATCAGAGCCCCACAAATTTGATCACTTTTTAAAACAAATCCTGTGTATCTCTAGGTCCTGTTATCATGTTTTTCTCTTCCACTTACACACATACTTATCTGCCTTCTCCTCTTCTTATGTTCTACCAGGTCTGTCTTCCCCAGCATCCCTGTCCCTCCCCATGTGCTCCATTACACACGGAGGGTCCCAGCCCTGCTGGTTCTCTATGCTTCTTCGGCTTCAGTCTCAAATATCTCCTGAAAACCCTCAGAACCAGCAGATACCCAGTTTTTCAGTATCTCCTCATCACTGGATATGTTTAGGAACCATAGAATCATAGAATATTCTGAGTTGAAAGGGACCCATAAGGATCATTGAGTCCAACTCCAAACCAGCTACATTGGTATCAGTGTGTATTTGGTAGGCAAACTCTCCCTCTTTTTGCCAGCAATCACATCACTGTATCCTGCTTGCTTGCAGTCTCCACAGGAGCCTACAGGAGATTTCTGTTTTCTTTTGGGGATACTCAAACAGCTGCCAGAAGCAGATGCCCTCCTAGAAGGAAGTCTCATTTTTTCTGTGTAACTTCAGCTCCGATAACTTGAAGTCTGAATAACATATCAGGGCTGTGATGGCCACCATCCCTTCAGCTCCGTGTTTGCCTGAGTTTCCTGTCATCTCAGCCTGATGCAGTCAAGGAAATGGTGCAGGAGGTTTTCCTGCCTCCTGGGTACCACTGCTGAAAAGTCTCTGATCAGTGTTAATAACCTTGGTTTCAGCAAGGCCCAAATTCTAATTCAATAAACAAGGGAGTAACAGAATTCGCTTTACTGTATCTCCACTGGGGACACACAAAAGTGCCTTGAGGCCTATGGAGGCCACGTGTAACTCTGTGAGCCTAAACACTCTTCTTTCACATACACCCACATATGAAACTGCCAGAAATTTAATCACATTTTTCTTCTCAAGTTGCAGCTTCAAGGCGACTGGGTGACCTGTGGCTGAAAATCTTTTTTTATAGAGGCTCTTGATTCATTTTGATGAAGAAAGATAAGCCCATCTCATTTTCTCAGCAGAGAAGGGCAGTTTAGGATTGATACACATCTCTGATGGATGTGCCTCCAGCAGTAAAATCACAGTTTCCACCATGAAACCAAATGCAGTTTGAACAGAGCCAGGCAGATGGCAAGGAGAGGGCTGGGTGGTGGCTACTTAAACCCCATTCTGACTGCAGGGCTCAGGGGGGAGCTGGTTGCTGCTTATTCAGCATTTCAGATGTTCAGTTTCCTCTCTTCCACAGCTCTCTATTTCCTTTTCCGGTTTATCACAACTAACGTGAAGATAAGGAAGAAATGAGGAATGGGCAGAAATCATATGAATCCAGAACCTCCACCCCAGATGGGCAGGTTGTGCTGGCATCATTGCATTCGTTAGGATTTGGTTGCTTGACTTCTATGTTTTGTGAACGTTAAATGTTGAAAATATGCAATTAGGGAGGAAGAAAAGTGGGTGAGCAAAACAGACTCTCTTTCACATGAACCACTTATCAACACATGCAGAACACTGTATCTTGCTTTTATGAAGGTAAATGTGAAAGTTGAAAAGGCTGCCCTCCTCCTGTGCCCTGATAACCATCCAGCCTGAGCACAGTGCCACATTTAAGCAGACACGATAACAATGAGATCATTCTTTGTCCAAAACTGTGCTGCAAAATGCCTCATATATATCAACAAAGCTTTTGCAGTTTTGCTGGTGCCAACCAGTGCAATATATTGAGCTTTGGCAATAACCAGTGCAAGTTCTAAAAGGAATTGACTTATGCCATGACACAGCTGAAAGATAAAATTAATTCAAAGAATTAATTAGCAGATTTAGAAGGTATGTACCTTTCTTGACCAGAAAACTACGGCCCATATTAGCAGGGGTGATACAGAGATTTTTTGCTTGAAATAAGCAGGAGAAGGAAAATCACAGATTTGATCACTAGTATTCAGAGCTCACAAATGAGAGAAGGGAAAGGGACAGCAGACAATCCCTGTCCTGTGATGTCAAAGCACAGCACCACAATGTCAGCATTTGAGACCATTTCTCCTTTTTCCTAGGTGCGGCCTGTTCAACGCTGAGCATCACTAGCGAGGATATCTCCAGCTGGGCTAAGCACTGCAGACTCCAGTCAGTAGAGACAAATGGGCACTGTCAGCAAGTGGCTCTTCTCACCTGTTTTCCATGCCTTCTTTAGGACAGGGTGAGCTCCATGGCATGGCTGATCACTAGGAACTGTGGTGCAGGTCCAGGCTGATGTACCTAGGGGTGGACTTCATCATGGTACAGTCAGATGAGTCCCCCACCCAATCTAGGGGTCTTTTCCTTTGCCAAATTGAATACCTGGAGCTGAAAATTCAAGAGAAAGAAAAATCCTGCTGTTCTCACTGCTATTCATGTGAATAGCATGAAGTCAGGAAGCTGATCTCAGCACTAGCACACCTGCAGTCCATTTGGCTGGGCTGGGGAACCTCCCCCAGCTCTGATCCAAGGCATGTGGTACTTCACAACTGGGCCAATCCAGAGAGTGAGGGCTGCAGACTCTGTGATGTCATTTTGGTCACCAAGCTCAACCTAATAAATTAGAAGAGTTGAGAGGAAGCCTTCCAGATACCCCTGTGAGCTCCAGGTCTCATTTAGGAAGGAAGCACCAGCTGATTATCTCTGAGATGGGAGGTGGTCAGGTGTCTTCCCTGCTGGCCTCACATGCACCTTCCTCCTTTCCATTTACATACTAAAATTCATCTAATTGTCAACGTCATTCTCTCCTGAATCACATATTTTCTTTCCCACTGCCTGAACCTAGGGTTAAGGCAGTTTATTAACCATTCAAATGCGGATATTCAGCCACTCAAATTCACAGTCCTTTCCCATCAGTTATTTATCTTTGTTAGGGTTCAGCTTTTTTTCACTCAGTATTCAGAATTTCACACATTTGGTGAAAAAAAATCTTTCACCTGTCACTTCCAGTAGCCCCTTGATTGAATCACTTGAAAAATCATTTATTCTCCATTTAATACCTGCAAAATTACGAACTGCAAAGTTCTCTCCTCATGGTATCTTTGCTGCTTTAGTACTATCACAAAGATCTTTTCCCATATTCGAGCTGAACTGATAAAGTTTTGCTCATGAGAGCAGATAAAATGGTAATAGAGATCATGCAGTGAATGTGTACAGACCAGTCTTAGCACCTCCAGAATGAGCACAGAGAGACCTCCAGCTTCTGCCATCTCTCCCCATGCCAACCCAATGCTCAGTAATCACGGACTTGTCTGTAAATATCCAGTTTGGCATATTCCAGTAAGAGGTAGGTTAGGAGTTAAGCTGGTATTCAGCACCTTTGTATTAGTGTATCTCTCTTCTGTGAGAAGCTGCCATGATTTATTTAGACATGTGTGAACACACAGCTCCAGAAGGATTAAAGATACTGTGGATGTTTTGAAGCCATTGACGAGGCTGTGGCCAGAAACTCTGCAACTATTGCTCTCCTGAAGGCCCAGGGTAGGTGCAGCCCTGATAACAGTGAGGAAGATGGGGATGGGAACTTCCTTCTGGGTCTAACAAGTCTAAAATGCAGATATTTGAGCCTGAGCTACTCATTTCAGTCCCCTAGAGTCATAGGGAGAACTGGGCACATCCAGGTGCTGAGGATGGCTGGGTGTTTGGCTACAGCAAGAGAAGCACAAACTGGAGATCAATGGGAAGAACACAGTAAATCTAGTAGCATAGTAAACAGGCTGCCCAGAGAGCTGTGGATGCCCCATCCCTGGAGGTGCCCAAGGCCATGCTGGATGGGGCCCTGGGCAGTCTGATCTGGTGTCTGACCTAGTGGTTGGCAATCCTGCCCGCAGGGGAGGGGCAGGGGGCTGGAACTGGATGCCCTTTGAGGTCATTCCAACCCAAGCCATTCTATGATTCTATGATACCATTCTATGAAATCTGAACACAACAATCCCACTGGATTACTCCACTAAACCAACTGGGACTGCACCTGTTCAGGCCACGTGTGTTTAAGTCGCATCCAAAGCCCTCACTCACAGCACACATGACAAAATTCTGCGTTTCCTAGAGAGCTCACTTGTATTTTCTGCCTTTCTTTCTGCCATCCCTTGGGAATAGGTTTATAAGATCATCTCAGCTGCGTAAGAAGATGCTCTGGGCTGAATCACGCCCCATCAAGCGAACGCTGCTCCATATTACAAGATTCCAGTGGTGGCACACCCAAGTCCCCATCTGTGCACGAGGATGATTTCAGTCTGAGCTGGACTCATTACAGAGTCAGAGCAACTCCTGTGCTCTGCGTTCATTTACGCTTAGAGGCATTCACAAAAAAGTTCATCTCTTTTCCCAGTACCAGGAAATGATTTCACTTGTCAGCAAGACAGAGCCTTTTTGATCAGCCTCAGACAGGATGTCTTACAGTAAATAGCTCGCTGCCTGCAGCAAGGTGCAATCTGCACTGCTTCCCAGGCATGATTTCCTTTGTTTTCCACCCTCAGGTTTTCTTTCACAAAACCAGCACTGCAGTCTGGGACAATTCGTGCACTGTTGGAGCCCATTAGGAAAGTTTTCAGCCCCTGTGAGTCTTTTCACATATTTTTTTTTTTAATTCAGAAAGGAAGAGCTTAGCGCTCTCTGAGGAGACCTTATTGCTCTCTACAACTCCCTGAAAGGAGGTTGTGGCGAGGTGGGGGTCGGCCTCTTCTCCCAGGTGACAGAGATAGAATGAGAGGTAATGGCCTTAAGTTTTGTCAGGGGAAGATCAGGTTGGATATTAGGAAAAACTTCTCCAAAAGAGTGGCAAGGCATTGGAACAGGCTGCCCAAGGAGGTGGTGAAGTCACCGTACCTGGAGGTGTTCGAGAACCATGGAGATGTGGCACTGAGGGACATGGTCAGTGGGCATGGTGGGATGGGTTGGCAGTTGGACTTGGTGATCTTAGAGGTCTTTTCCAACCTTAATAATTGTATGACTCTAAGAACGAGAATCCAACAGAATAACCTTTGTTGGACAACTTTTTGTTTGAACTTTCCCCCAGATGTGCTGTAAGCATTTGTCTGTGTAGGCTGATGGAATATTCAGCAGCCAGATCTCAGTCCCAGGCCCGCAGCTGGGCCACAGATCTGCCCATGTCACACAAACAGCATACAAACAGTTCTGAGGAATGGGGCAAAAAAGGAAGAACAGGTGATATCAGCCTATGATACAGCCATGCTGCTATGTTGTTCTTCTAAATGAGCAATTCTAAAACAAAAGGAAAAGGAACATTCTTCTAGAGTTCAGATGTTTTGATGACATTTTTGAAAGAAAGTATTTCCACCCACACAAGCTTTTCATTTTCAAATTTTCCTTAATTGCTCTATTGTTATCTTAGTGCTTAAACTTTGATCAGAGCACTTTGATTCAAATGAAATGTTTTATTCTTAGTTGCCAGTAGCTCAAAACATCGCTTAATCTAATTGCTCTGATGGCAGAGGGAGGGCAATTTGCCTGCTTAAAGCACGAGGTATCAAATGGCCCTTTTGCCATTGATTGAGCCATGGCTCAGGCACATGGTTCACCACAACGTTCCAACCAGGACAAAAGCAGTATGCACATTTTCTTTAAAAGTTGGTCGTGTAAGAGAGGTAACAGAGAGGAAGGGCCATGAACATCAGGGTTCAATTCCACTTCCTTTCTCAGGCCTTCTGAGCAGCATCCATCTCAGCAGGCATAACCGCCTCTCTCTGAGCTCCTCATTCTGTATGAAATCAGTCAAGTGGGCAATTCACCTCATCCTATGTATATGTCAAACATCTTCACTCTCTGAAAGTACCACGTTCTCTCCTAAGTCCTTAATCAGAGCCTAGAGGTGTAATTTAGCTGCCTAAAAGCAGTCTTCTGGTGTCGTTAGAGACCCACGGGGCTCTCCCACTTCACATCTAGCTGCCACTTCAGGAGGCCCTGAGTACCCTGTAGGTGCTGACAGCCCCATACAGATGTCTCAGATACCTCAGATCACACAAAAAGGCACTAAACGCCTATATTTAGTTGACTGAATAGAGCTGATCACAAACTTTAAGAGACAGAGAAAACAGTAGCTCTCTTAGGAGTCTGCTCCGGTAAGTGAATCACCCTCACCATCAATACTTTTCTCCTTGCTGTGTTGTGCTCTTGTCGAGATTAAAGAGCCCATTAGCATCCAGCATTTTCCTCTCAGTGATGTACTTCTAAAGACCGCAATCAATCCCCCTATTGACAGCAGCAGGGTAGATGGAGTTTGTGAGGTCTCACCGTAAGATCTATTTTCCAGCTCTGAAATCATTTCCAGGGGTAGCAGCAACAGGCGATGTAAGGCAAAAATAATCTTTGAATGGAAACTGGCTCTTAAAAAGAATTAATTCCCAGTCAATGCACATAGTTCACAGGACTCAGAATTGCAAATGTACAATAAAAAGTTCTTAAAAGCCAATTTCTGCTCCTTCAAAGCACCATTTCTAGCACAGACTGCCATTCATACATGCAGGAACGAATCCTGCTCCATACAATGCAAGTAGTCTCCTCTTACCTCACACCTGCTCTTAGCTCTCATGGGGTAAACAACCAAGGTGAGCTTTCTAAAGGCATTTCTCATGTCTTCTGCACTGAACAAAACAGGTATCATGTGGACTCCTGAGTTCCCTTGATGTCAAGGGCATGGGAGCAGGGAGCTCTGCCAAACAGCCAAATAGTTGAAGGGAAAGTCATTTGTTAAGTCACCCTTGCCGTTGGCTTTTGTTACCGTGCTATCAACCTCTACTACTTTAAATGGGAGGAACAGAGACGTTTATTACAGTCGTCAGCTAATGCAGGGAAGTAATTATGCTAATGAACAAGACAAACAGAGATTTGTGAGGCAAAGTCAGAGGAATTAGCTCATGCAATACATCAGAGCACGTTCTAGCAGGGTACAGGTGACAAATGTTCTTGTGACTGACGGATGAGGGAACTGAACCAGCAATCTCAGAGCAGAGGTGCAGGTGGTTATTGCTGCTCTGGAAAGCAGCAATCTAAATGACAAGGAATGTAGAGCACTCATCCAGAGACCTGTAAGACATGTGCAGTCCATGGGTTCAACCTCTAAATTTTATCTGAAGGACATTAACCTGCTTATATACAGCTGAATGCCACCCAACTGCTTAAGATATCGTAAGAGAATGAACCACTCTCTGAAAGTCCCCAGTTAATCGATGCATTCTTTGGTTCTGCCAATGCAACGTGTCTCAGCCTCTTTCCTTGCTTCACATTTGCTCCCTACTGAAAACCAACTGTGACAAGTCACCTTCACTCACCTGATAGCTGGGGACTTTTCCATGGGTTGAGTGTAGAGGTTGTGGTGTTTCAAATCACTGTGATTAAATAGCTCATTCCTGTAAGCCTTCAGCAATGGTAGCATTGTTGAGATGAATCCTTTTAAATCCAGAAGCCTAAATCTGAATGTCACTCCACACTTAGACTGCCAACTGAGGTGTAAGGGAATACTTAACCCACTCTGTGAGAAACAGAGTCAAAAGTCATCCTAGAAACACGGTGCCACTGGACAGCCCTGCTTACAGAAGCATGTCTTAGCACCTGGGACTGGGAGCTGGGACTGGAAATGGGCTTTAGACCTATTTCAGTGGAGGAAATGGAATGAAGTACATTGCTATGAAGTTCTGCCTTGGTCATCCTTGGCTGACCTAGAAGCTGGACTGTCTTAGTGTGACACTGAGCTTGGGTGAGGTATCACCCAAAAATAAACAATATATGGACACAAAAAAGGAGTTGATAGAGCCATAGAAATGCCATAGAAATACAATAGTTTGGAAAAACTGTGACTAAAAGCAAAGTGGGAGCAAGAAAAGGGGACAGAACAAAAGAGCCTTATGTCAAGGACATGATCTTCCTTCCACCTGAGGAGGACCAGACCATGCAGAGGTCCCTGACCTCTCTTCCTCCAGAGTTCAGCACACATCTTGACTGGAATGCACCCACCAAGTCACCTCAATGCTCAGCATCCAGGTCTAGCAAAGAAATTGAGCATGCTGAAATCACTGCAGAGAAACAACCAAAGTCAGGAATGACCTGAAATCAGGCAGCACAGTTTCCACGTCGACCATAAATCCTCCTTGTTTGGCAGGAGGAGTACGAGCTCTGATTTCCTGGACTAATATTAGCAGTGAAAAATCAATTCCATCGAGGTTCTTAGAACTTATCAAGTAAATGCATTAGGAGATGTGTGTTGTCTGGGCATTCACACAGGCAGTCAGTTGAGGAAGAAAGGAAAATGGGCAGCAGGACTTGCTCATGATGGATTTCAAACATATATTCAGAACTGAATTGAGGGATACAACACTGTTCAGTCTCTGGAGAATAATGAAAAGGGGTGAATAATTAAGGAAAGATTTTGATACATCTTTGTCTTTCAGGTTAAATAAGGTGCCAAGACAAATTAAAACAATTAAAATGATGTGCTTCTTGGGTTATTCCTTAAGGCAAGAAGCTGAGCGTGGGAATTTCTGGTATTTGCCTGCAATGGATCCTTCAGGAAGACAAATGAAGGCATTGCCACATCCAGATTGTGAAGGATGTGAGCCCTGGGGGATGTTTCTCCAGAGCCTGTAACTCACCTTGCCTCTTGGAATGGACTGCTCATGACTTGGCATCAGGGAGGATGCATAGCAGAAACCCCTGGAGTTCTACTCAGAGTGTTTTGTGGCTGTCTCTGTAGTCTGGCCCTTCAAAGCTTTTCTGCTGCCTAGCTCAGTCCTGGGAAGGTTTAAAAGGCAGAGCCGTTAACAAGACATTGCGTGCTCTACCCATGCAGCGCTTGGCAAGGGACCTCAAGCCGTCTGCAGTGGCTTGGAGTCCAGATTTTGCATGTTGGAAAACAGACTGCATCCAGACAGAAGATGAAGGCTGCACATAACCAGCTCTTAACCCCAGAAACAAAATATTTTTACAGAAGGTGAAATTAAACTCGCCCTAAAGAAACTGGGATGTGGTAAGGCAAGATTTTCGCTGTCACACATAAACATAAAACAGATACTAAAGACCAGAAACACCATCACTTCATGGATGCAGAGAACAAATTCAAGCATCATTATCTCTGCTTGACTCGTGCTTGACAACACGATTTCCTCCCAATGCTTGTTAATGCCAGCATAAAAAGAGGCCAACCACTGACACATACCATCAATGCTAATAAAAAGCATGGTTGCTTGGCACACAGAGATCATTTTGAGAGCTCCTAATAACTGAAAAGCTGCTGCTAATGTAGCTACAGTAAGTCAAAGCATCTTTAAATGGAGGGAGTAAACTACAAGGGAGTTCTGTCATCTGAGTTAATTTTATGGCAGCAATAACATTTCAATTTCCAGTCCACCATTATTTTGAGTGAGAAACTCTCAAAGCTGGATCTCAGCCTTTGTCATATTATCTCTTACCTTATGGCAACTCAGAGGAGGTCCCACCATGGAGGTATGTGACAGATCACAGGTTATAGTGCACTAATCCCTATGGTGACCCTGTAAGAAAGGGAAATGCCCGCTTTCCAGGTGATTTTATGTCTCTGGGTGCTTACTAGGCTGTATTCTCTGTCTCTGTAGGCAATAGGCTCACATCCAGCAGTTACTGTGGACATCCTTCCTGTTGGTGGTAGCCAGAGGTCCATCTTGTTCATAGCATCCTTGTGAGCACTTTGCTACAGGAGGAAGGTTAGAGAAAGACCAAGGTGATTTTGATGAGAAATATCTCCAGTTAGTTACATAGCCTCAGGCTGCATTCTTCACAGATCTAAGACCTCATTAGCACAGGACTGTATTTACTCTCGGAATTTGTAATACACTTTGGGATAAAAGATGCTATATAAATGGAATATTGCCAGAGGATATTAAAGATTCAAACAATGCAAAAATCAGTACTTCCAGTGCTTATCCACTTTATCCCTCCTGCAGTTCTTCTTATTGCTGGACTCAGTAACAACTGGGGCTGTGCAGAGTAAGGAAAAGCTCCAAAGAGCACCAAGGGGAGTAATTACTACAATTTTGTCTGTGGAAATTGTTAACAAAAAAATGGTGAAAATCTATTATAAAAAAAAAAAATGTAAATATTTGATTGAAAAGTATGATAAGGCCTGGATAATGCAGTATTTGTAACCAATGGTGGAAATGGACTTCTTTTCCATGAAATCTTGTCCTTCAGACCCCAACTAGTAAAAGGGGACAGTATGGTGTCAGCCTGGCCAGCACAGTTACTTGGGTGCTCTGAGAAGGACTGGTATGGTGTCAACACCTGCAACAACCCATTGCAGCTGCTGGTTGCACCTGTTTTGGTTATGCATTATGCTTTCATCATACCCAGACTGTTGCACCAGTACAGCCCCCAGTGTGGGTGCAATTACAGAGATACAATTACACAATTTCTGCTACGTACATTGATTGGCAAGAAAAAATTGGAGTAGAAACTAAAGCTGGAAAAATTTAATCTGGAGACCAGACATATGGGGTCTGGGTTTAGTGAAAGGGCAAGTTCTTCCTTTCTGATGGCTGAGAAGGGAATTCTAAAAGAATATGCACAGGTCAGGGGTTAGCTAAATGTGATTTAAGTAGAAGCAAAGTGAAAAGCAGCAACTGCTCCCTACAGCCCAGATGTTGCACTGGGACCTCCCCCTGCACTGGCCCAGTCTTTGGCTCACGGAACAGGCATCAACACACTGGGATCCAACTTCTCTGTAACACTGAGAATCTTTTCACAGTCGCTGCGTTATAAATACATCTCATGTTTACATGAGGAATAACCTGGTGAACTGCTCTGCCATCCATTTGTATCCTTCTCCGAGTATTCAGCATTCTTCGCATAGTCCCCCTGCAACAAGAGGCTTCTGTCTGTCCAAATATTTATGTGGGTGTCATCACTCGAGTATCCGAGCATTTACTCTTCTTTAAACAACCTCCCATAGGTGAAGCAGCTTTGTTCCTGGTCACGAGGAACGTCTACAGCAGGATGCAAATTGGGCTGGAGCGGTGTTGCTAATGCTATAACAACATGAAATCGGCTTTTTAACAGCTCCAGGTAGCCTGCATTCCTGCTTCATTCCTTCCAAGAGAAACCAGGCCAATCGTGTCTTATATCATGCTGCAGAGATTGCCTGCAAACAGAAAAAAGAAGTGAGCCAGTAGTGATTACACTGAGCTACTCAACAATGCTCTGAGCAGACTGAGCTAGAGGAAATATTAGGGCAATTCCTAGGTTCACACCAGCCCAAACCAGCAACTTCTCCAGTTCTGGAACCTGGAATGGGGGGAGAAAGGGGAAAAAGCAGCCTGCCAGCACTACGGACACAACAGACACACCATGGAAAGCCATGGGGTTAAACACACGACCAGCTCCAGAGAAGGGCAAGAGGTTTCCTTCCTGAATTCTTTTCTAGAGCACCAGAAGCTTTTAACACTTGTACCTTTCAGGCTTTAATTCAATTTCTAATTGCTAAAAGCTCAGAAAAATACATAGGACTATGTGCTACAGCAAAACTGGCTGCAGGGTTTCTTACCCTGGCTCGATCCCACTGCTGCAGTGACAACACCCATCACCAGCCCAGCACTGAGGCTGGTAGTTGAGGCTGGGGTTTTGCAGGAACAGATACCAAACGCCGTGGATTTGCAGCTCCTAATCCTTACAGATCTCTGCAAACCACCCCCATGTACTTCATTTAGCAAGACAGCGTAATGTAACCCAGATACACAGTGTTTCTATTTAAAAAATTATGAAAAAAAAACACTAATATTAGATGATGCACTGAAATTAGGGGCAAAAAGCGTGCTCAGGCTGTGTCGCCAAGCAGGTCACCAGTGCTGCACACTGCAGGACACAGCCCCTGCAGGATGCTCAGCTGCTGATGTTGCACCCCCTTCCTCAGCTCCCCCTCTTCTGCACACACACAGCATCTCCCTCCCCCCCATCAGCTTTTTATTTCTTTGAGCAGCCAACAAAGGAATATTTCCTGCATGAGTTTAAGGAATTTTATGATTTTTTTTTTCTAGCTTGAAACTCTGTGTCTGTCCTGCTTCCTCCAACACCACCTAACGGCATGCAGGAGAACAGCAGTTGTATCCCGATAAATTGTGTGTAAGTGTTGTAGGAGCAGGTATGGGACATCGTGAGCAGCTGTGTCACCCCCAGTTTGCACAGGGGACGGTGGCCATGCATGTCCTCCTGCCAGAACAGCCAACATTAGCCCACAGATAGTGCAGACTTTCATGGGGACACAAATTGTACATTAAAAAAATGAATATTTCCATTTTACTGCAGGGAACAGAGACCCAGAGGGGCAGGATGTCATGATCATAGAACCATAGGATGGCTTCTGTTGGAAGGGACCCCAAGGACCATCACGTTCCAACCCCTCCGCTGCAGGCAGGGCTGCCAATCACTAGATCTGGTACTAGATCAGCTGCCCAGGGCCCCATCCAACCTGGCCTTAAACACCTCCAGGGACGGGGCATCCACAACCTCTCTGGGCAGCCTGTGCCAGAGCCCCATCACCCTCTCAGTGAAGGACTTCCCCCTGATATCTAATCTAAACCTTCCCTTCTTCAGCTTAAAACCTTGTCCTATCACTATCTACTCTTGTGAAAAGTTGATTTCTCTCCTGTTTATAATCTCCCTTTAAATACTGGAAGGCTGCAATGAGGTCTCCCCACAGCCTTCTCTTCTCCAGGCTGAACAAGCTCAGCTCCCTCAACTTTTCTTCACAGGAGAGGTGCTCCAGCCCTCTGATCACCTTCATGGCCCTTCTCTGGACCCTCTCCAACAGCTCCACGTCTTTCCTGTGTTGGGGGCCCCAGACCTGGACACAGTTCTCCAGATGGGGCCTCACAAGAGCAAAGCAGAGAGGGACAATCACCTCCCTGTCCCTGCTGCCACCCCTCTCCTGATGGAGCCCAGGATACCCTTGGCCTTTTGGGCTGCAAGAGCAAACTGCTGGCTCATGCTCAGTTTTTCATCCACCAGGATCCCTAAGTCTTCAGCAGGGCAAAGGTGCAGAGATGAGGAACGGGCAGGAATTAACACAGGGCCACATCTACCTCCTACACCAAGGTTAAGGTTCAGGACTGCTGGGTATGGCCATGCCCTTCCAGATGGATTTGTACATTTAATGGCACCAGGCAGGGACCTACTGGCTTCCTCTTACAACCAGGACAAAGCCACCGGCCATATCATCCTCTGCTTAAACAGGTTCACCTTGCACCTCAGGGGACGATCACAAGGAGTATCCTCACCTGCCCTCATTGACCTCACAGCAATACATCTACGCTTGAGCTGCTGGGCCTTTTTATCCCCAAATCACAAAATCATAGAATCATTAAGGTTGGAAAAGACCACTAAGATCATCCAGCCCAACCGTCCACCTACCATCAATATTGCCCAATAAACCATGTCCCTAAGTACCACATCCTTGTTTCCTCCCTTTTGCATTGCTTCTAGCCATGTTCCAAATGTCCCACTCAAGAAACACCCGAAATATGGTCTTCTCAACATATAGGTGTGATGCTCTACCAACGTGCAATGTCTCAAAATATTCTGAGCATTTTTTCAGCTTTTTTTCAGCATTTTTTCTGCTTTTTTTTCAGCATTTTTTCAGGGATTTTGCTGCCAGGAAGTATTTAATGCTCTAAGACTACTCTTTAATGAAACACTTCAGTGAATGTGCCTAGATTAGCAATGAAATCTTAATCAAAAAGTGACTGGGTTTTATCTCTAGAGAGGATGGTATTTGTGTCACGGAGAAATACAGAGCCTTTCTGCTCCCTAAAAAAACATAATAATGCATTTTTTTAGCAATGAAACTTAAGCCAAATGCAGGAGTGACCCAACTGCCTCCTCAAAAACCCACACAGGAAAGCTGTAGGCAGCCGGGGCTGTGTCAGGGCACTTCTGACTGCTGACTCACCCTCACCCGACACACTTTACCCAGCAGGTGGGTGCTGTCCTCCCTGGCTTGGGTGACACACTATTGACTGTCACCTGCTGTCACCACACAGCAGCGTTTTACTGCTTACCAATGAATCATAGAATCATTAAGGTTGGAAAAGACCTCTAAAAGCATCTAGTCCAACCGCCAGTCCATCCCCACCATGCCCTCTAAGCCATGTCCCCATGTGCCACATCTCCACATTTCTTGAGCACCTCCAGGGACAGTGACTCCACCCCCTCCCTGGGCAGTCTGTGCCAGTGCCTTGCCACTCTTTCAGAGAAGAAAGTTTTCCTAATATCCAGCCTGAACCTACTCTGGCACACCATGAGGCCATTAACTCTAGTCCTATCACTGTTACCTGGGAGAAGAGGCCAACCCACACCTCGCCACAACCTCCTTTCAGGGAGTGATAGATAGTGATAAGGTCTCCCCTGAGCCTCCTCTTCTCCAGACTGACCCATCCCTGTTACCTCAGCTGCTCCCCATAGCACAGTGCTCAGCCCCTTCACAGCTTTGTTGCTCTCCTCTGGACATGCTCCAGGGCCTCAATGCCTTTCTTGCAGTGAGGGGCCCAAAACTGAGCAAAGTGCTCCAGGTGCAGCCTCACCAGAGCAGAGTACAGGGATCGATCACTCCCTGCTCTGCTGCCTGCACTATGTCAGACACAAGCCAGGATGCTGTTGGCCTTTTTGGCCAGCTGGGCACACTGCTGCTCATATTCAGCCGAGCATCAACCAACATCCCAGGTCCTTTTCCTGCATGCAGCTTTCCAGCCCCAAGCCTATAGCACTGCATGGGATTGTTGTGATTGAAGTCCAGGACCCAGCACTTGGTCCTGTTTGAGACAACTGGTCTCAGCCCATCGCTGCAGCCTGTCCTCCTTGCCAAACAGGAACAGTCCTCTGGCAGCACAAGGAGAGCTGTGCCCAGCTGATGGGCAGCTCAGCTTTGTTCTTTTGAGAGGTAACAAAACACCCATCTTCCTCCCCACCTTGCACAGCAGTTAATTAGAGCATCTGCCCTCCAGAGATCGCCCAGGCTTAAGCATTCCCCTGGATTAGGAATAAAAGAGTCGTTTGGCACTGACAGGCACAAAAAAAAGAGACCCTGACAGGTCTGCCAGAGCTGAAAGCTGCTGACAATGTGCAGAAAAAAGTGCAAGAAGCATGTCAAGGATGTCTTGTCCCTTGAAGGGTGAAACACAGGGAGAGCTTGCCTTGCTTCATTTAAACCTCATCCAAGGTCTTTGAAGAGAGAAATAGTAGAAAGGTTTGAGTTGGAAGGGACTTTTAAAGGCCATCTGGTCCAACTCCCTGCAATGAACAGGGACACCCACAGCTCAATCAGGGTGCTCAGAGCCCAGTCCAGCCTGGCCTTGAATGTCTCCAGGGACGGGGCATCCACCTCTTGGGCAACCTGTGGCATCCTCAAGAGCCCAACTCCACTATACATAGGCAATGGGAACTCAGAGCTCTGCTCCATCACCTTCCCCATCCCTTCCCAGCTCCCCAGAGTCAGCTGTACCATGGCACTGGCAGGAGCCAGAGCTCTCTGCAGGCACTGGAGCACCAAGGAGATCACACTGTGGGGACACAGGAAACCAGCTCCAGCCCATGGCTTTGACTCATGCCTCCCAAGTGACTTTGGTGGGTTTTTGTTTTATCATACTTCTTGGTTTCCCAGATTCTGTAAAAGGGGAGTAAAGACAGATGGGGCAAATTCGGACTGCTACATAGCTCGTGGACCTGTCCAAAATCGGTCCTAATTCTCCCTCCATCCCTTCTACCACACAGACCTGTGTCTGTGCCTTCTTGTCCGTGCCTCAATTTCCCCTGTTTGAAAATGCAGGGTGCTGGCCATGGCTGGAGAGAAGTCCTGATGGAAGTGAAATGGGGTAACTTGTGCCCTTAGCATGTGGGGGTCAACCCCCTCCTTCACAGTGCTGCTCCTTTCTGGGTCCCCTGGCTGCTGCTGATGATGATAGGGGAGGAAGAAATCAGCAGTGTCTGGGGGCATTTGGCTCTGTTGAACACTCCTCCAAGGCAAGGTACATGCTTTTAATTCATCCTTTCTATATCTCCAGCAGCAGAAATCTTCTCTTTTATCCGTTAAAAACATACATGTTGCTTCACATTGTGCTTGGTAAATGCAGAGGGGTCTGCTCCACCTCCCACAATCAGGGTTAAATTTGCTTCCTCCTAACACCCAATTTCTCAGTCCTTTTGCCTTTTCACAGGGACTTTGACTTACAAGTCACTGCACTTCACAGGCAGAGGAGGAGCAGATTTTCCCTGTTCGGTCATGTCTGACATGGATATTTGCTCCTTGCTTGTTTGGAATGCAGAAGGAAAACAAACAGGACATTTATCTTGGACACATAAAAACCAGCCTACAGAGCAAAGAGAAGGGGAAGAACCAGCACCCTGCAACCTTTTGTGCTCATGTCATATAGAGTCACACAAAGCATGCCATCACCTTCTGGTTGCTAAAGGCATATAGATTTCCATCATCTTGAGCCATGATCCTTTTTCTCAGACCTACAGCATTAAAGTATAAATGTACGCCCCCGTTACATGGGGGGCTGTGCAGCTCCTGGTGAAATCTAAGCTAGTTTATAGGCTGGTATGGATTTTAGCAACCTCCAAAGCTCCCCAAGAAGCTGGAGCTCAGCACATCCCTTCCAGGAGGATTGGAGGTGAGAAACTTGTTGCAACAGATGGGGTGAGCTTCTGCTCTCCCCAGTGGCACACAGAGCCTCACACCAGCCCCAAGAGTCCCACTGCCCGCAGCTAAGCCAGCCCTGGGCATAAAATTCAGCTGAGCACACGCCACTATCCCCTTCCTCAACATAAACCTCCAGGACCTTGGTCCTTGGGTGGGCCATGTTTTCCTAAATACAACGTAAGTAGGCATGTGGAAGGTGTTCCTCTCAAGTCTCCTCGCTGCTCGTTCTCATTCCTTTCTGAGGGGGCAAAGGGACTGGTTTTATTACTGGGACAACTATTTATAGCAATTGCTGTTCACGGGTAGAGATAACGCCCTTGCCAGAACACAACTTTAACACAAGCTCTCAGGTCTCCAGTAATAAAACTGGCTAATATTTTTCCCACGCACAAGTTCGGTTTCTGTAATGAGCATTTTCATTTTCCCTGTTTTTATTGTTTATTGTCTTCATAATGAACTATCTGTCCATGGAGCTGTGTGACCTGGGGACATGGTTTAGTGGGCATGGTGGGGATGGGTTGATGGTTGGACTTGGCGATCTTAGAGGTCTTTTCCAACCTTAATGATTCTTTGATTCTGTGATTTCTAACATCCACAATTGGATCCAGAGGTCACCATTAACTCTGACTTGATCATGACCTGCCACACTCTTCCTTAGGATTTCCATCCCGTCTGGATGAAGATCTGGAGTCAGCCTTGGGGCACCCATCTCCAACAGCTCCAACTGCAAACGCCGAGCAGATGAATCTGCCTCAAGCTCACACAGATACATTCTTGTGCACATCCAAACAAAATTTTCTCAGTCTCCCCAATGGCTCCCACCTTCAGTGGGGAGTTGCATCCATGCAGATGTAAACTCATGTGAGACCTCAGAGATACCCCACCCTGCCTCCAGCTGCCATTTCAGAAGGATGCTGGGCTCTTGTGCTTTCTGCATCCTGTCTGCCAGCACCATGCAAATGTCTTAGACACCATCTCAAATGGTATTTGGCAGCCACGTGTGGATAATCAAACCACATCCAATATGTGCTGGATAAGGGAGCTGGATCATGTGTTAGCAGCGCCTGTTCCTCTCTGATAAAAGAAGCCTGGGGTGATTGCTTTAGACATGAAGGCTAATTTTTCCCACATTAGGTAAGGTTAATCTTCTGCTGAGAGAGCTGAGTTGTTTGGCCTCAATAGGAGAAAGCTGAGGGAGATCTTGTTCGTGGTACAAATACCTGATGTTGGGGGAAGTCAGGAAGGTGGTGCCAGGCTCTTAGTGCCCAGGCAAACAACAAGACAAGGACAGACATGAACTACAACATGGAAATTCCATTTCAATATGAAATAAGAAGCTTTTTCGCTGTGAGGATGGTCAAATCCTTGACTTGGCTGCCCAGAGAGTGTGTGGAGGCTCCAACCCTGGAAATATTCAAAACTTGATGAGGCACAGCCTACTCTCATTGACCCTGGTTTCAGCAAGGGGAAGGACTGAAGTCCTGCAGAGATCCCTTCCATCCCAGCCATCCTGCAGGTCTCTGCATCCCTGTCATTCTCAGAGCATGGCCAAAGATCTCAGGCAGATGTCCAAGGTCTTCAAACTCCATCTAACCTAATTTCTGATGAAGAAAGAGGCCAGAGTCAGAAAGCTAGGCATAAGGAAGATCCTGGCTTGAGGACAGCTCAGTGCCTCTCTGACAGCCTACTGTGGTCATCCCTGCTCATCACATCTTCTCTGCTAATGATTAAGCAAATAAAGTAACTTCAGAAGATGTGAGCAGCAGATCAGAGGCTGTGGGAAATCCAGGAGTTTTTTGCAGCTGGATGACCTTAAAAAAATAAATAAATAAAAGGTGTGATACATAGAAAAGGGTTTATTCAAAGTCTCAAAAGATATTCAGTGAGAGACACAAACTTTCTCCTGGATGATGCCCAGTGAACAACATGACACTGTCCCTAGGGCCTGGTGTCCTTATGCCCTTGCATCCTTGTGTCTGAGCCCTCACCTACATCCTTACAATGCTCTGAGTCTATAATAGCATCCCTATGTGTGAAGAGTAAAGACAAGGAGAAGCCAAGCAACTTGTGGAGGAAACTCAGGAAATCTATAGCAGGGCAAGGAATTAATCCCAGGTCTCCTGACTCTTTTAAAGTTCATCTTCATTTGTACATCTTGTAGAAACAGAGGTTAGCAAAGAGCAATCTGCTTCTCTCCCCCTTCCTCCATGAAGAAGTGGCTGGATAGGCCAATGCTGGTATCAGCTGCTGGAGGTTTCATCCCTACTGGAAGTTGTATAGGATAATTTTAAATGTGAGGGGTTCTATCAGAGCTCTGTCCCAAATTCCTAGTGCAAAGCAAAGAGGAAAACTCAGCCTCAGATACTAAGCATCAGCAGATTGCAGCAGCCTTCTGTCCACTGAGCTCTCCTGCTCTGAGCAAAGGGCTGAGACATGGGTTGTGATGTCTGACTGGAGCAGCCTCTTCCTTGAGTAGACACAGAGCCTCCAGCCAACAGGGAACTCCCAGCAGAAGGCCACTCAGGGAGCCCGAGGGAGGCAATGCTGGCTGTGCCACTGCTTTGATCACCCTTTCCTAGTGGCTTGCCTTCCCTTGGGTTGTTTTTAGCAGTCTTTGATGTTAGAGGGAAGGACGGGGGCAGGACTCAGTGGTGTGCACACACAGACGTGCTCACTGCCCTGAGCACTGCAGGAACGACAGAAAAGACGATGGGAAACGACATCAAGAAGCCACTTGTCTACCTTCTCCTTCAAGGCCTCGTTAGTTTTACCTAAACTGCCCTGATAATGTGCTCCTAGCTTTCTTCCTGCAGGAATATACACCCTTCCCCAAAATCCCTTCATGTTTTGAACTACCCTTGCCATCAAAAAGCTTTTCCTAACATTTGACTAAAATTCCCCTGTTGTAGCATAAACCTACAATTTCTATCCTTTTCCTTTTGGATATGGAAAACTGTTTATTCCCTTGAGTTGCTCCCTATTACTTTTCTGAAGACTGTTAACATCCCCTCTGCTCTCACCTCCAGCGCTGGACAAATCCATTTCTCCCATTCTATGATATGGCAATAGGTCATATGGTGTTCTGACTTTTTTCCACCAGATCTCAAAAACTGTCCTTCATCTGACCCAGCCTCATTCACAGGACCTTTCCTTGTCTCCTCCATCCCTTAAATATCTGTTCTTTGGCAGCTCTATCCCTGTGGGTCCTCTGGATGCACAGTGCCCTTTTCCATGGTGATCCAGTAGGAGAACAAAAAAAACAGATATCTGTCATAGGTTTCAAAGACCAAATACTTTTTGCTTCAGCTACCATAAGCAATATCCCTGAAAGAGTTGTTTCAAAATCCAGGAGAATGCTGGATTCAGTCGTGCTTATGGTATACATCCACCCAGCTCAGGGATCAGGATGGAGCAATTTACTGCCAGGTTTGCCATTTTTACACGCTGAGAGGTGACCCTCAAACCCAAGGGCTTGAGAGCTATTTGGATATGGTCTTTTTGTCACCTCTGGGGGACTTCTAGACCTACACCCATACTGGTGAAACAACGGGGAAGTTTCTGGGCATTGAAACTCCTCTGTGCCACTAATAGGTATGAGTGCTCCTGAAGTCTTGACTCACTGCCTGGTGGGAAAGAGCCTCTGCAGGGGATTATTCCCAAAATCATGCCTGCAGTCTTGGAGAGGTGTAGCAGGAGATGTCCAAAACAACCCACAAGAAGTTCAGAAGCAAGGACAACCCTGACTGTAGCACCTGATGTCAACCCCTGGCCCTTTCACCCTGCGGTCTATAAGCACCACTACATTTACCACAATGGAAAGTTGTTTCACATCAGCTCATCTCACTGTTTTCTTCATGTAGCAATCCCCTTCCTAGGTTCCCACCCACACCCATGGGTGCACACAGATTTGCACATCCCTCTCACACACAGCCACCCACACACCAGCTTCAGCACACAGCAAGCAAACACACCCGAGCAAATATATGCCCAAGCACCCTCATGGTCCACCCATGAACACCAAAGTCGCCAAGTCCATCCCTTTCGTTAGCTTCCCTGTTTGATCAGACCACTGATATTTGGCTTTCTCCACTGGGTCCTCACCCATTAGCTCATTTATTTGCAGCACTTCTGAATCAATGTGATTTCATTGACTTCTGAGGAGTCGCTCTGGATTTATGTTGGTTGAACAGATCAGAACCATTCGGCAGTTCTGTTAAGTGTTCTCCCCTCAAATCTTTACTTAACAGAGGAGTACCTCAGAGTGAATACAAATTCTCCAGAGCATCAGATACTTCATTACACCATGACTGCCTGCTTTGTTTCCTACAGACAATTTGCAGTCTCTTAAAATGATAACAGATATAACTTAAACCCAAACAAACAAGCAAATATCCCATGTGAAAGACAACGCAAGAACACCCTTGGCAAGTCTCCCTTTGGAAAGATAAATGAGTTTATCACCATTTTTGAAGGATTTATCTAAATAGTAAAGTCAAAAGGTGTAACTCAGAGGGAAACTCAACTTGTTTTAAGAGAACATGGACGTGGGCATCTGCTTTAGGTGGTTCTGCTGGAGCAGGGGTCGGACCAGATGGACCCAGAGGTTCTGCCAACCGTGCTGTGACCCTATGACATCTCCCTACACACATTTGAAGAAACAAAGACACACCATATCATAAAACACATCTTCAAATCACTGCCAGCTCATGAATATGTGTTGGTCTTGTCATAAACTGTGTTGTTTTTTTCTCCTAAAGCTTCAGAACTTGAGGTCATACAAGAACGTGAGTTGATGCAGACTCAGCAGGCTGAGGCTATCAAAGCTTTACCACCTCCTGGGATTTCTCTTTGGAACAACTGATGGCATGAGGAGGGCTCCCACAGTTCTACCATTCTGACCAGGCTGCAGCTGACTGAAGTGACTTGTCTTAGCAGAACAAACCCAAAGGCAATGCCCAACAGCAGCAACGGGAAATAGCTAAAGAAATAACTTCATTTATGGGGGATAACCCATGAGGGAAATGCATTTTTGCATCCAGTGATTTGAGAAACAGAGTGGATCACCAGCTTGCCTCCCAATGCCAATGTCCAATGTTTGATATATTTTCTTTAAAAAAGAGATTTTTGAGGACCTTTGTCTGGTGACTGATGGGTTGTCTCATCAATGATGCCCTCTCAACATCAACTGATTGCTTTTCTGAATTTCTCAGCAAAACCCTGATGTTGCTAGAGTCATGCAGACAAGGAGCATGTGATGATGAGGACAACACAAGGCCATGAAGGAGTTGTTTTTTTTCACACCATTACTGTCATGGTGAAGACATGGAACAGCAAAGACACCCTCCAGAGCTCTGAGTCCAGCACAAAGTGGGAAACCACTTTTAAGACAGCTCTATAAAATGAGGAAACCAAACCTCTGCAAGACACTCACTGTCTACCTGTGAGAGAAACAGGCACATCTACAAGAACAGAGCAGACCTACCTGATTAACAACATCACTATTATCTCAACCAGACAATACAGTGGGGTTTGGCTCGGCACAGCCCCTCCATTCAGAGCTGCTATAAGCACCCTGACCTCAGCACCGGCTGTGGGAGCAGAAAGCATCTTCATACACAGCAGCCTTTCACAGTTGGCCTTGCAGCAGCTCAGCTTGGCACGGGGACTGTGAGCTTGGCTTTGCTTTGAGGAAATGTTCCAGGAGATGATGGCACTAAAGGCAGGAGTTATTCTGGGAAATCCACACGGGTTTTGGCTGTGGTCCTAAAGGAAGGAGGAAACACAGGCAACAGGGAAAGCAGCAAAGTTTTGTGACAGAAATGTAAGCTTCAGCCAGAGCCACAGGTGGATTTTCCTGCCTGAAGCCCCATCACTGGTTTATCCCAGCTGCAAATTTAGCCTTTTCATTTGAACTTAGGTGTGTGACAACTGGCAGTGACCTGAGCAACAACAGCTATAGAAAACCAGAAAGTTAACAGGGGGTGCTGGAAAAATAAGCAGACTTAAAGAAGGGTTTTTCAAATAAACATGGCTTCAGGTTGGGTCCAGCCCAAAAGAAAGACAGAGATGAATTATCTTTTTGCAATAAAATCACATGCTCAGCTCCCTTCAAGATGCGAATTAGAGTGGAGATACTTCCTTGGCTAGGGTATAGAAAGAGCAGGTTTGTGTTGGCCATGTCAGGTCTGCATGGTGGTGGACTCGTGAAAGAGGGATACACTCAAGTTCATCTTCCACACATCCACCCAATTGCAGTCCCCATGAACTTTTATACATCTACATAATGCATACGAGTCACCCTGGTACCCCCCATGCCCCACAGAGGTCTGCTCTGTGGAAACCCAAGAGCACCTCAAAAGGCATCAGACGCTGATATTCATACAACTGAACCTCAGTGTGCCAAAGTTAGGGAAAAAAAACCCTGAAAGACACAAATTTCCATGTCGCATTATCAGAACCACATTAATATTCAGATGTTTATCTCACCACTTATACCACTAATCGTTTCTTTTTAAGAGCTGCTTTTATGTGCTTTGTATAAACCTCCTTGCAGAAGAAAACCAGCAATTATGCTGAGCTCTCTTCAAGTAATTCAAGCCTCTACCAGCCCAGCTTCAGTGTCTGCTTGTCTGGCATGAGCACGATCACACTCTGTCTGAATCTTACGAGTCTAATAACCAATCTCCATACTGACACTTATTGACTAAATTCCTGGATGAAACGCAATGCATTCACATCGTCAAAGAGAGCTCAAGATGCAAGGTGACAAACTACCAAGAAACTTCTCAATCTGAAGTAAGAAAAGTCTCCCATAGTCTTTAGAGATACATCATCTGGGTCCTTCCCTTCTTGTGTTAACCAGGGCTGAGGAAGAGGAGCTCAAACCTTTTCATAGAATCACAGAATATCCCAAGTTGGAAGGGACCCACAAGGATCATCGAGTCCAGCTCCTGGCTCTACACAGAACCACCCAAAAATCAGAGCAACCTTCGTATCTGAAAACAAAGAGAGTTTTCTGAACATACAGTCCGTTCTTCAGACTGAAATCAAAGCATAAGCACTGAAACAAAATGTAGGGTGAGAGGAAAGGTGCCAGATCTAATCACCTTGGACATTTAGGTAAGTGGAAAGACGCACACGGAACCTGCAGACCTCAGGTAGGGATGTAAGCTTCATGAGACACAAAATGGTGGGACGGGGAGGGAGAGAGCAGGAACATAATTATTTACTTATTTATTGCCTTCCACTGCCGGAAGGAATGAGATACAGCATGGAGGGAAATGTAATATACCATAAATCAATGTCTCCATTGATTTTTCGCATCTAGTAGATTTATGTATTTTATTTGATAGGCCCAAGATTCAACAGATTTTATAGATCTTCGTCGGGGATGAAGATTGAGTGATTGGAGATGAAAGTGTTATTCCATGAAAAATACTCTCCCATGGGCACTGAGTGTTTCTGCTTGTACTCACTTGCCCAGCTGCTTTTTTTCCATCCACACAGGGCCTCTGGGTGTGCTTGGCACCCTGAGTGAAATACACCCCATTCTGGCATGTGCTTGTACAGGGCTTGGTGGATTTTGGCAGTTACAGGTGCATTTCTCACAGTGCTCATGGAAACGTACAGGTAAGTTTTGCATTTGGTTCCTCACCACCCTCGGGCTCCAGAGGCTGCAAGCTGAGCCAGCAGGGATGGAGGGGACATCTGAAGACCTGCAGGAGATCATTCAATGAAATATTTTTTTTAGGATATGGTCTTCTGTGGCTATCCAGTGACCATCCAGTTCCACCCGTCATGGGCAGGGACACTTCCCTCCAGATCAGGTTGCCCAGGGCCCCATGCAGCCTGGCCTTGAGCACCTCCAGGGATGGGATATCCACACCTCTGGGAAACCTCTTACAGAAATGTGGAGGCCTCTGAGGGTCATGCATGCAGTCCCAGCAGTATTTTGCAGTGCTCCAGTGGGTTTGGGGTGGGTTTGAAGTTGTCAGAGGTATCTGTATGTGCTGCAGGGAACGTTCTGTCTGTGGTGATTTGGAGCTGGTTGTTTTTCATGCTGGTTGTGGTGGTAGGACAACAGGGAAGAGGAAAACGCGTCGGTGACAACTCAGCACTAGCGAGAGTGACTGAGAAAACCACGAAACAGGAACAAGGTGTTTTATTACTGTTATTATTTATTACATCACACACACACAAACTAAAGTTAGGGTACTCGTTGTGCCCTTTGTAGTGCAGTCTAAGGCAAATTTAGCAAACCCACAGCTATGCTGATGCTAAAAAGCATCTCATGCTGCCATCCTGACTGCCTTTTAACTCCCTAAATCAGCTGAACAGGAGGATAACGAATTGCTGGAGAGGGAAAGCAACTGCACACTGAGCAGTTGTTTCATTTGCTCTCTCCAGCTTATGAATCCAAGTCTCCAGTGGCACTTTGCCCAGTTCATTTTACTTTAGCAGCTGGTAAATGAATATGTGATCAGAAAGCATTTCCAATAAATGTAATTACTCCTCTGCTGGGGAGGCTTGTGGCAAACGCAGCCCAGCAACATTTTATATGAAACTGTAAAAAGAGAGAGAAGAAATTAAACCAGGAGGCTTTTCTCAAGAAACCCTAGCTCAACTTGATTCTCAAGGGCTAAAGAAAACCAGCGTTCAGATGTTAACCTGGTGGAAATCAGGAAATAGCACCTTAAACCACAGAAAGAATTTCTTCCATTGGACCTATATGCTCCACAGCCGCTATGATCGTTTGTAGGGGAATAACCTGCTGCTGGAAACAACAGGGATTGTAAGGCAGCAGCAGCTGCAAGCTCAGCTGAGAGAGGGGTCTGGCTGTGCAAGGTGCTGTGTACACACATCTGCTGGCACAACGGCTGTGGATTTTGCCCTCAAGCATTCAGGCACTGAAACTATGCCCATCTATTCCACAATAAGCCTCTCTCAGATTGCAGGCAGCAATCAAAAAGCACAGCCTCTTTCTGAGCAAATAAGATCTATGCAATAAAAACCTTCCCAACCTCAGTTCATGCAGGTCAAAGGCACTCTTGAAAATGCTGCATTTAAGGAGAGGAGAAACAAAGGGTAAGAGAAAGAACAGCTGCTTGGGGATTGCTCTGAGTTTTTGGTGGTCCTGTGTGGAGCCAGGAGTCGGACTGGATGATCCTGGTGGGTCCCTTCCAACTCAGGATATTCTGATTCTATGAGACCTCGTTATTTCTTTCTGCTTAAATTTGCCTGCAAAAGTATGGTCACTCCACAACAGAACAAAAAACCTAAGGTGTTCTGTGATGGCTTTTGTTATTGTTGTTGTCTGAAGGAACTTCTACTTGGGCTCACCCAGATGTTCCCACAGCAATAAAACCGAATGTTGTACGAAGACTTCAACTTCTTTTCTTCTTTGAGTGCCAAACTGGAAGAGGGAGAATTATTTTGAAGTTTTAAGAAGCTGTTTGGTGTTTTCAAGAGAAATTTCATCAGAACGGGCTGATTTCCACTGAACTTTTCTTTGACAGAGAATAGACCAACAAAAAATGCCTGCAGCTGTTTTTTGAAAGAGGAAGCAAAACACAGACAGTGAGATCCTATATCCTCTGCACAGGGCAAAAGAGCCTCCCATCGGTGTCAGATCTACTGATCCCAAGAGGACCAGAGCTTGAAGAACATACGCTGTAATTCACTTTCCTGAGCTTAGACACTCTACTAACCGTGATGGCTGATTTCTATGCCCACCTGACACAGCTTGAGTCCTAGGTGACTGCCCCAAGCCATGTAGGATCTGTAGGGAGGAGGAATTGAGCATAGGTTCTTCACAGCTGTGCCAAAGGCTGTCCATCTCCTTGGCTTACAGGACTCTGTTAAGACCCAGATTGGCCCATCCAAAATGGGAACCCTTTAAATCTCCAGATTAGAAAAACATCAAATTGAGTAAATACTGTGAGCTGGATTCAGTAAGATGAGCCTCAGAAATCTGGCCCCAAATCCAACTTGTGTCCCTAAAGAAAGGGATTGAATTGTCAAAGCTATTGTGAAATTAGTCCTGCTGCTCAGGTGCCTGAATATGCATCTCACCATCTGGCATGAGGTTCTCTTTTTATGTTCCATGGGCTTCATCTTTCCTTCCATCTTCTCTATGCTTAAACCCTTGGGTCTCTCCTGGTAGAGCAGTGGCCACCACTCCCATCAGCCATACAGAGCCTGGCCCCGTTTCCTTGCCCCCCAAAGGCTCTCACAAAGCAGCGCTTACTGATCCTTGGTGCAAATGCTTTGTAGTCCAAAGGTGCTGCTCTTTCTAAATCCAGACTGTTGCATTCAGTGCCCACACATCAATTAAAAACTTCAGGACTTGTCTGCCTGACCACTTCCCTTTGTTTGTAACCTCATATAACGTCACAGTTTTACAGCTGAGATCGTTTTTCTTGAGCCACTTGTTGTCACCCTCAGAGACTCCAGACAGTTCTTTGGTCTTTCAGTTGTGCATAAACCTCTGCATCCATCACACCACAGCACCCATTTTTGCCTCTATTCCCCCCTATTCAATCTTGATTCTGTCATACAGTAAGTTTACATTTCTGTGTTATAGAGTTACTGATGTAACAGAACAATTTGGTTTGAAGGAATCTCAGAATGTCTCTAATCCAACCACCCCGCTCACCACCAGGATGCCCGGCCTTCTCCAGTCCGGTTTTGGCTGTCTGCAAGGACAGTGACAGCACAACCTCTCCAGACTCCTGCTGCAGTGCTGGATCACTCTCATGGAAAAATGTTTCCTTCTCTACCATTGGAATTTCCTTTGTTGCAGCTTTTGTCTGTTGCTTCTCATCCTTTTGCTGGGCGTCTCCAGGAAGAGTATGGTTTTATCTTCTGCATAACCACTCACTGTGTAGCTGGAGATAGCCCTTGGATTCCCTCACCCACCTCTTGTCCAGGCTAAACAAACACATTTCTCTCAGCTTCTCCTCCTGTGCCATGTGCTCTAGTCCCCAAATCATCTTGCTACAGCAAGACTCACTTCAATTTGTTGATATCCTTCTAGTACTGGGAGGTCCAAAACCGAGCAGAGCGCTCCAGGTGCAGTCATCAACACCAGCAGGAAGGGAACCATCCCTTCTCTTTATCTGCTGGCTATACAATTGCTGATGAAATCCAGGATGCTCTTGGCCTTCATCATTGCAAGCACTCGTTGCTGATGCGTGCTCAACTACAAGTCCTTTTCTGCAGAGCTGCTCTCCAGCCAGTTGGTGTGGCACTCAGATTTAGAGATCAATAAAGGGTTGACCTAGTCCTTGCCTCCCAAATATCTCAGATCACGCAGCCACCTGCAATATATATATTTATATTTATCCTTTGAAATTCCATAGCCATCTATCTTGTGCCCAAAATCATGCCACTCTCAGAGATGTCCCTTGAGAATCTGCTTTTTTCATGCCCTTGGTTAATGACTGTTCCACTGCAAACACCAAACAATATTGTGATTGGTGGAAAATCAGTCCCACGTGGCCAAAACTGTTCTTGCCATATATAAACAAATGGCCCCTGGTGCGATGGGAGTCCTTGCTCTGGAGGTTTCCTGGACAGCACAACGTGCTGAAGCAGTGGATTTCTCAGTGATGCCTGGGCTGCTGATGAGAACTGGAGCTACAAATGTGCAGGTTTTAAAAGGCAAAGCTGTAGCCCATTAGTCCTTTGAGACACCACCGCATTGTGCACAGGACCATGACTTTTCACATTATTGAATATGCTCGTTGATACAGAAATGATTGATCTTCTTCCCAGGCAGAGCTGGGTGAATAGATAAGATGCAGGAGGAAGCACTGCTTTTTAAACTGGATATAAAAAACTCTCAGAGAGCTTTTCTTCCTTCGACCACATACCCAGGAGGGTCTGAATCAGCACCGGGTCCCACAGTTAACTGCCTGAAGCCCATAATTACTCATCGCATCAGTGGATTTGGGCTCTATAAGGCTGACCAGCCAGTAATGTGTGAATTCAGTTGCATCCATTATTGTTATTAAGTATTTCAAATTTTCAACCAGTCCTAAAAGGCAGTAAGGTCTAAGCAAGGCTCAACACTGAATTTTAACTACTTGAGACTGTCAAAACAGGTGCTGAGACCTACTACATACCTGTCTCCAAAATCCTTATGTGATCAAACTCTTTGATCACAGCTTACTGCTGCTGTCTCCAGGCCTCCTGGGACAAAAACTGTCCTGAACTGAACAAAATGTTTCATTTTTGGGATGTTTACCTTTTGGCTTTTACTAGGATTGGGGCTGACAGTGAAGTGAGGTATCATTTTGAATGAAAAGCACAACATTTCAAGTTAAAAAAACCATCATCTTTTTTTTTTTGCTTTGTGACTGAAGCAACTGAATTATTTCAGTTCATGTTTGAAAATCTTTTTTTTTTTTCTTTCCTGAATAAAATATCCAGCAAAAATATTGTGCTTGGCCCTGACACATTCTAAAATATTCATTCATGGGAAGAGTGAGAAATCATTGTCCAAATTCAACACAGCAGGCATTATGATGGGCAGATATCGCTGTGTCTGTCAGCCCCTCTCTAATGAGCACCATTCCCTGCCACGAGATCAGCTCGGAAACGTGTTAGCAATCAGAAACAATTCACTGAGCTTTCAAATGATCAGAGTGATCAAATCAAAACCTCATTTCTGTACTAATCTGAATCACTCAACTCCCAGGTGATGAAGAGAAGGGAGGATCTACGTGGATGCTGGCAAGAGCAAACCAGCATGGCAGCAGGCAAGTAAGGCTCAGCACGAGCTGGGAAGCAGCAGGGTTTAGAGAATAACCTGAAACCACACAAACACGTGGTGCTGGCAGGAATGTGATGGAGCAGAGTTGGTGATGGTGACATTGTGTAGTGGATGGAAAGGGGTGGCAGCTGCATCACTACATCAATGGCTTGGAGACATGCTGTGACAAGGCACAGAGAGCACCATCCTCTTGGCTCCAGTGACAAGAGTCACAATAAAACCAAGGTGTAGCACCATTGTTCCCTCCATACAGGCCAGCTGTATTCAAGAAGATGGAGGCTCTCCTTTTGTTGTCACAATGAGTGATTGATAATAGCAGAGTCCTCCAGAGACTGGGAGCTCCCAGGAATAAGGAGGAAGGAAGAATTTTAATTACAATTCTATGATTTTATAGAATTATAAAATATCCTGAGTTGGAAGGGACCCACAAGGATCATTGAGTCCAACCCCTGGCTCCACACAGCACCACCCAAACCCAAACCCAATGGCTGAGAGCGGTGTCCCAGCGCTCCCTGAGCTCCGGCAGCGTGGGGCCGTGCCCACTGCCCTGGGCAGCAGTGCCATGCCCACACCTCTGGGGCAGAGCCTTTCCCTCACCCCCACCTGACCCTCCCCTGACAGCTCCATGCCGTTCCCTCGGGCCCTGTCGCTGTCCCCAGAGAGCAGAGCTCAGCGCTGCCCCTGCGCTCCCTGGGAGGGGGCTGTAGGCCGCCATGAGGCCTCCCCTCAGCCTCCTCCGCTCTGGGCCCAACCAACCCAGGGACCTCAGCTGCTCCTCACACCCCTTCCCCTCCAGACCCTTCCTCATCTTCACAGTCCTCCTTTGGATGCTCTCCAACAGTTTTATGTCCTTCTTGCATTGTGGTGCCCACAGCTGCACCCAGGGCTCGAGGTGAGGCTGCACCAGCACAGAGCAGAGCAGGACAATCCCTTCCCTTCATTGCTCATACCCTTACACATTCAAAAAGGTTTTTTTGGAGGATAATGTGTTTCAAACACAAAATAAAATAGTTACCCTAGTACAGAGGAACACCATCACCTTCCTCCCGTGCATAACCCACAAGAAAGTTGAACTTGGGGAAGGCACTGCTGTTGCCAGGTTATTGTGATTCTCCCATATAATAGACATATTATACACATGAAATTGGAGGTTTATGAAGTCATATTCCTGACAACCAGAAAAATGATGTCAGGACAATGCCCAAGGAAAAAAAATAAAGGGTGTCTTTTTTAAAAAAATAGGTAAGACAACTTCAAATAACAATCCATGTGTAACTATGCTGTTTCATTACCACCAGGCCCTAAGGTCACCTTGGCAAATAGGAAGCAGGATCATTACAGCAAAAGCAATCCCCTCAGATTGTATCATCAGCCATAAATCTGCTGCGCTGCAAGTCAGCACCGTCCCCACACAAGGTTAATTCGCTGTAAGATGGCTGTTTGCACGTGTAAGGTCAGATGTCCCTCCAGCAGGGAAGCTGGAGGATGTGCACGTTGAGTGATAACAGCGGGAGGCTGCAGATCACTCACTGAAGCCTTTCTGCTCTTTCCAAATAATGTTAATAGCTGGTTTAGAGTGAGAGCCCTCAGGGTGCTCGATTTGATTTGGGGTTGTTGTTTGCGATAATTTTAATGCTATGTTAATTGATGAACTAATTGTTGTGAAGTATCTAAGCAGCACCCAGAATTCTAAACCAGTCTGTCCTAGAGCATCGCAGAGGCACTGCCTGGAAGGGACATGGAGTCGAACTTTCTGCTCTGCACAGGACTACCACCGGCCTGGTTCACGTTGGTTATGGCTTTGCCAGGATGAGACAGCCTCTGGGGAAGGAGAACCCCCAACCCACCTGACAAATTCCAGAGCTTCCTTTCCAGTGGGATTTTATCTGTGCCCAGCCTTTCAAGCTGCAGAGTTGCTCCATGTATGCTTTCTGCTGCTAAGAGTTCAGATGCACATCTCTACAATTCATAGAATCACGGAATGGCTTGCATTGGAAAGGGCACTAAAGATCAACTAAAGAGTTGATACCAAAATAGTGAAGTTGATGCAGGAGAGGTTAAAAATCCAGCCCTCCAGCCAACCCACCCCTCCAAAGGCCTGAGAAGCATCCCTCTCTGAAATGCCTTTGGGAGGAGGCAGCATGGACAACTTCCATTCCTGTTTGGAAGGTACCTCCCTCCAGAGCAGAGCTCTTGTTTAGACCTCAGCTGGCAACTGGGGGTTGGATTGCTCCTGGTTAAACACGGTGAGCAAACAGCTGGGAGCTGTCACCACAGAGAACGGTCCCATGGGGTCACTGACCAGCAGCTCAGTTCAAGGCTCATGCCCGCAGCGGATGTTGGGTCGTGAGCTCGCAGCGAGCCATTCCCAAAAGGAATCATTCCCATGGGAAACTCAGATGCTTTTATCACTCTTTAGCCAGGCAGGAGCAATGTCCCTGCAGCAATAACCCAACGCTGCTCCAGCAATCCCTGATTATGGCCACAAACCTTCAGAGCAAAAAAAAAAAGGAGGTTTCAGAGCAAGGCACTAGTGGATGGGTGTCCAACCTTTTGGCTTGCACAGGCCACGCTGAGTGAAGAGGAAATGTCCTGGGCCACATATAAAATATATAATATAGTTAATGTATAAAACTAACAAAACTTATTTCTTTTTTTAAATTAAATCATAAAAAAGAACAACAAAAACATAAAACTAGGGGGATATTTGACCTTGCTTTTGTGAAACTAATGCATCAGTCTGGTTTGATGGAAGTGGTTGCAATTCTTAGTGAGTTCCCAAAGTGTTTGTCGGAGATTTTTCATTAAATTTTACTCTTCCTGTGCTTCACCCTTGAAAATATTTGTTTGCAAATTCACGTAATGCCAAAAAGCGGTGACATGAATCAGGTGTGATTGTGACACAAGGGATGTTTCTCTCTGCTAGGATAAGTCTTGTAAAAGTCTAGTAGAGAGACATGATCAAATTTTTCTTTGAGTTGTACTGGGGCAGAGGGGAGATTTACATTTCCTGTTATAAACAATCATCTGCCGTGCTGTGTGACTGCAAAGTACATCCAAGGGATGAGCTTAATGTAAAACCAGAGGCGCCAAATCCTGTATTTAGAAGGTTTTGAAAGACTTTGAAAAGAGCATTGCTGATTGTTCTTTCAACCAACGAGCACCCACAATTAAGTGCAAATAGTTTTCATGACAGAACAGAGACACAACTCATTTGTGTGCTCCCCGTGCCATCTGACCTCCTACGCTCAGAGCTGCTTTTCTATTTGTGAGTGATGCTGTAAGAGGGGAAAAACTCATTGATGACTTCACAATGGTAGAAATACGATCCTACTCCACAGATTTTCCTTTGTATGTGTAAAAGATGGAGGAAAGATGTTAAGGACCCAAATCAACAATTGGACAAAAGTTTAAATCAGTGTTGGTATTGGTACCGCTCTGGTAATGTGAGATCTTAGAGATATTAGGAGATATTTAGGGTTGGACTCGATGGTCCCTTGTGGGTCCCTTCCAAGTCGGGACAGTTTACACATCTATGAACTGCCCATCTCTTTGCTGGTGAAGATGTGGTACATGTCAACCAGCCACTCTGTACAATGACCAGAAAGATTAAGAAATTAAAAAGCAATAAGTGAAAAAGCCTAACGCTTTTCATAGGGAAGGAATTTTATTCCTGACGCTGTGGCGATACCAGAGGCAGGCCAAGCAGGGTTTTCCATCCACGCTCCCTTCTTTCAAGCTGTCCACAGGCTAACACAGCAAGCAGTTCCTCCACTTCCAGGAGCAAGGAGTGACGCTTAGGGAGAGGTCAGACCTCTGGAGGCGGAGGAGCTCCTGGCACACACAAGATGAGGAAATCTCAGGCCATGCAGAGGAGGTAACAGCACAGCAGAGCTGTGCCCATCTCAAGCTGCCACCACAGCTTTCCTCCCCAGGCAGGCAGCTCTCCAACCCCTAACTGCAGCAAACTGACAGTGGGATTAAGCAGGGTAAGATCCATCCTGTTTCCCCAGCCCAGCCTTGGCACCAGGCTGTGTCTCCTTTTGCCAACACACGGGTTTCTCCAGGAAGAAGTGTCCAATGTCACCCCTACCTCCATGAACTCCGCAGCCACGGAGGAGGGAACACTGCAATCAGTGTGGCTGCCAGCAAGAAGGCAGAAGGAAGAAGTCACAGCATCACTGTTTCCCCACTGATGAGCAAAGCTTCAGAACCAAGGCTTTGCCCCAGACGCCTTTCTTTCCAACTTGACTTTCCAGGCAGTCACTGCAGGTGGATTAAGTACCAGAAATGTATGCGTGCACACCCGCAGACTTCTCGCTAATTAAGCCCTGGATTCCTCTCTCCTAAACCCTCTGGTCTCTCCCTGAATCCTTCAGGCTGAGAACAAAGCCCCGAAGCTCAGAGCAGCAGAGCCAATATTTAGCACAAAGAATTATGCTTTGCTCCTTAAAGACTCACGAGGCAAAAAGAAAATGAGATGACTTTGCTTTTGACAAATTGGTTCCAGCCCGGCGAGGCAAGTGGATTTGCATCCCTGAAGTGATCCTCCTCCTGTCTCCAGAGCGTTTTATCTCCATTTTGTGAATCCCACGGCAAAACCTACTGGGAGAACAGCAGCCTTCATACGAGCAGGTACAAAAATCGGCAGGTTCCCTACATCAGTGCTGGGCTCTGCTCCCAGCTGAGCACGCAGCATTAGCTTGTACGCTGCTGCCTCCCAGTGCCTGCAAGAGAGAGAAGCAGGAAGCTTGAGAAGTCGCACTGAAAACAGCTTCAATTGATTTAATTTCAGTTCCAAATACTCCCTGCTGTGTCCCCGCTCATGCTTGGGGGGATCAGGAAATCCTGTGTGAGCATGGGGTGCAGGATTCATGAGAACTGCACCTGCGGGGTTTCTCCCTGCTTGTTTCAGTGTCTTGACCACCAGATCCCAGAGCCTGCTCCCTCCAGCAGAGGAAAGCAGCCTCAATGAGAAGCTTCAAAGCAAGGGGAGAAAATGACACTGACTTAGGAGCACGTGGGCTGGGTAGAGAGCAGCAGCACGGGACACAGCAGGGGAATCGTGGCCTGCGAGTCCAAACCAGCAACACTATGCTGCCAGCTCTCAAGATGCCTCAAGGAGCAAAGGTTCCTGTTCTGTGACCTGGAAGTTTCTCAAGAGTATTACATGGGACCTGTGTACAGGTTAAAGGCGTTACCTTGGGAGCAGTCCCATATTTCGGATGGATGCTCCACCTCCCATGCTTGAGGTAGAGATACCCAACCTTCCTCGACCCCCACGTGCCTGATGTTGCGCTCATTCAAGTCACACCTGACACACAAAGACAGCAAAATCCAACACAAAGCAGCGTCAGCGCAATCCCTGCCACCCAGAACCACGCTGTGCAACCCCAGGTGATGGGAGCACACGTGCTTCCGGAGCTGAGATCCAGTTCTCAGCCCAACAGCACCCTCGCTCCCAAGGCCAAGGTTGCCATCCAGCAGCCAAACACAAATAGTTTGGGGCTCATCGTGCCAGATCTGTGCCCTCAGCACTCAGCCATGGCATGCAGGAGGAGGTGGCACCTCCTAGAGGCCTCTATTCTGTTTGGGGTGGCACACACCGAAGAGCACTGATGCATTTCAGAGCCAAACTTTCCCTGTAATTGCTTTTTAGTGTTTCCCTACAAGAGCCCATGAAATAAAGGATTTTGTATGTTAATGCCTTTCCTTGGATGATGAAGGAATAAATCTCAGGCCTCCACGCTGTATGTCATGCTGTACATTTTAATGGTGCTTTACATTTTAATGGTCATTATTTCCAGCCTTACTGTTCTTGTATTAACAAAACTTATTCCACCAAAGGGAATTCAACACGCTTCTGTGTTTTGCTAATCTTACAGCTTAAGTAGGAGAAGGAAGGAAAGAATTTAACAGCTCGTTTTATTTTGTGTTACCATTTAACTACCTTAAAAATGGTTCCAAAGTAGCCTGAAATAGCACTTCCAGGGCCAGAAAACGGAGCTGGAAACCGCTCAAGACTTGCAGCTTTGGGGATGGGGAACCACCCCTCCTTTCAACACCTTCCACTGTACCTACACCACTACCATTGCACCTTCCACCTTCCACTTTGGTGGTAATACCTTCCTGATGGATTGGCTTAAGCTAATCATTAATGACATGAGTGCAAATTCAGGCTGCTACTCACCAAGAATTTAACGAAGAGCTGCTGCCATCTCCTGCAGGTTGAGCCCAAGGGAAGGGACATCCCCTGCTCTCTGCCTGCCTGCCCACAGAGGTTAACAGCCTCTCTCCAGAAGCACGAGCCATCAATCCTTCCCAAAGTGGTTAATGAATACAAGTGAACGATATTATACATTTACAGCATGGAAAATACAAGCAGAAATCCCTGTACATTGCAGGGCAGTTGGACTAGATGACCTTTAAATGTCCCTTCCAACCCTAAGGATTCTATGATTCTATGAAATTAATTCCCACTCCAAGGTCTTCATTTTTGCCAGAGCACACACACCTTTATTTCCTAACAACACAACACTGCTTCTTTCCAAAACGTTCCCCAAAGATCTCGAGCAGACATTTAGTTGCAGACAACGCAGAGGTACCCACACCTTTATAAAGTGCACATCGAGACAGAGCTGATCTTTTTCTCCAGTTTCCTTCCCCCACTCCCCAAACAGCTTCTGCATGCAATTAGGTCACATTTGAAAGCCAGCACACAGCAGAAGTTGTGTTACTTTGTTTCAAACAAAAACAGGCATTGCTATCACCTCCGGAGCTGTTTCTCTTTTGGCACCGGGACCCTGTGATCCGCCCGCCTCCTTTTATCAGCATCCTCAAAGAAAAAGGCAGTTATAATTGCTTTCTCCCCTCACCTTAGGAAAAGAAAAAAAAAAAAATGGGGTAAGGCTGCTGTTCTTCCTCTCCCTTGGCATCTCGAGAAGAAGCATGCTTTGAGCAACCACTTATTTACAGAACAGAATAACATCTCCTGGATTTCAAAGGGTTCTGCAGTGCAGAAGAACAGGGCTCTCCCCTCCCTCCCACAGCAGCAGCCCTGGCTCCTTACCACCTCCTGTCTGCACAGCCCACCGCGCTGCGGGGGCACTCACAGCCTTCTCCTCTTTTCAGTGCTCTCACTGCAGCACTGTGACCATCTCAGATTCACTGCTCAGTGCCTCGAGCCAGCATCTGAGCGAGCTCCGAGGCTGCACAGCCGAGTCAGGGCAGGGAGTGGGATGGACCTTCATGGCAGAACGACACTAATGAACCTGCAGTTCTCTAAAACCTGCTTCTCCCACAGCTGCTTTCTTGACTGACTAAGCCACTGAGACTGGAAAGGATTTCATTTTTCACACATTGGAAAAAAGCTGAAGGCCAACCGCATCCTGGGCTGCATCAAGAGAAGTGTGGCCAGCAGGTCGAGGGAGGTGATTCTGCCCCTCTACTCTGCTCTCGTGAGACCTCACCTGGAGTCTTGTGTCCAGTTCTGGGGCCCCCAACACAAGAAGGATGTGGAGCTGTTGGAGCGGGTCCAGAGGAGGCCACNCCAGCCTTGCACCCATAGAATTCATAGAATCGTTTAGAGGTTGGAAAAGACCTTTAAAAGCCATCTGGTCCGACTCCCTGCAATGATCAGGGACACCCACAGCTCCATCAGGGTGCTCAGAGCCCCCCCAGCCTGACCTTCAGTGTCTCCAGGGATGGGACATCCACCACCTCTCCGGGTAACCTGTGCCAGTGCTTCACCATATAAAAATACAAAGTCTTATTAAGGACTAACTGGTAGGACTAGCTAACGGACTTGGTTCAATTAAAAGATGAAGCTAAAAATCCAAGTTATCTGCAAAATCTCCATTACTCTGCCAAGCAGCTGGAAAAGGACCTGCAGGACTGTGTTACATCAGACTTCAATAATTTAGCGCTCCAAAATGCAAGTTTTGTAGGAAAAGGCTCAACAGCATGGTCTCTGAAAATAAAGAACAAGATTATTAAAGATAAAAAGAGATTATATCACAGCCTGCTGCAATCTGCTGCTTGGAAAAGCCAGTTGGTATGTGCATTTTTATATGCATTTTACACAGTTCAGCTGATGAATCACTCATCAGCGTGCGGATAACGGAACATGACTCCCACTAAATCCCCCTGAACAAAAGGCAGCAGTGTGAACCCAGGTGGGTAAGGCAGCAGAGAGCACAGCACCAGAGCCAGCTGCCGTGAGGTCACACAGGCATTTTCCTCAGAGATCACACAACATCCAGCAGGCCTTACGAGAGCATTTGAAATCACTGGTTTTGAAACTATTTATAAGGAGAATAATCACACTGACCTGATTTTTGAATTGTTTCGGATATGGCCACATGAAACACTGATGCATATGAAAATGAAGGAGTGCATCTCCCTCGTTTCCAGCGTACTCAGCTATTTTGAAACTACAAATGAAGACAACCATTATAAAAAAGCCATTTATTAGATATGTACATATATACACATACATGCAAAATGACTTTATACACATTTACACAGGTTCAGTTACTAATACAGTGCAAAAATGTCTAAAAAGGTACCAGCCCACCTCCTATAAACTTTGCAGGTGTTTGGGAGAAGAAAAGAAAACAATAACATAGAAAATCAGTTTCATAAAGTGACTATGCACTGAAAATCTTTAAATTAATTCAGTTTATTCTTTGCCAATTTTCTCACACTGCGCTGCTGGGTGAGGAAAAGAATTTCCAAGGGAGTTATCTTGAAAACTGACAGAGGTACAGAGATCCAAGTCCAACTACGTTAAACAGTTTGAAGTCGAACAAAAAGGGATGGATTCATGTTTGGGGATTTGATTCAACACAGGCATAATCCTGCATTATGAGTCAGATTTCACGCACTCAAACTGCAAGTCATTCTTTTTTATTACATCTTAAAGCACTGAAATCAATGTAAGCTATCCTATTCCTCTTGCTGTTTCACTGGAAGAAAAGGTTTAACTGTATAAATGCCAATCTAAGTAACGACAGAAAATAAAAATTAGGTCAATTCTGAAATTGACTCCCTCTTAATTCTGAAATGAGGTCTCACTCTGAATCAAAACCCAGATCTACAAAGTGCACAGATACTAATGCACACATTAATCCATACAGATTCCTTAATATGGTTTGAACATAGGAAAAAAAAAAAAGGTTGCCAAAGGATGAAGCCTAACAGCAAACCAGAGCTCTGTCAATTTAGAGGAGCCCTGGTGGCATCCTCTATCTAATCCACAAAAGCAAAGCATTCACATGAAGGTAGAATTGCACCAACTGATTTTATTTGACAAAACATTCTCAGGAAAAATAAAAAAAAACACATTAAACAAACGCTGAATTCAATCTTCATCAACTTTAATTACGTTAATTACATGAGCTATCTTACCACCTTGTTCTACCATTCTCATTGAAGTGAGCTATTGCTCACATCAGCCGGCACAGGGATGTGTTTGCTTTATGATAAAGCAAACAGATGCTCAGGAAACATCAAGAATATTACAGTTGCTTCCCATCAGCTAAGTACAGGGATGTGGAACAGAAAGCACACGATGGTTCACTGGCCCCGTGCCCTAGCTGTAAATGCTCTGCGTGCCTTAAGCTGCAGCAGACTGGCTTTATTCATAGAATCATAGAATGGTTCAGGCTGGAAGGGACCTTAGAGATCATCTTGGTCCAACCCCCCTGCCATGGGCAAGGACACCTCCCACCAGACC